>CM074453.1:26223931-26373931 GCA_037101425.1 Elopichthys bambusa
CCAGTAATTTCCTACTACTAAATTCAGAAAAAACAGATATTCTAATTTTTGGACCAAAAACTTCTTCACGTAATAACCTAGAATACTGTCTAACACTTGATGGCTGCTCTGTTAAGTCTTCGTCGTCAGTTAGGAACCTGGGTGTGCTCTTTGATACCAATCTTTCATTTGAAGGCCATGTTTCTAGCATCCGTAAAACCGCATTCTTCCATCTTAAAAATATATCTAAATTACGACATATGCTCTCGATGACAAATGCGGAACAGTTAGTTCATGCGTTCATGACCTCAAGGCTAGATTACTGTAACGCTCTACTGGGTGGTTGTTCTGCTCGCCTGATAAATAAACTACAGCTCGTACAAAATGCAGCAGCTAGAGTTCTTACTAGAACTAGGAAATATGACCATATTAGCCCAGTTCTGTCAACACTGCATTGGCTTCCTGTTAAACATCGTATAGATTTTAAAATCTTGCTAATTACCTACAAAGCACTAAATGGTTTAGCTCCCCAGTACCTGAGCGAGCTCTTAATGCATTATAGTCCTTCGCGTCTATTGTGATCTCAGAATTCAGGCCAGCTAATAATACCTAGAATATCAAAATCAACTGCAGGCAGTAGATCCTTCTCCTATTTGGCACCTAAACTCTGGAACAATCTTCCTAGCATTGTTCGGGAAGCAGACACACTCTGTCAGTTTAAATCTAAACTAAAAACACATCTCTTTAACCTGGCATACACATAACACATTAACAATTTATTTTTTCAAATCTGTTAAAGGATTATTAGGATGTATAAATTAGGTCAGCCGGAACCGGGAACACTTCCAATAACACCAGATGTACTCGTTACATCAGAAGAAGAATGGCATCTACGCTAATATTAGTGTTTCTGTTTATCCCGAGGTTTACCGTAGTCAGCCGGATCCGGGCCGTATCCAGGTGAGATTGAGGACCTGCGCCTTGACACGACCACAACACAGCTCTGAAGTATCAGCAGAGATTGAGTCAACTAGATCATCCACTATGAAGGCCTCATCAACATGACAACCAGTGGCGCATCTCCTCAACAACCGTCCATACCGGTGTGATGAATACGATCCTCAACTGGATGGAACTGAATTAAATACTTTGAATGTTGCGATCCTATCTGACTTATGATAGCAACCTGAGTCATAACAAAGCACTGTTTGCCAGAGGAGAACTGGCCCCCCGACTAAGCCTGGTTTCTCCCAAGGTTTTTTCCCTTTTTTTTCTAACACCTGTTTGCCACCTGATGTCACCTGTTGGAGTTTGGGTTCCTTGCCGCTGTCGCCTTTGGCTTGCTTAGGGACACTTGATATTTGATATTCAACAGTGCTTTGATCTGCCTGCATTGACACTATTCCTTAAGAGCTGCTGTGCAGCCAAAATAATGTACCAGTTATCACTGTAAAGCTGCTTTGACACAATCTACATTGTAAAAAGCGCTATATAAATAAAGGTGACTTGACGAGGTGACTATATCAATAGGATTCAGAGATGAAGGCCACAATACTAATACTGTCCACCAGAGGGAGCCACAGGACAACAAATCCTTTCAGATCTCTTTTTGAAAGTCTGTGTAAATAGTTCAATAGACTGACTTGTAGTATAAAAAATGCATATAGGCCTAAATTCATTATAGTTTCATAAAGTTTAATAATGCCCAATATAATTAGTTTGGAGCCCCATGGAATAAATTTCCTGTTCATCAGTGGTGTGTCTGTTTGTTCACACCACCCTCTAGTGGCACAGTGATGTAGTGCAAGATAACATGAATAAAACTGTTGAAGGGTTTCTGTCATCAGTACAGCAGTGATCACCTGCGGTCTCGTACCTGCAGCCGAATTACAGTCGAACTGATGATCACTAAAGCACTTTTTGCTCATGTGGTTTTGCTTAGATGATGATAAGTTTCGTCTACATTTCATTTTCACACTGTTTTTTCACCTGTGGTTTCAATTGTTCTCAATTTTAAGCTACATTTTTAAAGTTCACACTTATTGGTATATCATGATTACATGATACATATTTGATGTTGTGATTGACAGGATGAGATGAACGAGCTCCTCCTGAACCTTCATTTAGAGCCTCATTTAAATACAGAATGAGTTCATTTGCATATGGATCAGATGCTTCAGTGCTCTGAGAGTGTTTATAGTGCTGTGAGTTTAACACTTCATCACTGACACACACAACAATCTTCATCAACATGACCTTCATCATCATCTTCATCTGGACTCTCACAGCGTTTGCTCAAGGTTTGTGGAGCACAAGTTTGAGATCAATTCATTTCTTCAAGTATATTGTCAAAGTTTTGAGTTGATTTTCTTCTTGTTGTGTGTTTCAGAGTGTAGAGGACAGATCAGCGTCACTCAGAGTCCCTCAATGACAGCAGCTCAACCAGGACAAACTGTGAACATCAACTGTAAAACCAGCACAGATGTGTATTATTATAGTTCTTATGGATATTGTTTAGCCTGGTACTTACAGAAACCTGGAGAAGCTCCTAAACTCCTGATTTATTGGGCCAACACCCTCCAGTCAAGAACTCCATCTAGATTCAGTGGCAGTGGATCTAACAGAGATTTCTCTCTGACCATCAGTGGAGTCCAGACTGAAGATGCTGGACATTATTACTGTCAGAGTTTCCACTGCAGAACAGATTCTGATGGTGATTGTGAGGGTGATGATACGTTCACACAGTGATAAAGAGTCGTACAAAAACCTCCGTCAGTCAGAGTCACAGTGACTGAACTGATACTGCAGCTGCTCACAGGAGGATCTGAAACAACATTGTCACACAAACATCTGAAGTAAAACCGTCTAAATGAATCTGCCACTCTTAACAATTATATTATAATAATTACACTTATAGATCAGTAACACGTTTGAGATCTGAGTGATTTCAGTTGCTGCATTTTATTAATAATAGATGTTAATTTTCATAATTAATTTCCATGGTTATTTGATTCGAGTATCCCATCCTAACATGTCATTTGTACACTATACACTGTATTCACACTATATACTGCAGACAGTAAGAGTTTTATATTAGCTGCTGTTTTAATTGTAGCCCTGATCAACAGTTCAGTTCAGACACGCCTCTTCCTCCTCTGCACCAATCACAGAGCAAGATAAGAATATTCATTTGTGCTTTTAACTGAATTTGTATTTGAAAACTTATTCACAAAACTATGAGAAGGTACAAACTGGTATCTGATGATAACATGAGCTGATAAACCTCAGTGTAAACTGATGAATATGAACAAACGGAGAAATGAAGAGAAACTGGAACAGGAGAAACTTCTTCAGCTGGTACTTACAGAAACCTGGAGAAGCTCCTGAACTCCTGAATTATTACACAAACTGCCTCAACAGTCTCATTTACTGAAGTCAAACAGTGAATCTGAGCGAGTTAAACTCATATTTCATCATCAGGTGGAGTGATTGAGTTTCTCTCAGAATAGAGCAGATGTTCATCGTCCTCAGAGGAGTTTGATGATCCTGTGACACCAGAAACACTGAAAATAACTACGAATAAAAACATTTTGAGATGTAGAATCTATAAATATTCAATAATAGATTCTTGTTCATTAAACTGTTGTATAAAAGCAATATCACACTTGTAATCGTGATGTTGGTCTGATATTCGGATTAAACAGCGCTCCTGTTCGTCTGATGTTGCTTTATCAGTAAAGGATTATATTAACTTGTGAAATGTTTTGTGAAGTCTCAATGAAACCACATTAAACCATCTTAAACCTGTCACTCCTGAAGCGTTTGCATAGAGAGAGTGTTTTACATGAGCGACACACGCTTCAGTGCTCTGCATGTGTTTATAACTCTGTCAAACATCAAACATGATCAGCAACTGTTTTTCACCAGAACTGAACAAAAATGACTTTCATCACCATATTGATCTGGACGCTGGCAGTATTATGTCGAGGTTTGTGTCAGTAAAGATTACATACATTATTTACTTGTTGTTTTTATGTGTGTTGTGAAGATATATGGTTGTAAAAGTGTTTGTGATTTCTAATCTTTGTCTCTCTCTCGTCAGAATCTGTTGGTCAGGTGACGGTGACTCAAACTCCCTCAGAGCTGCTCTCTCAAACTGGACAATCAGTCACTGTGACCTGTAAAACTAGCAGAGATCCAGAATCCTGGTGTAGTGGCAAACAGTGTCTTGCCTGGTACTTACAGAAACCTGGAGAAGCTCCTAAACTCCTTATTTATTTAAACAGCCGTCAGTCAGGAACTCCATCTAGATTCAGAGGCAGTGGATCTAACAGTGAATCACAGTGACTGAACTGATACTGCAGCTGCTCACACACTTTCACACACTACTGACACACAGAGGACAAACACAGGAACTACACATGAGCTCAAAACTGACTTGTGACTGAAATCAGCTCTATTAGACTGTGATCTGTCCTGTGACAGACGGGTTTGATTCAAATATGCTCAGAATCTCAGATAAACTGATATCAAATCATTTCCAGTGTTCAATCATACTGTACCCCTGATAAACCTGCCCTGTCTTGCCTTATAAAACTACAACTGAAACTTCTTAGCACTTCATGAGCAGAAGCGAAAGTGTTCCAGTTCGTTGAACCGATCAAAGAGTGAAACTGTGAGTTTGAGGTGAAAATCACATTTGCATTGGCAGGTTTAGTGATCGTGATCCTCTCAGAATAGAGCAGCTCCGTCTCCAGTGACCGTGTTCAAACCCCAAGAGCTTCATTTGACATTTACTGCTAAATGCAGCTGTTCTCAACTATTACAATCAATCAAAAGCAGCTGAAACTTTAGTGCAGGACTTTGAATGAACGACACACTGATCAATGATGCAGTCCAACACAAATGTAACGCGTTCAGAAGCTTTATTGAATGAACAGCAATGGCAGCACATTGAAAGACTGCTTCAGTATTGAGCTGTAAATCACGTGACTGCTGCGAATCCTGCCGGACGCTCGGATACGGCTCGTCTCGGCTGGAGAAACATCAGCACTCGGAGCTCTTGAGGAACGAGGCCTCCTGATGAGCTCCGTCATGTGTTACTCTGCAGACGAAGCGATCTGCGCCTTCCCAGCGTGCTTTGCTGAGGCTCAGGACGCTGCTGCGGCTGTAGCGTCCGTCCCGCTCGCTCTCTGCGCTGGTCTGAACCCCCTCGGTGACCTCTGACCCGTCCAGCGTCCAGCTCACCGTCGCCCCCTGTGGAGAGTAAGAGCTGAGCAGGCAGAGCAGTGCGGCTGAGTCTCCAGAGATCTGCAGAGAAGAGGGCGGCAGCAGAGACACGGAGGGCTTCACTGCGGGACCAGCTGCACAAACACACACAAACACACATGAACAACTGTAGAAATGACGATAATTTGACTTTGCCCTGAATGATTTTGAAAAACATTGTCCATTGGGGATTATATTATGATGTCGTTACAAGGTCTAGAAAAGAAATGTACTGATCATTTTAATATTAATTGTATTTTGAAAATATTCTGCTATTCAGACGATCACAATCATAAGCATCAGCGAATCTGAGTTTAAACTGTTTAAATGATTCATTTTCAAAACGCTCTTTAACTCATTTCTTTTTGTCTGATGAAGCCAACAAAATTATATTTATATTGGCTGTATTATCAAACGTTGTTGTCATGCATTTGAAAAAAGTTTCAAACTACCACGAATTAAAAACAAAATGATCAAGAAATAATTTCATAGATTTTAAAGTACTGCAGTCAGAACATTAAAATACAATGAAAAAACTAAACTTTTAAAAACAATATGAATTATAAAATTTGTAGTGAAAATTAATAGTGAAATAAAAGGAAAAAGACTTTTTTTGTAGAATTAGTAAGTTACAGAACACTTTAATCTAAATTTTAAAAACATTGTCCACATGAAAATTGATGAATATATTTTGACTAAATTTCTAATCCATCGAAATTTTCAGCAAAGATTTTTTGATCTTTTTCATGTATGATTCTGTTAAGACAATCACATCCATCAGCGAAATTAATAGTTTAAATGATCGATTTTCAAATGCTCATCGGACAATTTATTTTGTCTGTATTATCAAACTTTTGTGTCGTGCATTTAAAAAAACCTTTTACCATTAATTATAGACAACATTATATCAAGAAATAATTGAATATATCATGAAATACTGCCATCCATACAATTAAATACAATGAAATGTTACTAACAAGTTAAATGATTAATTATGTAAAATGAAAAATGGCATTAAACAACAATATGAAACTAAAATGTAAGTAAATTATGAAATAACAAGCTGAAATACTGAAATTAATAAAAAAGCCTTTCAAAAACATTTTATAATAACAAAATCTTGTTGACAAATGTTTGCTGAAATAATCTAAACTGAATTAAAATATCATACACTTTCATTAGAGAATTTAAGAGACTTACTTCTGATCACCAGTTTAGTTCCTCCACCGAAAGTGTACCACAGTGCTTCATTCTAGTGAAAGCGTCGTACAAAAACCTCCGTCACACTCAAACGAACACAAACTCCAGCAGAGAAAGAGACGAACGACACTCACACACACTGATATGAGACTCAACAGCAGCTCTTCTCTACATCAACATGATTGAGCTGAAAAGAGAGTTTCATTCATCTTTAAAATAAATTCTTGTTATTGCGTGAACGCTTAAATCGTTTGTTTCATAATCAGTCCTAAAATGCATTTACAAACACGTGTGATTTTAACACCACTAATTCTATTTACCTGCTTTATAATGAAATCTTCAGCAAGATTTAGATGGTCATTCTCAATTGGATGACCTTTGACCTGTTCTACGGTATCATGATGATATCAGATCTGCAGCACAGGTATTAAATGCTCTCAGCATCAAAGTCTGAATGAAACTGATCATTAAAACAGTGTTTAGAGGGAGAAGATCCACCCAAAATAAGAAGAATTAAATCATGAGTGTCTGTTTCTGAAAATGATCAATAGAAATGTATTAGCAAAGATACTAAATGACAGAACAGTGTTTCTGCTGTCTTCAGGGAAATGATCTGGAGTGTGTTTGCATATGGATCAGATGCTTCAGTGCTCTGAGAGTGTTTATAGTGCTGTGAGTTTAACACTTCATCACTGACACACACAACAATCTTCATCAACATGACCTTCATCATCATCTTCATCTGGACTCTCACAGCGTTTGCTCAAGGTTTGTGGAGCACAAGTTTGAGATCAATTCATTTCTTCAAGTATATTGTCAAAGTATATTTGAGTTGATTTTCTTCTTGTTGTGTGTTTCAGAGTGTAGAGGACAGATCAGCGTCACTCAGAGTCCCTCAATGACAGCAGCTCAACCAGGACAAACTGTGAACATCAACTGTAAAACCAGCACAGATGTGTATTATTATAGTTTTTACGGATATTGTTTAGCCTGGTACTTACAGAAACCTGGAGAAGCTCCTAAACTCCTGATTTATTACGCAAGCACCCTCCAGTCAGGAACTCCATCTAGATTCAGTGGCAGTGGATCTAACAGTGATTTCACTCTGACCATCAGTGGAGTCCAGACTGGAGATGCTGGACATTATTACTGTCAGAGTTATCACTGGATCAACAGTAAAAATGTGTTCACACAGTGATAAAGAGTCGTACAAAAACCTCCGTCAGTCAGAGTCACAGTGACTGAACTGATACTGCAGCTGCTCACACACTTTCACACACACTCAACAGTGCAGAAACACAAATATGATCTTAATATCAGCTTTGTTGAGCTTCATCAGTATTTTTTAAGATAATTAGAAATTTAGAATTAGAATTTTTTTTTAGATCATTTATGGTTTATTTATCCTCATTTCCACTCACTCAATATTATTAAGTCATTGATATTTTTGATCATGTACTTTTATTATGTTTTCTTCCTAATCTCAGTTATACAGTAAAGAGCTGAGGAACCGAAGCTGTCGATCACACAGCGTGAGTTTATCTGGACACTTCCCAAATCTCCTGTTATAATCAGTGACGCTCTTACACTACACAATGAATCTCTTACTGTATTTACATCGTGTTTGCATTGTTAGTTATGGTGAAAGCATTTCTTGATCACCGCATTCACACCATCAACAGACTGTCTGTCATCTGCTCAGTTTCTCGTCACTGCAACCTTCCCTGTGATGGAATAGATCTAAATACAAGGCAATAATCAACACTTTTCACCATTCGTTAATTTAGACAGCTGTAATAGTAAAAATGTAGTGATAGTATTCAAGAAGGTTCCATATGTAATACTTAATTCATTTGAAAAATGATCAGCCAATCACAGCAGACACGCCCCTTCAAACAGAGCGCTAAAATAGCCATTTATTTCAAAATTATTACAATATTTGATGTAAAAATCATATTAACATTATAAGTGCACCCCATGAAACGTTATAAAATAATAATAAATCAGCTGATGCAGTGAAATCTGTTCATCTAGGAAACACATTTATCATGTCCTGTAAAACCAGAGCTGGGATCATCAACCTCTATCCTGGTGCAGTGATAAAGAGTCAAAAAGCTCCGTCAGTCAGAGTCACAGTGATTTGTGCTAGAAACACTGAATAAGTTCATCCACAAATATGAGGGCTGCAGCAGATGAGAAGATTTGAAGTCAATAACATTAATTTTAGAGCTTTCAGACGACTGAGAATATCGAGCACAGGTGAGATTATTAGAGATCCAAACACTGAAGGTGTCATCCTAGACCATCTGTCTATTTAACCCCAATTTTTTCTATGTATCATCTAGATACCCTGAAGACATCAAACAAGTTATCAACAGAATTTGGATTCATCAGATTGTCTAGAAGATATAGTTTTATAAGTGTATTGAGCCATGGCTAAATGAACTATCTTCTAAACGGTTTGACGAATTAAAATCCTTTTGATAACTTTTGTCATTAGTGTCTATAGATGACATGCAAAATTTTGTGTGAATCGGTCAAGTGGTTTAGGAGATCGAAAAAAGTTTTTAGCAACTCAAAATGGCTGACGGACTACAACATGTTGTACTAATGTTGTCCACTAGAGGGCACCACAGGATAAGAAATCTATTTTTCTATCAGTTTCCATCAGTTTGAATCCAAAATTCACAGAACTTCATACACTTTCCGAGTAAACATGAAACATGAGTTTCAGGAACTTTTTTTTTTTTTTTTAAATCAGCCGTTTATATCATCACAACTATGTTCCTTTTTAGAAAGAAATAGTATCTATGAGGATTTCCAGTCAGGATTTAGACCGTACCATAGTACTGAAACTGCTCTCATTAGAGTTACTAATGATTTGCTCTTATCATCAGATCGGGGTTGTATCTCTCTATTAGTGTTACTGGATCTTAGTGCTGCATTTGACACTATTCTTTTAAATAAGACTCGAAAATTATGTTGGCATTAGTGGAATAGCATTGTCATGGTTCAAATCATACTTATCTGACCGTTATCAGTTTGTAGAAGTAAATGAAGAGAGGTCATATCGATCACAAGTTGAATATGGAGTACCTCAAGGCTCAGTACTAGGACCATTGCTGTTCACTCTGTACATGCTACCCTTGGGAGATATCATCAGGAAGCATGGCGTTAGTTTTCACTGTTACGCTGATGATACTCAGCTCTATATTTCTTCGAGCCCTGACGAAACTTACCAATTCACAAAATTAACGGAATGCATAGCTGATATAAAAAATTGGCTGACCAGTAATTTCCTACTACTAAATTCAGAAAAAACAGATATTCTAATTTTTGGACCAAAAACTTCCTCACGTAATAACCTAGAATACTGTCTAACACTTGATGGCTGCTCTGTTAAGTCTTCGTCGTCAGTTAGGAACCTGGGTGTGCTCTTTGATACCAATCTTTCATTTGAAGGCCATGTTTCTAGCATCCGTAAAACCGCATTCTTCCATCTTAAAAATATATCTAAATTACGACATATGCTCTCGATGACAAATGCGGAACAGTTAGTTCGTGCGTTCATGACCTCAAGGCTAGATTACTGTAACGCTCTACTGGGTGGTTGTTCTGCTCGCCTGATAAATAAACTACAGCTCGTACAAAATGCAGCAGCTAGAGTTCTTACTAGAACTAGGAAGTATGACCATATAAGCCCAGTTCTGTCAACACTGCATTGGCTTCCTGTTAAACATCGTATAGATTTTAAAATCTTGCTAATTACCTACAAAGCACTAAATGGTTTAGCTCCCCAGTACCTGAGCGAGCTCTTAATGCATTATAGTCCTTCGCGTCTATTGTGATCTCAGAATTCAGGCCAGCTAATAATACCTAGAATATCAAAATCAACTGCAGGCAGTAGATCCTTCTCCTATTTGGCACCTAAACTCTGGAACAATCTTCCTAGCACTGTTCGGGAAGCAGACACACTCTGTCAGTTTAAATCTAAACTAAAAACACATCTCTTTAACCTGGCATACACATAACACATTATCAATTTATTTTTTCAAATCTGTTAAAGGATTATTAGGATGTATAAATTAGGTCAGCCGGAACCGGGAACACTTCCAATAACACCAGATGTACTCGTTACATCAGAAGAAGAATGGCATCTACGCTAATATTAGTGTTTCTGTTTATCCCGAGGTTTACCGTAGTCAGCCGGATCCGGGCCGTATCCAGGTGAGATCGAGGACCTGCGCCTTGACACGACCACAACACAGCCCTGAAGTATCAGCAGAGATTGAGTCAACTAGATCATCCACTATGAAGGCCTCATCAACATGACAACCAGTGGCGCATCTCCTCAACAACCGTCCATACCGGTGTGATGAATACGATCCTCAACTGGATGGAACTGAATTAAATACTTTGAATGTTGCGATCCTATCTGACTTATGATAGCAACCTGAGTCATAACAAAGCACTGTTTGCCAGAGGAGAACTGGCCCCCCGACTAAGCCTGGTTTCTCCCAAGGTTTTTTCCCTTTTTTTTCTAACACCTGTTTGCCACCTGATGTCACCTGTTGGAGTTTGGGTTCCTTGCCGCTGTCGCCTTTGGCTTGCTTAGTTGGGGACACTTGATATTTGATATTCAACAGTGCTTTGATCTGCCTGCATTGACACTATTCCTTAAGAGCTGCTGTGCAGCCAAAATAATGTACCAGTTATCACTGTAAAGCTGCTTTGACACAATCTACATTGTAAAAAGCGCTATATAAATAAAGGTGACTTGACGAGGTGACTATATCAATAGGATTCAGAGATGAAGGCCACAATACTAATGCTGTCCACCAGAGGGAGCCACAGGACAACAAATACTTTCAGATCTCTTTTTGAAAGTCTGTGTAAATAGTTCAATAGACTGACTTGTAGTATAAAAAATGCATATAGGCCTAAATTCATTATAGTTTCATAAAGTTTAATAATGCCCAATATAATTAGTTTGGAGCCCCATGGAATAAATTTCCTGTTCATCAGTGGTGTGTCTGTTTGTTCACACCACCCTCTAGTGGCACAGTGATGTAGTGCAAGATAACATGAATAAAACTGTTGAAGGGTTTCTGTCACAGTACAGGGTACAGTCGAACTGATGATCACTAAAGCACTTTTTGCTCATGTGGTTTTGCTTAGATGATGATAAGTTTCGTCTACATTTCATTTTCACACTGTTTTTTCACCTGTGGTTTCAATTGTTCTCAATTTTAAGCTACATTTTTGAAGTTCACACTTATTGGTATATCATGATTACATGATACATATTTGATGTTGTGATTGACAGGATGAGATGAACGAGCTCCTCCTGAACCTTCATTTAGAGCCTCATTTAAATACAGAATGAGTTCATTTGCATATGGATCAGATGCTTCAGTGCTCTGAGAGTGTTTATAGTGCTGTGAGTTTAACACTTCATCACTGACACACACAACAATCTTCATCAACATGACCTTCATCATCATCTTCATCTGGACTCTCACAGCGTTTGCTCAAGGTTTGTGGAGCACAAGTTTGAGATCAATTCATTTCTTCAAGTATATTGTCAAAGTTTTGAGTTGATTTTCTTCTTGTTGTGTGTTTCAGAGTGTAGAGGACAGATCAGCGTCACTCAGAGTCCCTCAATGACAGCAGCTCAACCAGGACAAACTGTGAACATCAACTGTAAAACCAGCACAGATGTGTACAGGGATAGTGATGGGGATGATTATGTAGCCTGGTACTTACAGAAACCTGGAGAAGCTCCTAAACTCCTGATTTATTGGGCCAACACCCTCCAGTCAGGAACTCCATCTAGATTCAGTGGCAGTGGATCTAAGAGAGATTTCTCTCTGACCATCAGTGGAGTCCAGACTGAAGATGCTGGACATTATTACTGTCAGAGTTATCACAGTGGTCCAGTGATCACACAGTGATAAAGAGTCGTACAAAAACCTCCGTCAGTCAGAGTCACAGTGACTGAACTGATACTGCAGCTGCTCACACACTTTCACACACACTCAACAGTGCAGAAACACAAATATGACTTTTATTACTTTTAGTATTAATTTTTAACCTTTTTGATTATGATTTTCTTAGAAGACATTTTTGTCTCCTGTTATCCTATTAGATCCTTTATGTAGAAATTCAGTCACTTTTGATCTTCACTTCAGTGGATATTTTTCATCCTTCACTTCACATTTTTTGATTTTCTGCATTTATAATTTAGACTCATTCTTCTTTCTAAACTGCATCATCAGCATCATAAACATGTTCTGCTTGATCAGTTTAATAAGATTTATTAAGTTCATCCCTCATAATGCAGATTTGAACAGCATCATATAAACACATTCCTCAGTTTCAGAGCAGATGATAATAATTTATATTAATATATGGAGGAATTAGCAGTTATATAAAAATGAATTTGAAAAAATTAAAGACCAGATTACCCAACAGGTGCTGTCCACCATCAAAAACAGCATATGCATGTTTTTGTTTTTGGATGAAGAGACTGGATATAGTGCCAGACACAAGTCCAAATAAATTAAATACACAAATTATGCTTTTTTGAATTTTTTAAGCTTTGAATAGATTATGGGTATGGTTATAATATTTATGTTGTATCTATTTACCTATGGTGTGATCAATGTCAGTATATTCTAATGATTACAGTGATAACACACAGGTGTATGCTGGGAAACACGGCACTGATGAAGGACTGATTTTGCACTTTATTTGTGGCCTTTGAATAATAAATTCTTGTGAGCTTTTATGGCCATTTTTCGTGCGCGGATCTTATTTGTTTTTTAATCTTGGAACTATTTTTGGATCTACGCACTGCCATAAGTTTTTGTATTTCATTTTTTTGGACTAAAAGTGAAGATGTTTCTATCATGTGTGACGCGACTCACAATCAAACTCAGTCGATTCAGTGATTGACGGAGACTCGTGTGTGATGATCCTCATGTCTGTTCAGAAACGGCAGGAACACACGTGGATTTGGTGTCAAATTTGGGGATTAACAGTGATGTTTCAATCCAACTACAGTAAAAAACAGGAGATATTCACATTAATATACTGAAGTTGGTCTTGATGTATTCAGAATTTAATTGAGTGGTACAAAGTTTGGCTGTTAGAAGATTGAATTTGATGAAAAAGACTAGACTTTTTACTAGATGTTCACTTCAGTAATTGTATTTTGTGTCTGTTAATGAGTGACTGTCTTCAGGGAAATGATCTGGAGTGTGTTTGCATATGGATCAGATGCTTCAGTGCTCTGAGAGTGTTTATAGTGCTGTGAGTTTAACACTTCATCACTGACACACACAACAATCTTCATCAACATGACCTTCATCATCATCTTCATCTGGACTCTCACAGCGTTTGCTCAAGGTTTGTGGAGCACAAGTTTGAGATCAATTCATTTCTTCAAGTATATTGTCAAAGTTTTGAGTTGATTTTCTTCTTGTTGTGTGTTTCAGAGTGTAGAGGACAGATCAGCGTCACTCAGAGTCCCTCAATGACAGCAGCTCAACCAGGACAAACTGTGAACATCAACTGTAAAACCAGCACAGATGTGTACAATGATGGTTCTGATGATTATGTAGCCTGGTACTTACAGAAACCTGGAGAAGCTCCTAAACTCCTGATTTATTGGGCCAACCGCCTCCAGTCAGGAACTCCATCTAGATTCAGAGGCAGTGGATCTAAGAGAGATTTCTCTCTGACCATCAGTGGAGTCCAGACTGAAGATGCTGGACATTATTACTGTCAGAGTGAACACAGTGGTCCAGTGATCACACAGTGATAAAGAGTCGTACAAAAACCTCCGTCAGTCAGAGTCACAGTGACTGAACTGATACTGCAGCTGCTCACACACTTTCACACACACTCAACAACAGACACTCCAAATTATAAAGAGATTCTCTTAAAAAGGTTTCTTTAGATCACTGTAAACTGAACACAATCACAAAACTTTAGCAAATGTAGTTGTAAACAGAAGCAGTATGTTCATTTATCTACACCTGTCAATCATAACGCCAGAGCGGCATACATAAACGTCACTCCAGTGAGAATATTCTTCCTGCGTCCCTCCATCACTCCATCTCCACCTTTATGTTCCCTTGAATTCATTTCAGAAGTCCTGATGTACATAGTCGAGTCTTGTGACAGAAACAGATCCTCCATGATGGACATGACAGATGTGTTTACCTGCAGCATTAGTGCTGGTGATTTACAGTTACATCGTTACGCCAGTAGATGGAGACAAGAGACTGATTTTATGAATGAATCAATTAATTATTAATCAACTGATTTGTTCAAAACACTGAATCGTTCAGGAAAGAAACAAGCATATTTGATGGCTCTGTCCCAGTGAAGAGACTGCATGTTCGCTCTGAAGGCCAACCAATGACATTATCCTTCACAGCCGCACTTAAATGTTATTGGTTCACTCTATAGTGAGTCTCTGAAGGCAGGAAACCTTTCCCTTATTAATTTAATTATTGCTACAATCCTCTTGACATCATATACTTATTTCATATGGCTCAGAATAACGTCAAACATACATAATAAAGTAAAAAAAAAAAAAGTTAAACTCATTTGCATCACATTTGTGATTGTGTTCCTCTGAGAATTGAGCAGATCTCGTTTCATCATGTATCTGCAGGTGTTTTCATGCTCCACTGAGTGAAGTTTATTTATAAAATATGAGCTAAAGCCCTGATCCAACGAAAGACACGAAACAAAAATGACACAAATGTTACAAATTCAAGGCTGAATTTTAATAAAATCATGACTGAAAAAGCACACAGTCAGCAGATCTCCTCTGAACACTGCTGTCTCCAGTGGACACAGGCTGACCTTATCTGGTCCACAAAATATGTATATATTATTTATAGAGTCATGTCAGCATTAACAAGCCTGTTGTCAAGCAGAATCACTGAAGGAAAGAAGGAAAAAAAGAGATGAGCAGAAACACAAGAACTACAACTGACTTCAGCCACAACCTTAGATGAAAGATAAAATCTGAAGATCTGATTAAACAACTCCAGAAACAGCATTACCAGCTTCACTTATTACTAACCAGACTGACTTTATTTCTGTCAGACGTCTACAGCAGTTCTTACTGAGAATTAACAGAAGTTTAACTCTCATGTTTGTTACCATGATGGTGATTGGTGTTTCCGTTAGTTGGCCTCTTAACTCATTTCTGATTAAAACGGTGTTGTTTTTTACCCAGATCACAATAGATCAGAGACAGTAAGATATTGCTCATGTTAAACTCAGTCATAAGATCAGTGAATTAAGCCACTACACAATGATTATCTTCTTATCGTGAAGCACTAAAGTAAACACTGATCACCATAATGGTGACATATTTAAAAAAAAACAATGAAAAGTCAACAATAAACTCTCTTAATTCTCAATAAGTTGTTTAATCCTCCTCTGCTGAGATCTTGAGAGATTTAATGTCTTCTTTTATCTTCAGTTGATTTCGTCTAAAACTGCGGCTGAAGTTAATTGTAATTCTAGTGTTTCGATTTTTTCTGTTCTTGTTGTTTCTCTTTCCTTGTTAACAGTATAATAACTCAATAATTACTTAATTATCTCATTAACTCCAACACTGATTCAGTGTTACATTTAACAGCCTGTAGTGTGCACACTGAACAGTGTTCATTTCATCTGGGCTAACCCATGTGGGGCCTACATGGGCGTGCTGGCTGGGAAAGTGTCTATTATACATTTGTAGACGTTTTAATGAGGTATTTGTCAAATTAAAAAGAATAATAGTAGTTAATAGTCTCAGTTTAACTGACCCATCCATAGAACAAACAAAACAAGCCCTGAAAGCTGATAAAAGAATACATATTATACAGACACTTAATATTCATGATATTAGATGATTAGTTAATTGCATCTGATAGATTATACTCTCAATGAAACATTTGAAATGGGTTTGTAAAAGCTGTTTTTATGCATGTGTTTTTGTTGTATTTACACTGTTTTGACCAGCAGATGTCACCAGCGTGTGGTGATTCAAACGCTTCAAAACTGAATCATTTTGAGAAGCAGTTTGGTTCAATTGATTCAAAGCTTTGAAAAGCTTCATTTCTCCCATCACTAGTTTTTGCAGAAAACTAAGTTAGGCTGACTAGTCTTTTCAGGGTTTTAAGTTGTCTTTCCTTGCCATCTCCAAATTTTCACAAGTAGAACATTTTTTATTTTAACTTGACGATTAATAGAATAAATGTGCACATCTTGGCACTAGCCCGGTTTAGTCTAACAGTCAGAGACTAGTAATTTATTTTCTGCTGTGTGGAAGATATCAAACTGTTGTAAAAATAACCACATCATCTGCAGGTTTTCTTTTTAATTGCGGCACTCTACGTGTTTAGCGGAAATGGCTTGAATGAAGAACGTTTGGTGCTTGATAAAATATTAAGAGGAAGATCATTATCATAAATACCCCTGAATGCTTGTGGTGTGTAGACTACTACAACCCTGGTGCTCATTTGAAACTGTCCAGATGTGAGCGGTACTGTGGTGACCCCTGATGCACACTGAAACATTAGAAAAAGACTTTTTGATTGATTTAGCTACAAAGAAATGTTTAATGTCTTTTGTCTTTATTGTGTGACAGACATCAGTCACGTGACCAGACCCACCACAAGATCTATGAGCCATAATGAAATGCAAAGCAATTTTAACAGAGATAGTCATAAACTGAGACACAGAAATGGGCAAATAATATTCCCTAAAGTATATGTATGTGGAAGTGTAATTGAACATGTGCAAGAGCAGTTGTAAAGCGTTACAAAAATGCCAATATTAGCTGTATGCATTAATACGTGTATGCCTTATAAAGAGCCTTTAAAGTGTGAAAGAAGCTTCAGATCTCTGTCACTCAGTGATGGCGGCTCTGGACAAGCCCTGAGGATTGATGTTCCTCAGCTTCTGCATGATAGAGTTGTACTGCTCATTCCTTTCAGCCTCTGAGAATGAAGACGGATTGATCTCCAGGAATTGATATGCAGTCCTAGCCTGAATGCTGAAGATGCCCTGTGCTCTCTGACAGCATTCACCAAATCTCTTCCAGTCCTGAAAGATTAAAGACAGCATTAATCACAACACATTCACTAAAAATACATCGATATGAACTCATGATGTGCCTGAAATCACTCACTATTCCTTACATAGTGAAGGTCATGGCAGCATTATTTTTTCCATTATTTTAACTCAAAATAATTTAACCAATTTCAACTTCAATAGTGATCTGCACGGATAAATCATTTATAATAAACATTTCAATATTGCATAACAAAAATTTCATGGTGATGAATTTTCCATCATTAATTCCTCCCCCTCATGTCGTTCCACACCTGTAAGACCTTCGTTCATCTTCAGAACACAAATTAAGATTTTTTTTGATGAAATCTCCTCCTTTTAATGATGTCTTTAGACCCTTTCTGGACCTTGAAATTTGGAATGACATTGCTGTGTATATTGGGAGATCAGAAACCTCTCAGATTTCATCAAAAATATCTTTATTTATATTCTGAAGATGAATGAAGGTCTTACAGGTGTGGAACGACATGAGAGTGAGTAATTACTAAACTTAAAGATCCCCTAGAAACCTATTTCACAAGGTGTAATATAAGTCTAAGGTGTCCCCAAAATGTGTCTGTGAATTTTCAGCTCAAAATACCCCATAGATTTTTTATTATACCATAATTAAAAATGCGCCGGTTCAGTGCTTGTACACGTTTAAATGTTCGTGCTCCCCGCCCCCTAAGCTCGCAACTCTATAATACATTGCATAAACAATAGAATAAGTTCACACCGCTAATATATCTCTCAAAATGGATCTTTACAAAGTGTTCGTGATGCAGCATATCAGATCACGTAAGTATGGTATTTATTTGGATGTTTACATTTGATTCTGAATGAGTTTGATAGTGCTGCGTGGCTAACGGGGCTAAAGCTACACTGTTGGAGAGATTGGAGAGATGCGTTTATGAATTATACAGACTGCAAGCGTTTAAAAATGAAAATAACAACATGGCTCTGTTCTCCGTGAATACAGTAAGAAACAATGGTAACTTTAACCACATTTAACAGTACATTAGCAACATGCTAACGAAACATTTAGAAACCAAATATATCGTGATATCGTGAACAGTTATTATAGATCCATTTGCCATTTTCGCTATTGTCCTTGCTTGCGTTACAATAGTCTACCTGCATAACGTCTGATGATTCGGCTGTGCAGCTCCAGACGTTAATACTGGCTTGTCTAATGCTTTGAACATGGGCTGGCATATGCAAAAGTTGGTGGCGTACATATTAATGATCCCGACTGTTGTGTCACAGTCTGTGTTATGTTGAGATTCACCTGTTTCTCAGTGGTCTTTTGCACGAACGAGATTTACATAAGAAGGAGGAAACAATGGTGGTTGAGACTCGCTGTATGTCATTTTTGCATGTACAGAACTCTAATTATTCAACTATGCCGAGGTAAGTTCAATTTTACAATCTAGGGCACTTTTAACAGCCTTACTAACTAGTAATAAGCAGTAATTAGGAATTTGAAGCTATATTTAATAGTGAGAATTGGACCCTAATCTAAAGCGTGACCCAACTTTCAGCAGAAGCATTTACTCAACGTCTAACTAACCTGTTTTGCATCTTCAATGGACTTCAGAAACTCCTCCTTCATGTCTTCCAGATCTTCAGTCAGTTCCTCCCCAACAAAGGTCTTGTCTTTCAGGGTCTCCAGCGTAACAGACACTTTTTCCCAGAACTTTTTAAGATCAACCAGAATTCGTCGGATTTGCTCAAGGCACCGCTGCACTTCCTTCAGGTGGACAGGATTGGGAATCACACCTGAACAAACAACAGATTCTGATTCATGAGAGATCATTGGGAGCCTTCAGGCTGTGGTGAACATGTAAACAGCATGATGTGCACACTGATGCATTTACTGTATGTTTACCATAATAATTTTAAAAGCACAGAGAGACTCTCACTCTGTTGTATTTTGCAATTGGCCAACTTCAGCTGAAAATCGGTCAGTTTGATTTTGATGTTCCACTGTAGGTTTCTCAGACTGTTCTTTTCAGAGACGAGACGGGTCAGTTCGGCTTGTTTAGCAACAATAGCATCATCGTTATAGCGTCGATCATATCTGAACAAGCCCCATAAAAAAGAATAACGGTAACTTCTATTATTCATGATCAGATAATGCAGCTCTTGGGTGCTTTTTTCAATTCTTTTCTCAATTTCCTCCATATCGCTGACATTTTTGCTCAGCTCCAGTTCAAACTCAGCCAAAGCTTTCTCCAGACGCTTCATCTCATCAGTGTGCTCCTTTAGTTTTTCTTCGGTCTTGTTCTGTTCTTCATACACATCACTGGTGCACTTCCCCACACTTTGGGTTTGTTTATCATACCTGAAAAATAGGGTGCATGTACAGTGATATAGTCTGGATTTCACAAGCACAACAACACAGACACTGAACAAATTTCGAAGTCTTGATGTTCTTGAGGCTCTACTAGAACAGGTTTTCATGTTTGAATGCTCATTATTTTTCCCATATTGTTGCAGCTCCTTTCTTCCCAGTCTGTTGGTAAGTTTGGAGTTAGTTCACCCCAAAATTAAAATTCTGCAATTAATTACTCATGTCGATCCGAACTTGTTAGATTTTCGTTCATCTTCGGAACACAAATGAAGACCTTTGCAGCTTGATCTTTGACACTTCAAAAAGTTCAGAAAGAGATCAGAAAACTAATCCATATGAATAGAGCAGTTTAATCTAAATTTTCTGAAGAAACTTGATCACTTTTTATGATAAACAGATTTAATTTAGGCTTTTACTCGCATGTAAACACAAATTAGCTCAACCTAACCTGAATGATGCACAAGATCAAATCTCTTCCGGAAGCTCAAACGTGGTTATGCGGATCATTTGAGCTTCTGGAAGAGGTTTGATCTTGTGCGTCATTCAGGTTGAGCTGATCAATGCATGTGAGTAAAAGCCAAGAAAATCATTAGTTTGCTGTGTACTGTTAAGGAAAATGAATGTTTGTTGTGAAATGATAAACTTCAGTGTTTTCACCTCTTCACCATGTCTTCCACGGCTCTGATGATGTCCTTGATCCATGTTCTGGCTTTCTCCAGGTATTTCACAGCCAGAACAGGTTTGTTCTTCTCAACAGCTTTTATCAGTATTGGGAACAGCGAGGTGACCAGGTTGGAACTCGTGCCGGCACACTACAAGAAAACGAGGATAATTAATCCACAAGGATAAGTTTCATACAAGCAACAATCTTCTGTCCTGTCTCTTGAAACCAACACAGAAGTGACAAACTGCAATTCATCAACTGGCCGCTAGAGTAGAGACAGACTCTAAAAGGGAGTCAATCGGGAGTCATCACGATTCATAGTTGTACAATTCAGTTCAAGAACGATTTTTGTAAATTCAGAACGATTCGATACGAGACGATTCACGTTAAAATTCGATGCGATTCGATTAATTCGATTCATTAGGGCAAAAAACAACCTTTTGCCCATTGTTAATGCTAGTTCATGTTAGTTCTTGATGATGCTATGTGACTTTATTTTAATAGCCTAAAAATTGGGGAACGAAATAGTAAATCGTGCGCGCGTTTAAGTAAATTGAGGGAACAAAATAGTCAATCGAGGGAACGAAATGGTAAATCGTGCGCGCGTTTAAGTAAATTGAGGGAACAAAATAGTCAATCGAGGGAACGAAATGGTAAATCGTGCGCGCGTTTAAGTAAATTGAGGGAACAAAATAGTCAATCGAGGGAACGAAATGGTAAATCGTGCGCGCGTTTAAGTAAATTGAGGGAACGGAATAGTCAGTCGAGGGAACGAAATAGTAAATCGTGTGCACGTTTAAGTAAATTGAGGGAACGGAATAGTCAGTCGAGGGAACGAAATAGTAAATCGTGCGCACGTTTAAGTAAATTGAGGGAACGAAATAGTAAATCCGGAAAACGGAATAGTTTTACTAAAACGTGCCCACAATTTAGCCTACTATTTTTTTCCTGCATGTCATGTCTGGGGCTCCGTATATTTCAGTGTTGTTAATGTTGTAGTTATTTCAGCAGTTTCCTTCGCACATTCAGTTTAACAACATTAAGTTCAATTTGATTTACCATTCATTGGAACTGTGCATATGCATTTAGACACTTACATTATGTGTTTGCTCCGTCCATGCAATAAATGTACACCCTTGAATAAGCAGGGATTTACTTCAGCTGCTCAGGTAATGTCAATGGTATGATCCATTTCAGTAAAACTTTAATATATTTTATCTTATATAAAACAACGGGCGCAATCCAACACAAATTACAACATTACTGTTGCTGGAGTATCTATATTGTAAAACAGACACCATAGACTGACAGTAAACCTTTAGAAATTTCAAATGATGTATAATTTGTTATCTTTATTAATATTTTAGATAGTATCTAAGATAGATGGATAGCTCCTTGAGCTAACTTGATCACGTCAAGCTAGGAGGGCGTGGTTTCAGCAACCAGGCACCTCAGCTCCACCCACATCCCGCCTCTTTGCCTATTTTCAGTTATCCGGGAGTGATGCACATGTCCATCTTTTATACAATCTATGGTTTCATAAAAGAAACATTAAAAAAAACATTTGTTGGCCCAGTGCACTAGTATCTGTGAAAGCTTATTTCCACCTCAGAATATAAAATTTATACACTTGCAACTGCATGCACATGCAGAATCCTGAGTCTGATTTTGAGAAAAATTATGAATTAGTATGATGAAATGATGATAATTTACATGATGAATTAGTCTCACCTTCAGCAGAACAGCCTCAGAGGTTCCGAAGAGCAGTTGTGTTTCAATAGCTTGGTCTCTGATCATACGCTCCAGCTTTGGGAAGCTTCCCAGACACAAGAAGGACAGATGATAGAGGAGAGCCGTTCGCTCCGCAGATGGAAGAAGGTCCTGGATGAACTCTGGACTCCATGAGGATTCACTGACGACAAGATCTGAGACACCAAACTGAATATTAGTGATGTTCAACAACCTCTAGGGTTCAATCATGGGTGAAATGTGTCATAACGTTTATTTATATATGTGCCAGATTTGGTTCTTCTCAGAGTTTCTTGCTTAAATAAAATTAAAGAAGTGTGTGAACTCGCAAATATGATGTCAGACACTTTAGTATGCTCTTTAGTATCTCACATAATAACCTAGAATAGTCTACTTGGCTGCTCTGTAAAGTCTTTGTCGTCAGTTAGGAACCTGGGTGTGCTCTTATACCAATCTTTCATTTGAAAGCCACATTTCTAGCATCTGTAAAACCGCATTCTTCCATCTTTAATATATCTAAACTATGACATATGCTCTCAATGACAAATGCGGAACAGTTAGTTAATGCGTTCATGACCTTAAGGCTAGATTACTGTAATGCTCTACTGGGCGGTTGCCCTTCACGCCAAATAAACAAACTCCAGCTGGTCCAAAACGCAGCAGCTAGAGTTCTTACTAGAACCAGGAAGTATGACCATATTAGTCCGGTTCTGTCATCACTCCATTGGTTCCCTATTAAATATTGTTTGTTTGTTGGCCAGAGGAGAACAGCCTGGTTTCTCCCAAGGTTTTGTCCTCCATTCAGTCACTTGATGGAGTTTGGGTTCCTTGCCGCTGTCGCCTCTGGCTTGCTTAGTTGGGGACACCTACTATTCAACAATATTATATAGATGAAATGCACTAAATGAATAACTGATGATCTTTATAATGGAACTAAATCAATACTGAACTGACTTAAGCTGAACAATGACACTATTTTCTTGTACAGCCGAAATTGCAAAATTTTCCTGTTATCACTGTAAAGGTCTATAAATACAGGTGACTTGACTGTTACACCTATTCACCCAGCAAAGTTTCATAAGTATGTGCTTTTTCTCTTTTTCTCCAGTGTGCTGACTGCTGAGGTGGCTGCTGTGCCTTAATGAAACTGTGTTTGTTTGCATGTATTTGTTTACTGATTGCTGCATGCAATCATAAAATGCAGCATATTGCAAAAAGGCTGTATTTGCTGTGAGAAATGTAACCCTAACCCTGGAATCAAACCAGAAACCTTTGGGTTACCAGTCAAACTTGGTAACCATTAGGCCATGACTGCCCCCTCATATTCAGTTTTAAAATCTAACAGAGTTAAACGATCTTGGGTACAGGCCGTGTTCGGGCTTCACGAAAATTAAACATGGTTTTATTATAGTAAAACTGTAGTAACCATGTTTTTTTTTTTTTTTTTTTTTTTTTTTTGGAGAATTCATTACTATTTATATAACCACCGTTTTACTACAAATACAGTTGTTAAAGTATGGTTAGTGTCGCAAAACCATGGTTAACCATATATTAACCAAGGTTTTTGATTTTATTTAGTAAAACCATGGTTAATTTTTGTAAGTGCCTTTCAGACCTCTACCACCAAGCCCAAAAGTGAAACTCCACCTATCATCATGATGTATTGTTACACCCCTACCACCTATATCAACCAAAAACACATAAATAACACATACTTTTAACATTTACTTTCCTTATACAGTCTGATGCAAAGCAGTTTGTCAAATGTGCTGTAACTCATTCAGTTGGAGTGGAACTCAAATCACATGCCACATTATAGCTTCTTCCAGACATTTGCTACCTTGCAGGATAATTATGAAATGTATGCAACACAGAATTGCTATTTCAGGATAAATTAACATGTTTGAAATGGAAAGTGTCTCACCTCTGCTATTGGCCATGCTTTTTTTTTTTTTTTTTAAGCGTAGACTGGTAATGCGTCCAACTGTAAGGTCTCTAGAAGATATGAAGATGTGATGCAAGTAGAATCAACAATTAGAATTGTTTACAACTTAAGGGGTGGATTTACAATCCTTTCCTCTTATGTTATGTAATCAGTAGGTAATCAGATAAATAGTCTTTTTAATTTTGTGCATCTGTTCAGAAAATGTTACTGATAATCACAGAACCATCACTGGTTGTGATAAATTATCCTATTGGTTCCTTGGACAGAAAACAGAATTGCACTGCCTTATTTGTGGATCTGCCTAAAGCATTCAGTGGATTACAAATGGCTGCTGAACAAACTTTTTGGTTTTGTTGAAGGTCGTATATCAGGTTTTCTTGAGATAACTTCAGGTGTTCCCCAGGGTTCCATTTTGGGACCTGTTTTATTGTCTATTTTTACAAATAAAGTTGAAAAGTACATTCAAGCTACACTACACCTGTATGCAGATGACTTTTGTGAAAATGAGGTATGTTTAATTGTATAGAAAGTGTATTTTTTGTGTACTTCAAATCTAAAAAATTATACTTTTTAAAAAAGTGCACTTGCAGATAATATAATATATTTAAAATTATAGGCCACTTAGGTGTACTTTAGGAGAGTACACTTTAAAGACAATATTAACACACTTAAGTGCACTTTTTAAAAATGTACTTTGTAATAATGTCTAATTCATTTTTACTTAAACATACATTTTAATAAATCATTATGTTTTTGTAAAGCTTTAAGGAAGTACACTTATTTTGATGTGTTGACTTATACACTAAAGCACGTCAAATAATTGATTTTAATTTCAACTTAATGTGTTACATTACTTTTGCATTACTTTTTCTCACCTGGGCTGGACTTTCTTGTTTGTTTTTTAATAACAAAAAAAAAAAAAAAAAGTTCTGGCAAATGTTTTTTGGGCCTTTCACACCTAATGTGAAATGAATAAGCCTCAGGCTGAAGGAAATGCATATTCACACCTGTACAGTAGAGGGCGCAGCTCAAACAAACCTTTTAACTGTGCTGCCATTCTGGATTAAAGAAGAATGGGATACAGAAGAAGGAACTCTTATTTCCAAATTAATATGGTTGGATTAAATCATTGAAGGTCGGCAGCAAAGACATTGTTTAATAAAGTGAGATTAAAGATTAGATTTGAGTAAAATTCTGATATTGCATTTCACTGTTTTTATTCATTTTGATGAATTTGTGCAAGTGAGAGGAGTAAATACATGCTCACATTTAATCCCGAACCACAATAACTATCATGTTCACACAGCACATACAACACCTTATTTCTCTCAACATGAGGACAGGAGAGCTGTCAGTCAAAAAATGTGAAAAAGTAACTTGAGTTACTTATTTGAAAAAGTAATCCGATTATGTAACTCAGTTAACTTCTTAATTTTTATTAACATAATTTTCTGTAATGCTAGCTGGTGTAGCCTACTTAGAATAGCCACTACAAAGTATATTTAAAGTAAATTGTGAATAGAAAGTATAATACACTTACTGTATATTCCGTGTTCTCCTGAAAGACTTCAGCTGTCTTATGCTTACAGACAGCAGTATTTATAGCTCAAATCAGATATCATGTGATAATGTGGTGAATCAGGGATGGATTATGACTGGCAAAGGCCCTGGGGCCAATTACCTCCCACACACACACCGTTCCCATTTCCATTGTTTACCTTAATTGCACAAATTAAACAAATTAGAAAACAAAAAGAATCAAAAGCTGTCACTGGGGCGTTACCCCTTTCAAAAAGTACACCTTTGTACCTAAAGAGTGCATATTAGTAATTTAAAGGAACATAAGTGTACATATGAGTACCTAAATGGTACATATTAGAACATTTTAAAGGGTACCGTCTCAGTGACAGCTTTTGTACCTTTTTTCTGAGAGTGTAGAATGGAAGTTGTAGTGATTATCATAACTTTAATGTTGTGTTTTGCACCATTGCTTTGGCAAAGTATCAGTCAAACGAACTAAAATCGAATTACAAAAGGATACGATTTAATTAAACATGTTTGAATTGCAGACTGTATGGGACAATAGTTCTATAAGTGTTTTTGGGGCCTTCACATTCACATAGTGTCATACTCAGAAGAGAACATTAAATGAGGGTGCAAACGTGATACTGAACCAACATCACCTCATAATGTTGATTCAACGATATTATCATTGATTTTTTTGTTGAAATCTCAACATTGCTTCAACATTAACTGAGGGTGCAAGAGTGATACTGAAGCATTTTGTAACGTTAATTCAATGCAATTAGCGTTGACACATCAACACTGACTCAACATTGTTTCAGTGATTACATGCTATCTAGATAAACAAGCTGACAAAGCATACTGGAGGTGTCATTACTTAATTTCACTAGTTCTCATAGTTACCTGGCGGAGCATGTAATATTTCAACAATAACACATCAGAATATGTTGTAAAGCATGATTTTGTTAGAGAATCTAGACCTCTAGCCCTTGAAATAATAAAGTAATGACACCTCCAGTATGGTCTGTCGGCACATACAGTAGTAGTACCTTATGACAAAATGATTGATGGTGACCTCAATGCGCTTATAAACACTACATCAGTGTTTCCCAACCCTTTTTTTGCCACGGCAGTTTTGATAAGTCATTATACAAAAGATGAAGCGCTATGCACAGCTTGCTTCAACTTGACTAAGAATATTCTCCGCTCTTCAAATACAAAAAAACATTAGCCTTAATGGACATAGTGTTTCCCGAGTAAAGAAAGCACTGTACTTACTCAAACATCAGTTCTTTATTTAACCTTGATTGCAACAAGCAAAAAAAAAAAAGTGACAAGTTATGAGGTTTGACTGACAGTTTGAGGAGCCAATAGATTTACGAGGTTTAGTCATAACCTCTTTTAAATGCTTTTTATTGGTTCAATATTTGTAAAACCCACATACAGACATAAAGGATGACCAATAGCGTTAATTTTATAAAACAAAAATGACAGAATATTGACCGCAAGGTCCGACAGCGATGATATATTCTTATTTGTATCATTTATTTTTTACAGCAGGCAGCACAGCAGGGCTTTGCCTGCAAAATTATGGGTGTGTGAGTTGGTTTAATGCTGTTGTCACTGCTGCAAACTCCCATATATACAAATAATCATTTGGAAAAAATATAATTTTCGTGCAGGCAGTAGGCCCCTCCCCAGTGTAGGCCCCTGGGCTTTAGCCAATGAAAGCCTGTGCGTTAATGCAGCCCTGCACCTATGTAACGTTGACCTTTGACATTGGGTTATCCTCTGGGGATTCAATATGACCTATGACCAAAGCATATTTGGAATAGCGATGTTGGCCTATGGATGTGGCCTTTTTTGGACTATGTTTCCTACATTTAGCTATAATGTTAGTGACCTCTTGTTGTTCTCGGTATCTCTTTGTTCGTAGCATTTGGTTGCTTTAATAAAATGATGCATTAAACCTTCAAGTCAGGTCACCTTTATTTATATAGCGCTTTTAACAATGCAGATTGTGTCAAAGCAGCTTTACAATGATAACTGGCATATCATTTTGGCTGGACAGCAGTTCTTAAAGAAAATGGTGTCATTGTCCATCAATTCAGTATTGATTCATTCCGTTGTAAGAATCAATAGTTATTTAGTTAATTTATCTATATCAGCACTGGAGTGAACAGTGATGCCATCATCCAGCTCAGTTCAGTTCGCATACAATGGTGTCAATGCAGATCAAAACACTGCTGAATATCAAATGTCAAGTGTCCCCAACTAAGCAAGCCAAAGGCTCATCGTCACTTAATTTATGTACTATATTATCTTAGTTTAGATAGAAATTTTAGTAACTGTTTGTTATTATTCAGAGTGTTATAACTGTATTTATAACAATCTTGTAGGACAACGACCTACCTAGGCAGGACTGTATAAACAATGGGTGCCCAACCCTGTTTTTATGGAGATCTAACTACCTGTAAAGTTTACCTCCAACCCTGAATCAGCTAATTAAGATCTTCAGGAGCACTTGATAATTACAGACAGATGTGTTAAACAGGGCTGGAGCTGAACTCTGCAGGAAGGTAGATCTCCAGGAACAGGGTTGGGCACCGCTTGTATAAACAAACACAATGGACTTGTAACGTCCGGAGAGAGCAGGCTGAGACATGGATCTAAGTGCAGGGGTTTTAATCAAAAAACAAGTAAACAAACATAAAACAACATAGAGAACTAAGAACGAAAGAAAACAGAGAACAAGGACCATCACATTTCACACACAGGGTAACGAGGAACAAGATACACCTGGGGAGCAATCAGAGAACTAATCAACATGAAAAAAACTACAATGACCAACAAACATGGCACTAGGACAGGAAGTAACAAAAGGGTCGACACCCAAGACCGGGGCACACAGGTTGGGATCATGACAGAGCCCCCCTACATAAGGAGCGGATTCCAGACGCTCCACAGGAAACAACAGTCCAGGAGGGTGGGGGTCCAGGTCCATGTGGTGAGAGAAGAGGCTTGTTCGAGATGAACTACACTAGCCTGCCACCGGCTGGCGAGGTCTGCCGGTTGCAGGTGGGGTAGGAGTACAGAGACAGCCATCAGGTTGGACACTTCGTGCCTTCTGTAGTATGCTGAACCAACGTCATTCATGGCAGACCACACGATTTTTGTGTTGATTGCCGCCGAAGACGTGGATGTGATTGAAATTCCCATGTTTTGAATATCAGATATTCAATATCAAGATTGGTTAAATACAGAAACAAGAAAAAACACACGTCATCCTAGCCATCACAGAATCTGACCAATGAGAATAAAGGTTTTCATCATCAAGGCTTTCGCAGCCAACTTTGTGCAACTGCAGCGCCTGACCTAGTTATGGCTAGGTCTCGTTTTGCTCTTGTGGTACTTTGATGTGATCATAAAGCAGCTGCAGCGCCGATCAAAGTCAGACAAATTTTCTAACCAAAATGCGTTGCTTTTGTCAGGCGGCAGCCGATCTTTGCATCGCCGCATGTAGTTGAACAAGCCTAAGGACTGAAGACTGAGGCAGATCGAGAAGCCAGGACGGAGCAGGCTTGACAGGTGGCCAGGGCGGAGCAGGCTGGGTGGCGCAAGTAGTGCCAACGGCCAGGACAGAGCAGGCTTGACAGGTGGCCAGGGCGGAGCAGGCTGGGTGGCGCAAGTAGTGCCAACAGCCAGGACAGAGCAGGCTTGACAGGTGGCCAGGGCGGAGCAGGCTGGGTGGCGCAAGTAGTGCCAACGGCCAGGACAGAGCAGGCTTGACAGATGGCCAGGGTGAAGCAGGCTTGACAGATGGCCAGGGCGGAGCAAGCTTGACAGGTGGCCAGGGCAAAGCAGGCTTGACAGGTGGCCAGGGCGAAGCAGGCTGGGTGGCACAGGTAGTGCAAATGGCCAGGGCAGTGCAGGCTTGGCAGGTGGCCAGAGCGGCGCAGTTGGAAACCATCATGGCGGAGCAGATGACCATCATGGCGAAGCAGATGACCACCACAGCTGGGCAGATCAGGCTGAACAGAACAGACTTAGGAACAAGAGAATGTGCAGCAGTCTTATTAAAAGCCACAGTGAAGGACGATTCACACAGCAGCAGGGCACATTAAAACATTTAAAATTTAACATTAAAAAAAAAAACTACAATGACCAACAAACATGGCACTAGGACAGGAAGTAACAAAAGAGTCAACACCCAAGACCAGGGCACACAGGTTGGGATCATGACAGGACTTATGAGGAGAGTTAGGGTTCGTCTTGTTGATAAAAAATCTTGGAGACAAGGGATTGTGTCTTGGTAAACCTTAATTGAACATTCTGGTCTACTGTTGGAGGTTTATTAAAGCTTTTCTCTTTTTTTTCTCCTTTTTTTTTTTTTGTTTCCTTAACTCTATGTATTTATACAGGAGTTTTTGTGTTGTTCTTTGTCATTTTGAAACGATTTGTGTATAATGACTCATAATTTGGTGGGAGTGTAAATGACTGCTAGTTTGTTCATTTATGTATTGTTTATTTGTATTGAGCTATTTTGTGTGTGTGTGTGTGTGCACGTACTTTATGAAGGGTGCAGCCTGCAATTTGTGATGGTTTTTCTTTTTTCTTTTTTACCTTATATTGTACATCTACCTAAAAGGGTTTTAATGTAAATTATCATTAATTAGTAATTGTAAGATGTGAACTGCTTTATTGTCATGTCTTTTATTGCACAGGTTTCATACAGTGTTTTTGTTTGTGTTTGTTTTTCTGTAGCTCTAACAGTGTTTTACATGAGTGTCAATGTATATTAAACATTTTTGGATACATTGACCAGGAGCATTGACCATCAATTCAGTGGGGTAGCAACAATCCAGGAGCTGTGTCTGGGTAACTTCTCAAAGCTAAAGCATGAGAACAAGCTATGAAACTGCTGTTTGAATTATATGAGCTTCCTTTGTGAAGGTGAATAATGTCAGAAATCTACGGAGCCCCTAAGTCGACCCTTATGGGCTAAACATTACTATCTAGGCATGTACATGTGCATTACTACCTGTGTTGGGCAAGCTACTTGTAAAAAGTAGTGAGCTAAGCTAGCAGTTACTCTACATTAAATGAAGCTTCACTACACTGAAGCTACTCCCCTGGGAAATGTAGCAAGCTAAGCTACAGCAACATGGCAAAAGTAATTTACTACATCTAAGCTATTTTTTTTTTTAATTTTATTTTTATATTGAACCAATTCATTCAGAGTCAATGCTATCTCAGTGATCAATAAAACTGTCAGTCACAGAGGCATAATTGTTCAGTTCACTTGTTTATCCAAAAACTGTTCCAGTCTGTAAGCGTACGTATGCATAAGCGTATGATTTATTGAGATTCATTTAGAGTTACCGTCTTTGAGGTCAGTGTTGGCTTTAATTGGGCTCTTGACTTTAATGTGTCAGTTGCTCTTTAGCTACTATAACACATTTGTTATGGCGTGAATATCAAGAGAACGTATGATCCGATGCTGATGGTTAAGTGATGATTATGAGAGTCATCGTGTAGTGACCTGCTTGATCTTTTTCAGAGTTTAATCTCTGATTAAATGAGTGATGCATTATTAGCATTGCACAACTAATACTGCTTAACCCATTTCATCAGAGATTAAACTTTGAATAAAATCAGTGAACCAAGTCACTAAATGATGACTTTCATCGTCACGTAATCATCAACATCTAAACCTCTATTAATTATTAGAGTAAAGACGGACTCCGTGTTCAGCGCAGGGCAGCTCTCTCGCACTGAATGACGTTACAGAAAACTAGTTGTCCAGTCCGGTTCCGTTTGCACAGCAGGGCTTTGCCTGAAAATGTATGGGTGTGTGAGTTGGTTTAATGCTGTTGTCACTGCTGCAAACTCCCATATATATAATTTTCGTGCAGGCAGTAGGCCCCTCCCCAGTGTAGGCCCCTGGGCTTCAGCCCATGAAAGCCTGTGCGTTAATGCAGCCCTGCACCTATGTAACGTTGACCTTTGACATTGGGTTATCCTCTGGGGATTCAATATGACCTATGACCAAAGCATATTTGGAATAGCGATGTTGGCCTATGGATGTGGCCTTTTTTGGACTATGTTTCCTACATTTAGCTATAATGTTAGTGACCTCTTGTTGTTCTCGGTATCTCTTTGTTCGTAGCATTTGGTTGCTTTAATAAAATGATGCATTAAACCTTCAAGTCAGGACTCTAAAAGGGAGTCAATCCCATGTTAAAAATCTTTACAGCAGAATAAAATGTTTACAGCCTGGTACAAAAAGTGGTTTTGGTTTATATAGTTAATTTTGCCCTTCATGATAACTGTTAAAGGGTGAATTTTTTTATAACTCTTAAAACTTAAAGTTCTGCATAATTAAGGGTGTGGCCACTTGAGTGACAGGTGGAATGTCACTACTAGCCGTTTGTCTGCAGTCTGTTACATCAAAACAGAAAGACTAATATTAGTGTAGATGCCATTCTTCTTCTGATGTAACGAGTACATCTGGTGTTATTGGAAGTGTTCCCGGTTCCGGCTGACCTAATTTATGCAGCCTAATAATCCTTTAACGGATTTGAAAATATAAATTGATGATGTGTTATGTGTATGCCAGGTTAAAGGGATGCGTTTTTAGTCTAGATTTAAACTGACAGAGTGTGTCTGCTTCCCGAACAATGCTAGGAAGACTGTTCCAGAATTTAGGTGCCAAATAGGAGAAGGATCTACTGCCTGCAGTTGATTTTGATATTCTAGGTATTATCAACTGGCCTGAATTCTGAGATCGCAATAGACGCGAAGGACAATAATGCATTAAGAGCTCGCTCAGGTACTGGGGAGCTAAACCATTTAGTGCTTTGTAGGTAATTAGCAAGATTTTAAAATCTATACGATGTTTAACAGGAAGCCAATGCAGTGTTGACAGAACCGGGCTAATATGGTCATACTTACTGGTTCTAGTAAGAACTCTAGCTGCTGCATTTTGTACGTGCTGTAGTTTAGGGTTAGGGTTAGGGTTAGGGTAGAGTTCTTAGAGTTAGAGTTCTTACTAGAACTAGGAAGTATGACCTACTTCTTAGTTCTAGTAAGAACTCTAGCTGCTGCATTTTGTACGAGCTGTAGTTTATTTATCAGGCGAGCAGAACAACCACCCAGTAGAGCGTTACAGTAATCTAGCCTTGAGGTCATGAACGCATGAACGAACTGTTCCACATTTGTCATCGAGAGCATATGTCGTAGTTTAGATATATTTTTAAGATGGAAGAATGCGGTTTTACGGATGCTAGAAACATGGTCTTCAAATGAAAGATTGGTATCAAAGAGCACACCCAGGTTCCTAACTGACGACGAAGACTTAACAGAGCAGCCATCAAGTGTTAGACAGTATTCTAGGTTATTACGTGAAGAAGTTTTTGGTCCAAAAATTAGAATATCTGTTTTTTCTGAATTTAGTAGTAGGAAATTACTGGTCAGCCAATTTTTTATATCAGCTATGCATTCCGTTAATTTTGTGAATTGTTAAGTTTCGTCAGGGCACGAAGAAATATAGAGCTGAGTATCATCAGCGTAACAGTGAAAACTAACGCCATGCTTCCTGATGATATCTCCCAAGGGTAGCATGTACAGAGTGAACAGCAACGGTCCTAGTACTGAGCCTTGAGGTACTCCATATTCAACTTGTGATCGATCAATGTGCGACCCCCTATTAGTCTACTAGGTGGCAGTAGTGGTCGTTTTCTTTCCCCCTTCTTCTTCTCCTTTGTCTGAGCAGTACAGTCAAAGCCACTGGAAGACAAGCCTGCAAACTTTAGCCCAAAAAGCTTAACGGCTCCGACTGTGGCGGTACGCAGGGAAGGAGTTTTGAACGGTGGGCACTGATGTCACTGCCATTACACGATAGGCTGAGAGGTGCCGCACGTGATTACGTTAGCCGTTGCGCTTTCTCCAATGGTAAGAGATACAGACCCTCTTATCTCCCTATAATAATACAATCTCTGGTACAGTCAGGTGAGAGTGCTCAACATCTAACGTAACGAAAGAAAGAGTGTATAAATCCTGGCTGATCTCCAGAAAAGAGAGAGCTTGTTGACTGTTTGTTTTGTTGCTGTTGATGTGTATTACTGCTGCTGTTTATTTGTGATTCATTACAAAGTGTATTTTATTTCCTTTTTCTGTTGGGATATGTTTTAAGACCTATTTTATTATTTTTGTTAAAAGCTTGTATAAACCGTGTTATGTAGATTTAGACACTTTTCTTGCTGAAGTTCTAGGGAGTGGGTGGCATTTTTATTTTATTTGGAAATTGTATGTTTTTCTCCTGTTTAAAGTAGAGAAGGACTCAGGGAACTATGTTTATTCCCTTTTCTTTCCTTGAGGTAAGTGTAGATTGGCTCCCTATAGTTAATAGGTATTTCGTTTGTTTGTTTTTTTGTTTTTGTTTTTGTTTTTGCTTTTCCCACTCTTGTTATTTTACACATTTTTTACACCAATCAACCTTGTTGTACTCTAAGCGCAGTGTGAAAAGTCCTTTTGTGTCTAATAGTAAGGTTATTAATCTGGTCTTGTAATCTCAATGTTGTCAGCAGCGACCCACTTCATGTGAAATGAAAGCTTTCATTAGACCACTGATATGACTGAGTCTCATGAGATGTGAACATCATTTTAAACAGATTTCTAAAGTACTATTCATTTCTATAGCCTATGTGTAACATTTCTGGATGATGAAAGAAATGACTGAGTAAGACTTAAAGAAGTTAATTGTCTGAGGTTGAGTCTTCTGGATGTAGTTTTTTACAGTTTTGTTACAGTGGGTTTTGCTGCCATCTTCAGGACACCAGTTGCAAGTGCAGGATGCTGTACTGAGAGCTGTTCAAAAGCAAGAACATTTCTGATCAAATATTCAAACTTCACATTTAAAGACGTTTCATGAGTGAATTTTAATTTATTTTTCACTTTGAATAGGTGCTCATTTTTGTCATGAATGATAATTTATTTATTGGTCAAATTAATGACATCAAATAATGACATCATACAGGAAGTTGTACCATTTTAGGTGGGAAAACAACAGCACAAACATCAGTTAGGATCAGTGTTACTGGGTTCTTCTGGTTGATAGCCTCATGTAAGATAACTGAGACTCAATTACTAACTTCAGCTCTTAATGAACATTATGTTCATTTTATGGTTTTATGGTGGTGAAGTGAAAATCTTAACCCTAAAAATAGACTTTGTTCAATATAGCTTCAGATTAAAGAACAATTGCTTCTTACTTTTGACCAATAGGTGGCACTGACTCAAAATTGATCTGGTGTGGTCAGTGTTGGGTGACAATTTCAGTTAGATTTTTTTGGGTGAGATTTTTGGTCAAACTGTTCAGAAGTTATAAGTAACAAAAAAAAAAAAAAATCTCCAGACCACTAGGTGGCACTGTATTGAAACTGTAAACGTACCCTGAGTTCATGGTTTCATATAAAGTTTGGTCAGAATACGCTGAAGCGATGTGGAGATATAGCCTCACATCTATTTTGTCGTGTTGTTTGTAAAATTTGTCACATTAAAAAAAAAGAACGATTTGACGAATTGACTGTAACTCCATGTTTTGTTTTGTTTTTGTTTTTTTTGTCAACAAGGTCTGAGGATGATCTGATTAAATTTTCGTGAAAATCGGAGCAACGATCTAGGTGGAGTTCGAAAAAGTAGGTTTTTAAAGAAAATTAAAATGGCGGACAGGAAGTTAGGGCGACTACAGCAAAACTGGTATCTATGTTCTCAGCATGACCCATGGAATCTAATAAGACCAGTCTCATGATAATAGTCCAAATTAATCATAAGCTATCAGCATTTTATCAATTCATTATAACCTTTAACCACAAGGTGGCGGCAGCGCAGCTCTAAAACATTTTGAGTACATTCAAGGCATGGTGTGGAAAGCACATACCAAGTTTTGTAACGATACGCCAATGTGCTCATAAAATATATCATTTTATGGCAAAATTCAAAATGGCCAATGCCCAAAATAGCCAATATGGGAAAATTGGATATTGTTTGACTCTGCCTGCTATACCAAATCTAAAGAGACCAGCTTTGCGATTTTTGGCCAAACTAATCAACTTGAATTCCATGTTTTTGTGTCTTCAAGATGATCTGGTTCAATTTTTGTGAAATCAGAGCATCAGTCTAGGAGGAGTTCTAAAAAGTAGATCTTTTGGAAAATTCAAAATGGCGGAAAAAATGTCATGGTGGAAAATGACGTCAGAGGGAATCGTCTTAAACCATGAAATCAGAGGGATAAACGTGAGTGCATCTTTGGACAGGTGGTGGCGCTAGATTAAGTTAGAGACTCCAAAATTAATGTTCAGACTGTCCTCTATCTGTGTGCCAAATTTCACAACTTTTTACCATTCGATTCTATGTGCTGCCATAGACTCAAGATACAGCCAGTGACCATCCTGAGCTGTGACGACAAATATAAGATCATCTTTTTCATGGTTCTCAGTTAAAGTCACCATTATATCAAAGTGGACAATTCTTGATTTTTTTTTTTTTTTTTTTTTAATGGAATACGGCAGTATACTTCATAAATTATATTATCATAAATTATATTTCCATGCACATCGTTATTTTTTTTTATTCTTGTGACCTTGTAATCTTTAATCAAACCAACTTCAAAATAACTTTTTAGTCTCATAATTGACTTATGACAATTAAGATTTTCCAAAGCATAATCAATCGACTTGTTTTACAGCAGTTTTGTTGATATCTTTCCTCTTTTGCAAATGCAAAATGACAACTTCTGTTTTTGTTGCGGCTTAGATTGCCATTCCATGTAGGCTACAATTAAACATTAGACAAAACTTTTTGAATGATTGATTAAGCAATTAAAGTTTTTATTGTTTGACATTAGTTGTGTGGCCAAACCACTGGATCTTAGAAACTGAGAAACAGAAAGAACAACATCCCTTACATCCCATTTTTGAACAATCATGTTGAATTGTAACTTATACAAGAGCAGTAAAATCATTACAAAGCATTACAAAGATGACAAAGAGAATCTGTGTGTATTAAATGTAGTTGTGAGAAGAGATTAAGCGTGAAAGGAAGCCTCAGATTTCTGTCTGTCACTTAGTAATGGCGGCTTTGGACGAGCCCCGAGGATCGATCTGATTTAGCCTCTCCATGATAGACTTGCGCTGTTTATTCCAATTTATCTTCGGAAAGTGAAGACAGATTGATCTCCAGGAACCAATATGCGTCCTTAGACTGAAAGCTGAAGATGCCCTGTGCTCTGAAACAGCAGTCACCAAATCTCTTCTAGTACTGAAAGACTGAAGACACACCAGCATTAATCACAACACATTCATTAAAAATACATTGACAAACTCATGTTGACTTACAATATATATATAAACTGTAAAAAAAAAATATATATATACAAACCCGATTGCAAAAAAGTTGGGACACTGTACAAATTGTGAATAAAAAAGGAATGCAATAATTTACAAGTCTCATAAACTGACTATTTTATTCACAATAGAATATAGATAACATATCAAATGTTGAAAGTGAGACATTTTGAAATGTCATGCCAAATATTGGCTCATTTTGGATTTCATGAAAGCTACAAATTCCAAAAAAGTTGGGACAGGTAGCAATAAGAGGCTGGAAAAGTACATATGTACATATGTGTACATAAAATGTACATATAAGGAACAGCTGGAGGACCAAACTTATTAGGTCAATTGGCAACATGATTGGGTATCAAAAGAGCCTCTCAGAGTGGCAGTGTCTCTCAGAAGTCAAGATGGGCAAAGGATCACCAATTCCCCCAATGCTGCGGAGGAAAATAGTGGAGCAATATCAGAAAGGAGTTTCTCAGAGAAAAATTGCAAAGAGTTTGAAGTTATCATCATCTACAGTGCATAATATCATCCAAAGATTCAGAGAATCTGGAACAATCTCTGTGTGTAAGGGTGAAGGCCGGAAAACCATACTGGATGCCCGTGATCTTCGGGCCCTTAGACGGCACTGCATCACATACAGGAATGCTACTGTAATGGAAATCACAACATGGGCTCAGGAATACTTCCAGAAAACGCTGTCGGTGAACACAATCCACCGTGCCATTCGCTGTTACCGGCTAAAACTCTATAGGTCAAGAAAGAAGCCATATCTAAACATGATCCAGAAGCGCAGGCGTTTTCTCTGGGCCAAGGCTCATTTAAAATGGACTGTGGCAAAGTTGAAAACTGTTCTGTGGTCAGACGAATCAAAATTTGAAGTTCTTTTTGGAAAATTGGGACGCCATGTCATCCAGACTAAAGAGGACAAGGACAACCCAAGTTGTTATCAGCTCTCAGTTCAGAAGCCTGCATCTCTGATGGTACAGGGTTGCATGAGTGCGTGTGGCACGGGCAGCTTACACATCTGGAAAGGCACCATCAATGCTGAAAGGTATATCCAAGTTTTAGAACAACATATGCTCCCATCCAGACGTCGTCTCTTTCAGGGAAGACCTTGCATTTTCCAACATGACAATGCCAGACCACATACTGCATCAATTACAACATCACGGCTGCGTAGAAGAAGGATCCGGGTACTGAAATGGCCAGCCTGCAGTCCAGATCTTTCACCCATAGAAAACATTTGGTGCATCATAAAGAAGAAGATGCGACAAAGAAGACCTAAGACAGTTGAGCAACTAGAAGCCTGTATTAGACAAGAATGGGACAACATTCCTATTCCTAAACTTGAGCAACTTGTCTCCTCAGTCCCCAGACGTTTGCAGACTATTATAAAAAGAAGAGGGGATGCCACACAGTGGTAAACATCCCAACTTTTTTGAGATGTGTTGATGCCATGAAACTTAAAATCAACTTATTTTTCCCTTAAAATGATACATTTTCTCAGTTTAAACTGAGAAAAACCCCACCATCTACAGAAGTTCTTATTGAGAATTAACAGAGGTTTAGATGTTGATGTCTTATTGAAAAGGTTTCATTTGAGGTCACCATCATGTAGATCAGTGTTTGTTTTAGTTGAGCTCTTGACCCTTGACTTTTGTTAAGCTGCGTTTTTTTTTATTAGTAGTAATTGTAGGTGTTTTTGGAAAACTTTCTGCATTAATAAAACATCTGATGACATCTGTTTTAATGATCAAATAACTGCATTAAAGTTGTTTAAGCATTTGTTTTTAATTTGGGAAAAAAAAAAACTTGATGTGATAAAAACCATTTGTAACTCTGAAGTGATTTGTCTAAGATTGTCTGAAATTATTTGAAAGGTATATATGACACACTTAGACATCAACACTAATGAAACAAACCTTAACAATGGTGACAAAAAAAATACAGCTGCATCATTCATTCATATTTATTCCCCAGCAATGCATGCTGGGAACCATGAATGTGTTTTGTACGCTGGCATGAAGCATGTCACCATTGTTGTGTTTCATATGCCAAATGTTGATGTCTGTGAGTGTATAACTTGCACAAAACATGTTTTAAACTAAGTTAACAATGACAATGTTATTTGTAGTAACGTTCAACATCAGAAACAGAATGTTAGTATTACATATATTTTTTTTTTTATAACAATTGAGTTTTACTCTTCAAGCCAACAATTACAGAAAAAGCTGTTGTTTATCTGTTATTAAAACCGGCATGTCAATCTGCTCTATTAATGCAAGAGTTTTTTTCTGAAAACATCTGCAATTGCTGATAAAGAAGCATTTCAACAAAAGTCAAGGGTCAAGAGCTCAACTAAAGCAAATGCTGATCTTCACGATGGTGACCTCAAACCAAACATTTTCAATAAGACATCAACATCTAAACCTCTGTTAATTCTCAATAAGAACTGCTGTAGACGTGTGATAGAAATAAAGTCAGTCTGGTTAGTAATAAGTGAAGCTGGTAATGCTGTTTGTGGAGTTGTTTAATCAGATCTTCAGAGATTTAATGTCTTCCTTTATCTTCAGCTGATTTCCTCTAAGGCTGTAGCTGAAGTTGTAGTTCTTGTTTCTCTTTTCTTCAGCGATTCTGCTTGTTAACAGCATGTGTTCATCATTAAAGCTTAATCATCCCTTAATTAATCACTTAATTATATAATTAACTGTTAGGGTTGGAGCTAAACTCTGCAGGAATGTGGATCTGGAGGTCCGAATTTGAGGACCCCTGATATATACCTTTAATTTGTAGGAAGAGAAACTGGGGGAGTGACTTTATTGTGTTGGATGTGTCAGTGTCTTTTATCATCACTCTGCATGTGCCAGATGTGGGCCGGATCTGGGCCGACACAAAGTTGCTATCTGGGTGTGGCACAGTGATTAACTTAAAAATGGCACATGACAAAATGGTTGTCGACCCCTGGCTTAGATGAAGAAAGTTTAGCGTGATTCAAAATATTAGGAATTTTCATTTGAAATCCACTTCTCCTCCCACCCTTTCCACCCTGATGTTCATGTCTTCTTACAATTTCTGCTCTTCCTCTTTCCACTACACCAGTCTCCTTCAGTATACTCAGGTCTTCTCTTATCCTCCTTTTTTACTTCCTCCTCATATATGATCTCCTTCTATATGTTCTACTCTTCCTTTTTCTTCTTATTACACCCCTTCCTCTACCCACACCACCACCACATTACACCTCTTTATTTTCCCATTCTCTTGCATATTTTCTTGCTCTATTTATACTTTTCCTTTTATATTTTCCTTATTACATAACTGTGATAAATGCATGCAACATTCGGGAAAATCACATCCAGTGTTGTATGTATTATTAATCAAGCAGATATTGAAATGTGCATTTGATAATATGACAAATTCCAGAGTTTTGTTTGTTATGTTTGGACAAATGGTACATAAATGTAAGTTGTGGTTGGATGTATGAACTATTATGAAAACACCTGAGAATTTTGTGTGTAGTGTTTTGAGAAAATGGTTCACATGATTTGCAATTTGTGTGTAATGAATGAAAACTTACAATCTGTTTAGGACAATTACAAGTGTTCAGATCACTGAGTTAACTGTTTTGAGAACGAGTTTGGAGAAATCGATTGAGAAAAACAGTAACCGTCTAAGAGTCTAATACCTGATCTCTGATGAGTTTTATACATTTGTAGACGTTTTAATGAGGTATTTGTCAAATTAAAAGGAATAATAGTAGTTAATAGTCTCAGTTTAACTGACCCATCCATAGAACAAACAAAACAAGCCCGGAAAGCTGATAAAAGAATACATATTATACAGACACTTAATATTAATGATATTAGATGATTAGTTAATTGCATCTGATAGATTATACTCTCAATAAAACATTTGAAATGGGTTTGTAAAAGCTGTTTATGCATGTTTAGCATGTGTTTTTGTTGCATTTACACTGTTTTGACCAGCAGACGTCACCAGCGTGTAGCCTACTAAATTTGCACATCTTGGCACTAGCCCGGTTTAGTCTAACAGTCAGAGACTAGTCATTTATTTTCTGCTGTGTGGAAGATATCAAACTGTTGTTAAAATAACCACATCATCTGCAGGTTTTCTTTTTAATTGCGGCACTCTACGTGTTTAGCAGAAATGGCTTGAATGAAGAACGTATGTTGCTTGATAAAATATTCAGAGGAAGATCATTATCACAAATGCCCCTGAATGCTTGTGGTGTGTAGACTACTACAACCCTGGTGCTCATTTGAAACTGTCCAGATGTGAGCGGTACTGTGGTGACCCCTGATGCACACTGAAACATTAGAAAAAGACTTTTTGATTGATTTAGCTACAAAGAAATGTTTAATGTCTTTTGTCTTTATTGTGTGACAGACATCAGTCACGTGACCAGACCCACCACAAGATCTATGAGCCATAATGAAATGCAAAGCAATTTTAACAGAGATAGTCATAAACTGAGACACAGAAATGGGCAAATAATATTCCCTAAAGTATATGTATGTGGAAGTGTAATTGAACATGTGCAAGAGCAGTTGTAAAGCGTTACAAAAATGCCAATATTAGCTGTATGCATTAATACGTGTATGCCTTATAAAGAGCATTTAAAGTGTGAAAGAAGCTTCAGATCTCTGTCACTCAGTGATGGCGGCTCTGGACAAGCCTTAAGGATTGATGTTCCTCAGCTTCTGCATGATAGAGTTGTACTGCTCAATCCTTTCAGCCTCTGAGAATGAAGACGGATTGATCTCCAGGAATTGATATGCAGTCCTAGCCTGAATGCTGAAGATGCCCTGTGCTCTCTGACAGCATTCACCAAATCTCTTCCACTCCTGAAAGATTAAAGACAGCATTAATCACAACACATTCACTAAAAATACATCGATATGAACTCATGATGTGCCTGAAATCACTCACTATTCCTTACATAGTGAAGGTCATGGCAGCATTATTTTAACTCAAAATAATTTAACCAATTTCAACTTCAATAGTGATCTGCACGGATAAATCATTTATAATAAACATTTCAATATTGCATAAAAAACAAGATTAATTGATTTCATGATGACTTTAAATGGTTAATTCACCCAAAAATGAAGTTTCTGTCATTAATTCCTCGCCCTCATGTCGTTCCACATCCGTAAGACCTTCGTTCATCTTCAGAACACAAATGAAGATGAAATCTGAGACTCGTCCATAGACAGCAACATAATCAACACTTTCAAGGTCCAGAAAGGTCCTAAAGACATGGTTAAATCAGTCATGTGACTGCAGTGGTTCAACCTTAATGTTATAAAGAGACGAGAATACTTTTTGTGTGCAAAAACAAAATAAAAATAACGATTTTATTCAACAATTTCTTCTTGTTTCTTAGGAGACTGACAGAGAAGAGAAGATATTGTTGAATAAAGTCGTTATTTTTGTTTTTGCGCACAAAAAGTATTCTCGTATCCTCATAACATTAAGGTTGAACCACTGCAGTCACATGACTGATTTAACCATGTCTTTAGTACCTTTCTGGACCTTGAAATTTGGAATGACATTGCTGTGTATATTGGGAGATCAGAAACCTCTCAGATTTCATCAAAAATATCTTTATTTATATTCTGAAGATGAACGAAGGTCTAATGCATGTGGAACAACATGAGGGGGAGGAATAAATGACAAATTTTTGTGTGAACTAACCCTTTATTCTGCATGACCATATTCTACATCCCTTTATCCTACTCAATACCTAAACTTAACAACCTTACTAACTATTAATAAGTAATTAGGAATTTGAAGCTATATTTAATAGTGAGAATTGGACCCTAATCTAAAGTGTGACCCAACTTTCAGCAGAAGCATTTACTCAACGTCTAACTAACCTGTTTTGCATCTTCAATGGACTTCAGAAACTCCTCCTTCATGTCTTCCAGATCTTCAGTCAGTTCCTCCCCAACAAAGGTCTTGTCTTTCAGGGTCTCCAGCGTAACAGACACTTTTTCCCAGAACTTTTTAAGATCAACCAGAATTTGTTGGATTTGCTGAAGGCACCGCTGCACTTCCTTCAGGTGGACAGGATTGGGAATCACACCTGAACAAACAACAGATTCTGATTCATGAGAGATCATTGGGAGCCTTCAGGCTGTGGTGGACATGTAAACAGCATGATGTGCACACTGATGCATTTACTGTATGTTTACCATAATAATTTTAAAAGCACAGAGAGACTCTCACTCTGTTGTATTTTGCAATTGGCCAACTTCAGCTGAAAATCGGTCAGTTTGATTTTGATGTTCCACTGTAGGTTTCTCAGACTGTTCTTTTCAGAGACGAGACGGGTCAGTTCGGCTTGTTTAGCAACAATAGCATCATCGTTATAGTGTCGATCATATCTGAACAAGCCCCATAAAAAAGAATAACGGTAACTTCTATTATTCATGATCAGATAATGCAGGTCTTGGGTGCTTTTTTCAATTCTTTTCTCAATTTCCTCCATATCGCTGACATTTTTGCTCAGCTCCAGTTCGAACTCGGCCAAAGCTTTCTCCAGACGCTTCATCTCATCAGTGTGCTCCTTTAGTTTTTCTTCGGTCTTGTTCTGTTCTTCATACACATCACTGGTGCACTTCCCCACACTTTGGGTTTGTTTATCATACCTGAAAAACAGGGTGCATGTACAGTGATATAGTCTGGATTTCACAAGCACAACAACACAGACACTGAACAAATTTCGAAGTCTTGATGTTCTTGAGGCTCTACTAGAACAGGTTTTCATGTTTGAATGCTCATTATTTTTCCCATATTGTTGCAGCTCCTTTCTTCCCAGTCTGTTGGTAAGTTTGGAGTTAGTTCACCCCAAAATTAAAATTCTGCAATTAATTACTCATGTCGATCCGAACTTGTTAGATTTCCGTTCATCTTCGGAACACAAATGAAGACTTTTGCAGCTTGATCTTTGACACTTCAAAAAGTTCAGAAAGAGATCAGAAAACTAATCCATATGAATAGAGCAGTTTACTCCAAATTTCCTGAAGAAACTTGATCACTTTTTATGATAAACAGATTTAATTTAGGCTTTTACTCGCATGTAAACACAAATTAGCTCAACCTAACCTGAATGATGCACAAGATCAAATCTCTTCCGGAAGCTCAAACATGGTTATGCGGATCATTTGAGCTTCTGGAAGAGGTTTGATCTTGTGCGTCATTCAGGTTGAGCTGATCAATGCATGTGAGTAAAAGCCAAGAAAATCATTCGTTTGCTGTGTACTGTTAAGGAAAATGAATGTTTGTTGTGAAATGATAAACTTCAGTGTTTTCACCTCTTCACCATGTCTTCCACGGCTCTGATGATGTCCTTGATCCATGTTCTGGCTTTCTCCAGGTATTTCACAGCCAGAACAGGTTTGTTCTTCTCAACAGCTTTTATCAGTATTGGGAACAGCGAGGTGACCAGGTTGGAACTCGTGCCGGCACACTACAAGAAAACGAGGATAATTAATCCACAAGGATAAGTTTCATACAAGCAACAATCTTCTGTCCTGTCTCTTGAAACCAACACAGAAGTGACAAACTGCAATTCATCAACTGGCCGCTAGAGTAGAGACAGACTCTAAAAGGGAGTCAATCCCATGTTAAAAATCTTTACAGCAGAATAAAATGTTTACAGCCTGGTACAAAAAGTGGTTTTGGTTTATATAGCTAATTTTGCCCTTCATGATAACTGTTAAGGGGTGAATTTTTTTATAACTTATCCGTTTAAATTTTATTAATCCTTAAAGTTCTGCATAATTAAGGGCGTGGCCACTTGAGTGACAGGTGGAATGTCGCTGCTGTCACTAGTAGCCGTTTGTCTGCTGTCTGTTAGCCGTCACGTCACCTCAGCTAATTCCAGCCGCTGAACTTGGCATCTCTGCAGTGTTTGTGCTTTTTCAGGATTATTTCTTACAATTATCAAATGATATAGCTTGCTATGCGGTTAATGGTACATCTGTGTATATGTGCACACATGCGGAAGATAAACAGAACACACAATCATCTAAAAGTTTTGTCTATCAGATTTACTACATTGACAATGGCTGGAGAATATGCCTCTTAAAACACCACAAAATCTGCTGCTTGGATATTATAACTAAACTGCTGCACTATTTTGAAAAATATACTTTGGATGCGGGCTCATTTGTTTGTGAAAGTCTAATGTATATGATTGTATACAGTTTTACAACATAAACGCTGCTCAGATTGCATAATTTCTTGAAGAACGATGACGGAGAGCGGATCGTTCAGAAGAAATATGCCAAACAATGGACAATATATCAGTATTTCATGGATTTAACAAATTTTGTTGACAAAAAGTGCTGATGGATGTTTTTCAATGGATGCTTATCATGGACATGGATATTTCATTACAAGGGTATGAAGTCCCGTTTTGATTTCGTGTGTTGTCATTCGCACACCCGACACAAATTACAATATTACTGTTGCTGGAGCATCTAAATCATAAAACAGACACCATAGATTGACAGTAAACCCTTAGAACTTTCAAATGATGTATAATTTGTTATTTTTATTAATATTTATATAGTATCTAAGATAGATGGATAGCTCCTTGAGCTAACTTGATCATGTCAAGCTAGGTGGGCGTGGTTTCAGCAACCAGGCACCTCAGCTCCACCCACATCCCGCCTCTTTGCCTATTTTCGGTTATCCGGGGGTGATGCGCTGATAAGATGGCGACGGCCGACTCCACCCATTTTGGGCTTCAAAAATGCTCTTCAGAAACCGTGAAAAGAACCGTGAAAACAAACATTTGTTGGCCCAGTGCACTAGTATCTGTGAAAGCTTATTTCCACCTCAGAATAAAAATGTATGCTCTTGCAACTTTTTAAACACACAACTTCTGACTTTTTTTTTTTCACAGTTGTTTACATCTCACAATTTAGGTTTTTTTTCTCTCAAATTTTTATACCTGACCGCATACACATGCAGAATCCTGAGGAAAAATGTCTGATTTTGAGAAAAATTATGAATTAGTATGATGAAATGATGATAATTCACATGATGAATTAGTCTCACCTTCAGCATAACAGCCTCAGAGGTTCCAAAGAGCAGTTGTGTTTCAATAGCTTGGTCTCTGATCATACGCTCCAGCTTTGGGAAGCTTCCCAGACACAAGAAGGACAGATGATAGAGGAGAGCCGTTCGCTGCGCAGATGGAAGAAGGTCCTGGATGAACTCTGGACTCCATGAGGATTCACTGACGACAAGATCTGAGACACCAAACCGAACATTAGTGATGTTCAACAACTTCTAGGGTTCAATCATGGGTGAAATGTGTCATAACGTTTTTTTATATATGTGCCAGATTTGGTTCCTCTCAGAGTTTCTTGTTAAAATAAAATTAAAGAGGTGTGAGAACTCGCAAGTATGATGTCAGACACTTTAATATGCTCTGGCCCCCTGTTCGCCTGAGTGAAGCCAGGTGTTGGATAGCCAGCTTTACCACTGGTAGTGAGCCAGAACCGCCAACTAAAAGAAGCTAGCCTGTAGTGGCAGAGTTTGAGGAGTGAGTAAACATGCCCTTCAGTGAAACTGCAGATGATGTTGAGAATTACATCAGCCGCAACCACAACACAGAAGACAAGTGGGATCTCCTGGGCTGGTGGAAAACCAACAGCTGTGTTTTACTGTTACTGTCAAGACTGGCTCATACACAACATCTTTGCGAGTAGCAGCAGCAGCAGCAGCTAGAGGAAGTTGTGATAAATGCGAAACAGTTAGTTAATGCGTTCATGACCTCAAGGCTAGATTGATGTAATGCTCTACTGGGTGGTTGCCCTGCACACTTCTACAGTCTGATGCAAAGCAGTTTGGCAAATTTGCTGTTACTCATTCAGTTGGATTTCACATAACTTTAAGTGCAATGCACTTTCAGTAATACTTTGAGAATTTGAGTAGGGTGAACTTGTTTAACTTAATAAATTTGACTTAGTTTTTACATTGATGGATTCATATCACAATATGCATGCAGTCTGTTGCATTTAGTGTATAAAAACTTGCTGGTTGTCCTTGCTGTATCTTAGGTCGATTTGAGGTCTTGAGTTGCATTGACACAACATAATGTTCTGTGTGAAATCATGGAAGTCAAATCACACGCCACATTACAGCTTCTTTTCTATAATTATGAAATGTATTCAACACAGAACTGCTGTTTCAGGATAAATGAATACATTTGAAATGGAAAGTTTCTCACCTTTGGAATTGGCCATGCTTTTTTTAATTGAGCGTAGACTGGTAATACGTCCAACTGTACAGTCTCTAGAAAATGTGACAAGATATTATGCAAGTAAAATCAACAATTAGAAATGTTTAAGGGGTGGATTTACAATCCTCTCCTCTCATGTTATATAATCAGTATGTAATCAGATAAATAGTCTTTTTAATTTAGTACATCTCTTCAGATAATGTTACTAATAATGTCTTCTTTCCAAACTTTCAATTTTAGCTAAGATCATCACAGAACCATCACTAATTGTGATCAATTATCCTATTGGTGCCTTGGACAGAAAATAAGGCAGCATTGTCGCGTGAAAACGTTACAAAGAGGACATTTGGGGAGTTAACAGAACGTCCTATAGTAATAGTCCCCTAAACATTCCCAGAACATCCTGAATGTTCTGTGAAGGTCCACCAAATAATGTCCCCCAACCCTTAAAATAACTCCACATCGTGACCATCTCTGAACGTTCTGGGAACGTTACCAGGTGACAAGTTACCCTGCTAGGAATTTTACGATCCCAGAGCATTCTCAGAACGTCCTCACTGGTGTTAAGGACGTTGTCTAGTAACGTTCCAAGTATGTTCTAGCGGGGTAAGGCATTCGGTGGATTACAAATAGCTGCTAAATAAAGTTTTTGGTTTAGCTGAAGGTCGTATATTAGGTTTTCTTGAGATAACTTAAGGTGTTCCCCAGGGTTCCATTGTGGGACCTGTTTTATTTTCTGTTTTTATAAATGAAGTTGAAAAGGACATTCAAGCTACACTACACCTGTATGCAGATGACTATTATTTATTCATATACTCCCTTTATAGTATAGGCAGTGCAAAAGCTTCAGATTGCATTTAATTCCCCTTAAATGAAGTGTGCTTAATTGTATTGAAAGTGTAATTTTTGTGTACTTCAAAACTGAAAAGTATACTTTTTAAAAAGTGCACTTGCAGATAATATAATTAAAATTAAAGGCCAATTAAGTGTACTTTAGGAGAGTACACTTTAATGACAATATTAACACAATTAAGTGCACTTTTTAAAAATGTACTCTGAAATAATGGAATTCATTTTTACTTAAACATACATTTTAATAAATCATTATGTTTTTGTAGTGCCTTAATGCTCTAGAAAGGTATTTTTCTTTTAAACTTCAATACATTTGCTTATACAGTACACTCCAGTACAAATTTTCATCACCAGCTCCTGCTCTATGAACTCAACTACAAGTGTCAGTTTTCTACATATTTGACATAAAGTGTCATTTATGAGAGGAGTACTGTACTTAATGTAATAGCGATGTACTGTACTTTACATCTGTGTACAGAATACATTCAATGTCATCATGTTGTTCAAATACACTTACTACAATACTATACTTACTACACTTTAATACTAATATACTAATACTTTAATAAAACTGGTTAGGATAGCCACTACAAAGTAAATTGTGAATAAAAAGTATAATACACTTACGATATATTCTGTGTTCTCCTGAAAGACTTCAGCTTTCTTATGCTTACAGATAGCGGTATTTATAACTCAAATCAGATATCACGTGATGGTGTGATGAATCAGGGATAGATTATGACTTGCAAAGTCCCTGGTGCCAAATTTACTCCCAAACACACCATTCCCATTTCCATTGTTTCCCTTAAAGCTGCAATATGTAAAATTTTTGCAGTAAAATATCCAAAGACCACCAGGCCAGTGTTATATATTTTGTATATTATATATTTGTAAATCATGAGAAAACTGCTATTTTAATCAAGGATCCAGGATGTGTGAGGGAGTCGCATCATACCAAGGAAACACATTTACGTTGTGGCAACATCTGTGGCACATTGCATTTCTACTATGGCAACATCTATGTGCCCACAACATTGTGACAACGTGGTATTGTAAGACCCCACAGGGTTGTAGCAACGTTTTTGCGTAAGAACATTCAGAAGTTCAGAACATTTATTAAACAAAACAGGGCTCTGTACAGTGCTGACAGGTGAGCATATAGTCGAAGGCTGGGTGTAAAGTTAACCAGAATGAGTCCAGGAAAGATCAACGAATCCAGAGGAGAGATGCAAGTGCAGAAACCAGCAGGCAGGCATGAGTCCGAAACCTGTAGACATTTTGAGACCAGAGAGGGTTGCAATTCTCCATGAGCCAGCTCTAGCCACGAGCCCGCTCCAGCCCACCACGAGCCAGCTCCAGTTCTCCACGAGCTCGCTCCAGTTCTCCACGAGCTCGCTCCAGTTCTCCACGAGCCCACTTCAGCCCACCAAGCGAAGAGAAAAGATGATCGGGTTGTGTTGGTTATGTAGTAGCTTGTTTTCTAATGTTCAGAGTTGATCTGTTTATCAGAATATGTTGCTTGTCACCGTTGAGATTCACAGGCTGATTCTTGATGTCTGTGTGTGCCTAAAAGAAAGATTTTTTTTAATTTTTTTAATCAGAACAACTTTTGGGAAATCCTTTAGATTATATTGTAAAAGCTGATCTTCTGCTGTAGAATCACAGTGTCGCTGTAATCAATAATGTAAATCTAACTCAGAGATTGGGCTCTAAAGGAGTTCAGTAATTCAGGTCAAATAATGATTATGTGAAAACATAACCAACACCACCTGACCATCTTTCATCTTCGCTTGTCTGGCTGTTATAACTTGGTTACAACAGTCCAAAAAAAATGTAATATTAAAAACTCAAGGCCAACTAAAACTGAAGGCCAACTAAGTCAAATACTGATCTCCATTGTGGTGACTAAATTGAATGGTCTTGTTTTGGTCTGATCTTGGTTTTGGAGGTCTGGTCTTCACCTCTGGTGTAATACTTTACAATGATGTTTCATTAGACAACATTGGTTAACTAAATTTGTTCAAATGAAGCAACAACGAACAATACTTCTACAACATTTCTTAATCTTAAGGTTAAGTTCAACATTTACAAATTCATGTTTGTTATTTGTTCACACTGAGAACAAATAAGAAGAACCAATGAACAGCCGTGTTCTTTTTACCTAAGGTTTGTAAAGATGAATAATAATACTGTAACAAATGTATTGCTCATTGTTTATGTTAGTTACTTCTACATAAGCTAATGTTAAAGGGTTAGTTCACCAAAAAAAATGAAAATAATGTCATTTATTACTCTCCCTCATGTCGTTCTACACCCGTAAGTCCTTCGTTCATCTTCAGAAAACAAATTCAGTTATTTTTAATGAAATCCAATGGCTCAGTGAGGCCTCTATAGACAGCAATACCACTGAACTTCTCGAAATCCAGAAAGGTACTCAAAACATATTTAAAACAGTTCATGTGAGTTCAGTGGTTCAATCTTAATATTATAAAATTATTTTTCAAAAAAGATTCAAAGCAGTGTTTTGCAAAGCAGCATGCATTGCGGCATGAATAAATTATGCAGCTGAACTGCCTGGTTATTTTCTTTAATTCTTACTGTTTGCCTTTATTTTTGCTGTTGTTTTTGTGTTGACTTTTAGTAGTGTTTTTTTTTTTTTATGATGTTCAGAGTTGATCTGTTTATCGTTTTTCTTGATTGTCACCGTTGTTGATATGATGATTCTTGATGTCTCTGTGAATCTAAATGATGCCGTAGTTCAAACATTTTTTTGTAAATGATGTTTAAAAAAACTTAACTGATTGTTCAGCACTGCATCATCCTTTGCTGTAGTATCAGTGTTGGTAATATAAAACTAAATATATATAAAAAAAAACATTTCTGATTATGGATCAGACACTGGATAAGTTCAGTGAATTAAGTATTACATAATGATCACATCATACTCAAAACATAACGAACAACACATTATCACATCTTTTCTTAGTTTCTTCATGCTATAACAAATGTGTCTTAAAAACAGTTACAATAACCAAAGAGAAACTGTTATAAGTCAAGTGTCAAGAGTACAACTAAAGCGAGCACTTACTTCCATCATGGTAACGTCAAACGAAACAATAAAACATCTGAAGCTCTGTTAGTTCTCAATAAGAAATTCTGTAGATGTCTGACAGAAATAAAGTCAGTCTGGTTAGAAATAAGTGAAGCTGGTAATATTATTTTTGTTGTTTAACCCTCTTCTGCTGAGATATTGAGCGATTTAATGTCCTCTTTTATCTTCAGTTGACTAAGGCTGTGGCTGGACGTCTGTTGTAATTATTGTGTTTCTGCCTGTCTTTTTATGTTCTTGTTGTTTCTTTTCCTTCAGTGATTCTGAAGGAAATGCCTGCTGGAGAACTGCCTGCTCCAGTTCTCCACGAGCTAGCTCTAGTTCTCCGTGAGCAAGCACCAGTTCTCCAAGGGCCTGCTCCAGTTCTCCACGAGCCCACTCCAGTTCTCCACCAGCCCGCTCCAATTCTCCACCAGCCAGCTCTAGTTCTCCGTGAGCAAGCACCAGTTCTCCACGAGCCACCTCCAATTCTCCACAAGCCCACTCCAATTCTCCACCAACCCGCTCCAATTCTCCACGAGCCAGCTCTAGTTCTCCGTGAGCAAGCACCAGTTCTCCACAAGCCCGCTCCAGTTCTCAACGAGCCCACTCCAGTTCTCCACCAGCCCGCTCCAATTCTCCACGAGCCAGCTCCAGTTCTCCGTGAGCAAGCAGCAGTTCTCCATGAGCCCGCTCCAGTTCTCCATGAGCCCGCTCCAGTTCTCCACGAGCCCACTCTAGTTCTCCACCAGCCCGCTCCAATTCTCCACGAGCCAGCTCTAGTTCTCCGTGAGCAAGCACCAGTTCTCCACAAGCCCGCTCCAGTTCTCCACGAGCCCACTCCAGTTCTCCACCAGCCCGCTCCAATTCTCCACGAGCCAGCTCCAGTTCTCCGTGAGCAAGCACCAGTTCTCCATGACCCCGCTCCAGTTCTCCACGAGCCCACTCCAGTTCTCCACCAGCCCGCTCCAATTCTCCACGAGCCAGCTCCAGTTCTCCGTGAGCAAGCACCAGTTCTCCATGACCCCGCTCCAGTTCTCCACGAGCCCACTCCAGTTCTCCACGAGCCTGCTCCAGTTCTCCACCAGCCCACTCCAGTTCTCCACCAGCCCGCTCCAATTCTCCACGAGCCAGCTCCAGTTCTCCGTGAGCAAGCAGCAGTTCTCCATGAGCCCGCTCCAATTCTCCACGAGCCAGCTCCAGTTCTCCGTGAGCAAGCAGCAGTTCTCCATGAGCCCACTCCAGTTCTCCACGAGCCTGCTCCAGTTCTCCACCAGCCCACTCCAGTTCTCCACCAGCCCGCTCCAGTTCTCCACGAGCCAGCTCCAGTTCTCTGTGAGCAAGCAGCAGTTCTCCATGAGCCCACTCCAGTTCTCCACGAGCCTGCTCCAGTTCTCCACCAGCCCACTCCAGTTCTCCACCAGCCCGCTCCAATTCTCCACGAGCCAGCTCCAGTTCTCCGTGAGCAAGCAGCAGTTCTCCATGAGCCCACTCCAGTTCTCCACGAGCCTGCTCCAGTTCTCCACCAGCCCACTCCAGTTCTCCACCAGCCCGCTCCAATTCTCCACGAGCCAGCTCCAGTTCTCCGTGAGCAAGCACCAGTTCTCCATGACCCCGCTCCAGTTCTCCACGAGCCCACTCCAGCTCTCCACGAGCCTGCTCCAGTTCTCCACCAGCCCACTCCAGTTCTCCACCAGCCCGCTCCAATTCTCCACGAGCCAGCTCCAGTTCTCCGTGAGCAAGCAGCAGTTCTCCACGAGCCCACTCCAGTTCTCCACGAGCCAGCTCTAGTTCTCTACGAGCAAGCACCAGTTCTCCAAGGGCCTGCTCCAATTCTCCACAAACCCGTGGGTGGGGAACTCATGGGCGAGGTTTCTGTGCCGCCAAGGCCATCCAAGGCTCCTGACCCGCCATGGCCGCCCACGGCTCCTGACCCGCCCTGGAGACCCCTGTATCTGTCTGCACCTCCCTCATCCTTGTGAAGGTCTCCAGGGCACGAGGCAAGTCCAAGTCCTTAACCAATCAAGTTCGAGTCCAAAAGGGGCCGAGTCGGACTTGACTCCAAGTCCTTAACATCCAAGTCAGAGTCGAGTCCGGCTAAGTCCAGAAAGATTTAAATGATTTGAAATTGACCTTTTGCAAAGACCCTCCCCTCTTAGTTACTTTTGCTACGCTGCTCTCACGCCACACATCATGTTCTCACACAGTGAAAAATACATTGCGAAGCAAAGAGGACACTGACAACACACCAACAGACAAGACAGAGCAGGTTACTTTTGATATTAAAAATAAAGTCTTACCTTTCAAATTTTAAATACTGTTTTGTGGCTTCAGTGGTTTAATCCCAATTTTATGAAGCGACATGAGTGCTTTGTTTGTGCAAAAAATGTAATTTACCACTTTATTTACAAAGTAATATTATCCAAAGTGTGTTCACGCAACAATGTCAGCTCTTGTGTGAACTCGTGTCATGATACACTTGTGAATGCATGTTGCAGATCAATATTTTCGTGAATAAAGTGGTAAATTATGCGGGTGTTTTTTGCGCTCATGTCACTTCACGAAATAATAACTGAGGTTAAACCTCTATAGTCACATGGATTACTTTAACAATGTATTTCCTACCTTTCTGGACTTTGTAAGTGGTAGTTGTGTATGGAGGGACAGAAACCTCTCGATTTCATTAAAAATAACTTAATTTGTGTTCAGAAGATGAACGAATTCAAGGTCTTATGGGTGAGGAACAACACAAAGGTGAGTAATTAATGACAGAATTTTCATTTTTGGGTGAACTAACCCTTTCAGAGCCAGGGGTAAACTTTTGAACAAGATGAATTTTTAAACAAAATAAGAACAATTTACACCGATCATCCCGTCCAAAAGTTTACACCCCCTGGCTCTTAATGAATGTTGCCTTCTTAAGCATCACTGAATGTTTGCAGCTTTTTTAACAGTTGTCTTTAAGTCCCTCAGTTTGTCCTCAGTGTGAAAAGATCAATCTCAAAATCATAGTCGCTGCAAGAAAGGGGTCAAATATGCAGAAGATGCTGGAAAACCAAAGAATGTGCAGGAGCTGGAGGATTTCTCTGAAGAACATTGGGCAGTTTAACTGCTCAGGACAAACAAGGGACTCATGAACAACCATCACAAACAAACAAACAGCCGTGGACCATCCAGGTAGTGGCACACAATATTAAAAATCAAGTGTATGTAATTTGACTTGTCTTGTTTACTAGGCTATACATAATAAACATCTGTTAAGTAAAATAGCTTAATTAGGGCAGTACAAAATAAAAAAAAATTATATTATATATAATATTTTGGAGGTTCTGCAAGGTGTACAGTATGTAAAATGTACGCCAAAATGTTGCTATGGTTCGAGGGCGTAGATTTTGGGGGGGTTGAACATTGGTATGCTGCTTGTTATTATTTTTTTAATTAAAAAATAATAATAATCTGTTTTACGTGTAGTGTTATTGGATAATTTATTTCTTCTTTATCTATCTATTTCATAACTTTATGAAATTTATGTATAATCATTCATCAAATTCTAACATAAGTGATTCTAAAAATTAAGAAATTATATTAACAATTGAAACCGCCACGGTTTACCTTTTGTCATCATTTTTACTTGATCGAAAGCATGAATTAAAATGTCAATTATTACATAAAAAAGTCGAAATTCTGACAGTGTCATAAATTTGAATTTTAATGTAATAATTAGGACTTTTTAAGTCATGCTTTCGACTGTCATAATTTTGACATTGTAATAATTAGGACTTTTTAAGTCATAATTATGACATTAAGTCATACTTTCGACTGAGTATGTCATAAGTTTGACTTTTAAGTCATAATTTCGACTTTTTAATAATTATGACTTTTTAAGTCATGCTTTCGACTGTCATAATTTCAACTTTTTATGGCATTATTTTGACTTTTTGTCAGAATTTGACTTTTTAATGTAATAATTGACATTTTAAGTCATACTTTCAACTAAATGTCATCATTTTAACTTTTGTCATAATTTTGACTTTTTAAGTCATTATCATAAAGTATTAAAAAAATCTTACCTAGATTCATGCTTTTGAATGGTAGTGTAAGATGGTTTCCACAAAAATATGAACTGTTTTCAACATTGATAATAATCATAAATGTTTCTTGAGCAGCAAATCATCATATTAGAAAGATTTCTGAAGGATCATGTGACACTGAAGACTGGAGTAATGATGCTTTGATCACAGGATATAAATTACACTTTACTATATATTCACATAGAAAACAGCTGATTTACATTGTAATAATATTTCACAATTTTTACTGTATTTTTGATCAAATAAATGCAGCCTTGGTGAGCAGAAGAGGCATTTTTAAAAACTTTTGACGGGTACTGTATAATATATAAATGTATACACAGACTGTATGTAAAACATGACCAGATTTTTTAATCAGGCTATATGTTAACTTTTGTTGTCTTTAATGTGTAAGTTGATCTTTATGATTTCAGAAACCGCTTTCTTCTGTCTTTTGAGTCTTCACAGTGATTGTTTGGGGTCATATAACACACACACACACACACACCCTCTTTAGATAAGCAGGCAGAAGGGGGTGTGTGTGTCTTTAAGGCGCCTGTGTGTCTTTGTGTGTGTGTCTCTCAGCAGCAGCAGCAGTAGTCTAGTCCAGTCCGGTTCAGTTCGGATCATGTCTTAAATCATCTGCAGCAGATCTGTGTGTGTTCAAACCTCCTGAAAGACACGAACAGCTTCATTGTCTCGCGGTGAGTTTGTGTTTGTGTGTGTTTGTGAGAAACTTCTTCAGGCTCTCACCGAGTCTTTAGTTCGTGTCGCTCGAGCACAAAGTGAATCAGTGAGACATTCACACTCGTTTACTCAGTGTTTGTGTTGCGAGACTCGAGGAAGTCCCGCGGTTACTGTAACACGTGCTCGATACATTCACTGTTACTTTCAAACGAGTCTTTCATGTCGCCGCTCATTGTCGCGTCACTCTCAGTCGGAAGCCGCTTTTGTCTTTGATGTTTGAGCTGTTTTGTTTATTGCGTCTGTCTCAGTCTCTCGTTCCTGTGCTCATTTAGGTCCGGTGCGTTCGGTTCTGTTCGGGTCGTAATGCAGCCTTCATCTTCATCATCTTCATCAGTGTTTCTTCTACTTCTGTCAAGTTTTTCTCTTGCTTTGGCCTGTAATAAAGCTCTGTGTGCCAGTGACGTCAGCAAGTGTCTCATTCAGGTAAGAGTCTTACACTTATTATGTATTATGTTGGTTTCTGATGGATCACAAACAAACACTTCAGAAGCTTGAAGCTGCAGTACAGCGAGTCAGTGAATCAGATATGATCATGTGCATGCAAGTTTTCAGATGCAGCATAATTCTGATGTGCATCTACTGGTTCTAAGTCACTTTTCATGGAGCTTCATGGCTGTTCTTGTGTTGTTGTTGTGGAGCAGGAGTTGTGTCAGTGCCGGCCGTCCGATGGGAACTGCTCGTGTTGTAAGGAGTGTATGATGTGTCTGGGAACGCTCTGGGAGGAGTGCTGCGACTGTGTGGGTAAGATCATCATATTATCAATATATTACACAATATCTGCAGCTCAGCCTTCTCATCTGCTGCATCATGTCTGTTCTGACTGAAGAAATGATAATCTGGTGCATATAAACGTGTTTAACCATGTGCGCTTAACATATGTTACAAAAAGAGGTCAAACTCATCTGCATACGTAAATGAATACATTTTTTGTTGTTGATTCATATGAGATTTTTGCTCCTTTTTAACCCGTTTCTTGCCATGAAAACAGCCGCGATAAATTACAAACAAACCTCGAAACTCTTTTCTTGTGATTCCGACATCAATTTGTGCTATTCCAACATTTCTCACAATTCTGACTTTATTTCTCATGATTCCAACTTTTTCTCATGATTTTCTGACTTTCGTGATTCCGACTTTCTTGCCATTCCGACTTCGTCTCGCCATTCTGATGTTATTTTCTCATGATTCCGACATTATTCCTTGTGATTCCGACATTAATTCTCACTATCCCAATGCTATTCCAACATTTCTCATCATTCCATCATTCCATCCGACTTTTTCTTGTGATTCTGACATAATTTCTTGCATTATTTCTCACCATTCCAATGCTATTCCAACATTTCTCACCCTTTCGACTTTTCTTGTTATTCCGACATTATTACTTGTGATTCCGACATTAATTCTCACTGTTCCAACACTATTTCAACATTTATCACCATTCCAACTTTATTACGATTCCAACATTTCTCGAAATTCTGAGGTTATTTCTCATGATTCCGACATTTCTTGTGATTCCAACATTTCTCACCATTCCAGCGCTATTCCAACATCTCACTAATCTGACTTTTCTCACCTTTCTGACTTTTTTTGTGATTCCGACATTATTTCTCGCCATTCCGACTTTTCTTGTTATTCCAACACTATTTTTGTGATTCAGACATTAATTCTCACTATTCCAACACTATTCCATTTCTCGCCATTTCAACTTTATTTCCAATTCCAACATTTCTCACCATTCCAACATTATTACAATTACAACACTATTTCTTGCCATTCTGACTTTATTTCTCATGATTCCAACTTTTTCTCATGATTTTCGTGATTCCGACTTTCTTGCCATTCCGACTTCGTCTCGCCATTCTGATGTTATTTTCTCATGATTCCGACATTATTCCTTGTGATTCTGACATTAATTCTTACTATCCCAATGCTATTCCAACATTTCTCATCATTCCAACTTTATTACAATTACAACACTATTTCTTGACATTCTGAGGTTATTTCTCATGATTCCGACATTTCTTGTGATTCCGACATTATTTCTCGCCTTTCCGACTTTTCTTGTTATTCCAACACTATTTTTGTGATTCAGACATTAATTCTCACTATTCCAACACTATTCCATTTCTCGCCATTTCAACTTTATTTCCAATTCCAACATTTCTCACCATTCCAACATTATTACAATTACAACACTATTTCTTGCCATTCTGACTTTATTTCTCATGATTCCAACTTTTTCTCATGATTTTCGTGATTCCGACTTTCTTGCCATTCCGACTTTGTCTCGCCATTCTGATGTTATTTTCTCATGATTCCGACATTATTCCTTGTGATTCCGACATTAATTCTCACTGTTCCAACACTATTTCAACATTTATCACCATTCCAACTTTATTACGATTCCAACATTTCTCGAAATTCTGAGGTTTTCTCATGATTCCGACATTTCTTGTGATTCCAACATTATTTCTTGCCATTCCGACTTTTTCTCGTGATTCCTATTTCTCGCCATTCCGACTTTTCTTGTTATTCCAACATTATTTCTCGCCATTCCGACATTTCTTGTGATTCCAACATTATTTCTTGCCATTCCGACTTTTTCTTGTGATTCCTATTTCTCGCCATTCCGACTTTTCTTGTTATTCCAACATTTATTTCTTGTGATTCCGACATTAATTCTCACTGTTCCAACACTATTTCAACATTTATCACCATTCCAACTTTATTACGATTCCAACATTTCTCGAAATTCTGAGGTTATTTCTCATGATTCCGACATTTCTTGTGATTCCAACATTTAATTCTCGCTATTCCAGTGCTATTCTGACTTTATTCTGAGCCAAAGGTGCTTGATGTTTTACTTCAGTGTTTCTGTAAAGTGTGTTCTTGTGGTTCTGATCCTCTCAGGCATGTGTAACCCCAAGAACTACAGCGACACGCCGGCGACGGCCAAGAGCACGGTGGAGGAGCTGTACCGGCCCATCCCGTCGCTCTTCCGTGCGCTGACCGAGGGCGAAGCGCCCATCAACATGATGGTGGTGTCCTTCCCTGTGGCCGAGGAACTGTCCTACCACGAGAACCTGGTGTCCTTCCTGGAGACGATGGAGGACGCGCACCAGAACGTCTCGCTGCCGGGGAACAGCATCCACGCCAGCTATGACACGCAAGGTGAGGAAAGGGCGCTCGGCTCGCGCTCCACTGAGCAGGAACGTCGTTAGCTTGAGCTTCATTCATTCCGGCGGTGACCTTGTGACCCTGAGCTGTGACGGTAATGAGACGTCCAGCGGCGAGCAGGTGTCCGGACTGACTGGACGGAAATGCATCAGAACACTTCACAATTAAACCACGTTCATTTGTGTCACACTGGAGTTGATATATTTGACTCACACACTACTGGTAAAAGTTTAGAATAATTGAGATTGGTTAATGTTTCTGAAAGAGTCTCTTCTGCTCATCAACGCTGGATTAATTTGATCAAAAATACAGTAAAAATCGTGAAATATTATTCTAATGTAAATCAGCTGTTTTCTATGTGAATATATAGTAAAGTGTAATTTATTCCTGAATGTTCAGCATCATTACTCCAGTCTTCAGTGTCACATGATCCTTCAGAAATCATTCTGATATGATGAAAAACATTAAAAAAATTCTAAGCTTTATTCTAAACTTTTGACCAGTAGCGTACTATTTTTTTTATTAACGAGAAATGATTCGTTTAAAATGATGAATGTTTCAAGTTACTTTCAGTGTCTTTTAAGTGACTGGAAAACTTTTTTAATTATGAATTAGTATGTCAATTTGGACTTTGTAAAGCATGTAAAGCAGAAATTATGACAAATTGCATGTCATAAAAATAAAATTGTCATAATTTCAATTTTGTTATAATTTAACTTTTAGATCATAATTATGACTTGATTTTGACTTTGCGTGTCAATTTTTATTTTTGTAATAATTTTAACTTTAGGTCATAGTTATGTCAATTTAAACTGCATGTCATAACTTCATTTTTAATGTCATAATTTCATCTTTTTAAATTCTATTTTTTTATCATAATTTTATTTTTTTTTCATAATTTTTACTTTGCATGTCAAAATGTTTCCCAAAGCATGATTTTTGCTCTCATATGGCGGATGTGCTTCCACTGATCTGATCTGATCTGATGTCGTCCATGTGACTCTGTTTCCTGATCTGTGCGTCTGTCTCCAGATAAGATGTGTACGGTGGTTTACTTCGACGACTGCGTGTCCATCCGTCAGTGTAAGCAGTACTGCGAGTCGATGGGCGGATCCAAGTACCGCTGGTTCCACAACGCCTGCTGCGAGTGCATCGGACCCGAGTGCGTCGACTACGGCAGCAAATCCGTCAAGTGCATGAACTGCCTGTACTGAGCGTCCGGGCCACTGCTGACACCTGATCCTGAGCGCAGTTACTGATGTTTACTATTGTCCTGCGTCACGCAAAAGATTTTGTATATATATTATTTTTATTCTTGCAGATTCACGTGTAGCCTCATACATTCAGATCACAGAAATGATTTTGATAGAGAATAGATGCATATCTGTGCTTGAATAGATAGATTATTATTCATATTCAGCATATATTATGAACTTTCTCAAGGTCTTTACTGAGACTGAATGAAGTTAAAATCATTAGTTTAATGATTAAAAATCATCCTTTCGCCGAGAGAATTGAAGCTGGTGTTTGATGTAGAGACGACGGACTGTATTTTCAATAAAACATCATCATCATCTCCAGTTTTATTTATTCCTGTCGTTTCATTACATTTTTTCCTTTTACTCTGTTTTTATAATTTTTATTTTCTTTCTGTCTTACCTTGTTTTTATTTATTTTTATATTATTTTCCTCTTTTGTTGGTGTTTTTGTATTTATTTTTTTCTTAGTGCATTTTTATTTTTCCTTATTAATTTTTTGTATTTTTATTCCTAATTTCTTCTCCTTGGTTCATGCGTGTGGCTGATGTCAGTCGCTGTTTTCTGCTGTTAATCGCGTGTCGCTTCGGCTCACAGGTGTCCTAATGAAGCGCCCCACTTTCAGTCAAACACAAAGACCTCATTCAGTCCCATGAGCCTCCAGTCATCCGTCCAATTTCATCTACAAACTCCCTCAACTTTCATAACATGTTCACTTGAGTTGAGTTCTGGTTATGATTGTCAAATATTGTACAATTATTAACAGTATCTGTCAATATGAAACATTTGCTATTTATATGTTCATGATCTTTATTGCGAACAATTCAGTGAGCAGGAAAACTTCATAATATTTCGTCAAAATGTAAGTTGAACCTCAGATAACATTTAAAACAGTTTCCATTTTTATTGTGAAGTCGTCGACAAAAAGGGTAACACTGTTTAATTTGTTAACGTGAACAATAATAATCTTAGATAATGCTAATCTCAAGACATTTACAGATCATATTAAAACGTCAAATGTGTGATAACATCAGTGTCGACTCCGGTTTGAACAATGCAAGGCTGAACACTTTCCTCATTTTGGCTGCTTGAGATTCTCCAGCTTTGTTGTTGTTGAGCTGTTAAAGCTCCGCCCTCTTCTGGAAAGGGGGCGGGAGCAGCAGCTCATTTTAAAGGGACACAAAACAAGCTATAATAAATGATCTGTGGCGTATTTTGAACTGAAACTTCACACATATTATAATAGGTCTCCTTTAAGGATAATGTGCTAACAATATATTGTTCATTGTTAGTTAATGCATTGCCTAATATTATAAAATTATTGTAAATTGTTATAACGAATACAATTATTAAAATATTAACATTAAATCTCAATATTTGAAATGGTTGAGGTTAATAAATCAACATTATAAATATAACTAAATTGACTACTATATTTATTGGTTTTTAATCAGTACTGTTCATTTTAAATTCATGTTTGTTCATAACACAATGTTCATGTATATGACTTGGAAAAATGTAAAACTTGAGTTTTTAGTTTTGATGTTGAGATGAGAAGTCGTGATGGTCTTCAGCCGAACGACTCCAAGAACAACAGCAAGTGATTTAATCTGAAATTTTATTCTGGACAGGTTAAGAGAATAACATCAGCTATTCATGATCAAAAACAGGAATATATACAGAAGAGTTTTGCATTAAAACACTCAAGGCTTCAAGTGAGTTTCAGATTGAATATTCACATGGACCACTCGTGATTTCCATTAAAAAAAACACTAGTTCACATGGTTCGTCTGAGCAGACGTGTGACCAGTGTCCATCAGTACAACAATGTGCTGCGCTGAAGATTAAAAGAGCAACGCTCGAGCCCTTGAGATCAGACAGACGCGTCCCATCACTGATATATATATATATATATATGCAGCATACATTAGAGCCAGTTGACCCGGCCATCGGCCCGGTCACATGTCAACGGTTTAGTCGTTTGATTTCTCCAGCTGTTCAAGTATTCTCTGGTTTAAGGAAGACGCGTTTAAGGCTTCTGTGGCAAAATAAAAGACAGAGAATGCACAAAAACCCCACAAATAACCCAGGGGCTGTAGTGAGGTGCATTCTGGGAAAGCTGTTAGAAGTCTGTGTTCAGTATGTGGAGGATGTGGTGCTCATGGCGTCCTCGTTCAGACGGGTGCTTCCGGGATGGACGCTGGCAAAGTATTTGACGTCTTTGTCCACGTCTGTCTGCAGGGTGACCAGAGTGTGCTCCAGCGCCTCCTGCTGGCAGCCGGCTGAGTTCAGGAAATATTCTACAGGAGAACACACACACACACACACACACACACACACACACACACACACACACACACAGACACACACAGACACACACAGACACACACACACAGACACACACAGACACACACAGACACACACACACAGACACACACAGACACACACACACAGACACACACAGACACACACAGACACACACAGACACACACAGACACAGTGAGCGCAAGGAAAGAAGCAGTATCCACACAGACAGGACATGAGCACTAAATAAATAAAAGGGGGAAAAAAAAAAAAATGAAAAAAGACAAAACTAAAGAATGAATGAAAAAATTATTAATTTTCTTTTTCGGTCTTAAAGAGGGAAAAAAGGAAATAAAATGTTAAAGAGAAAAATAAAAACAGAAATAAGTAAAAGACAAAATACCCAAAAAAATATAAATAAATAAATAAATAAAATAATGAAAGAAAAAAAGCAGCAATAAAAAAAATAAAGAAAATAAAAAGAAAGGTGGGGGGGGGGGGGATAAAAAAAAAAAAAAAAAAAAAAAAAATCAATAAATAAATAAAAAGAAAAAAAAAGAAAAAGCTAAATCAGTAAAAATACATAAAAAGAATGCATAAAAAATACAAATAAAAAAATAGAGGGAGAACAAATAAAATAAAAAACAAAAGAATAAATAAAATGAAAAGACAAAATAAAGAAACAAAAAAAATAAAAAGACAAAAGAAAGAATAAATATAGAAAAAAAAAAATGAAAAAAAAAGCAAGAAGGGGGAAGCAATAAAGAAAAAAAAGGGAAAAAAAACAAATAGACAAAGGAAAAGGGAAATAAGGAAAAATAAAAGGATGAAAAGGATAAAGAAAGAAATAGAAAAGAAGAAAAAAAGAGGAAAAAAGAAATAAAAAGAAATGGATTAAATGACTGAATGAAAGGGAGACGGCGCACACACCTCGCTCCAGCAGCGTCTGCCGCAGGGTTTTGGCCAGCAGGACTCGGACGTTGGGAACGGGATCCGTCGCCAGCTGCAGCAGCGGAGGGAGCAGATGCTCCGAGAACTGATCCAGAGTCAGACACTCCTCCTCGATGGACAACTGACCAACACAGAGCTGCGCGTCAGGACAATCCACACTGATGATGATGATGAGGAGGATGATGAAGAGTGCGTCTCACCTGACAGACGAAGGCAAACGCCTGCCGGCCGGACCACTTCTGGGAGTGACAGAACTTATCCACCAGCTCACCCAGAAAACTCACCAGCAGAGACGAACACGACGACAACTTCCTGATGATCTCACTCACCTGAAACAGAGCGATTCTTTGAAAAGAACGACTCACTGGAACCAAAGTGATTCATTCAGAAAAATGACTCACTGGAACAAAGCGATTCATTCAGAAGAATGACTCACTAGAACCAGAGCGACTCATTCATGATTCAAACATCACTACCGTCTCACCTGAAATAACCAAGACAGACAGAAGAAAAAAAGCAAGGAAAACACACACACACACACACACACACACACATAAAGAAAAAATAAATCAGAAAAAAGACAGATAAAAATAAATAAAAGACTAAGAAAAACTAAAATAAAAGAAAAAATAAAGAAACAAAAAGAACAAAATATGAATGAGAAATGAGAAAAGAACAAAAGAAATGAGAACAACAATATAGAAAAAAGGAAAGTGTTAAAAAAAGGAAATGAAAGTGAAATAGTAAAAGAAAAAGAACAAAAGAGGAAAAAGAAATGTGTGAGAGAGAGAGAGAGAGAGAGAGAGAGAGAGAGAGAGAGAGAGAGAGAGAGAGAGAGAGAGAGAGAGAGAGAGAGTACCAGTCTGTAGGACGTCCAGCGAACAGACGACACGCGGTCAGTACAGAGACAGAAGGCCAGCGGTCTCAGATAATCATGGACGTCCTGCGCGCTGTACAGCTCCAGCAACAACACCAGCTGCCTGTTACACACACACACAACACTGTGACATGACATCATCAGCGACATCACTGACATCATCAACACAGCGCAGCGCAGACGTACTCGGCCAGCTCGGAGCGAAACCTCCAGTTGCGGCTGTTGTCCGTCACCAGAAACTCCTGCAGCTGGTACAGATACTTCCTCCTCGTGTCCTGATGCAGCAGCTGAAAGAGGAACACCACATGACCACCATCATCCTACACACACACACACAGTGATGGAGCGGGCCTGACCTTGAGGAAGTCGTAGAGGTGTTTGAGGACGCCGATGCGGACCTCGTCCAGGTCCTTCAGGAAGCTGTTGAAGATGGGCACCAGATGAGCGGCCGTCAGCTGATCGCCCAGGATCAGAGCCAGTTCATGGATGGAGAACGCCAGCGTCCGCCGCACCTTCCACTGACACACACAAGAGAGAGAAATGAACTGATGTGTAAGGGTGTGTGAAATACATTATCTACAATAATATCGTGATCGTTGGTCCGTATACTCAAGATAAGGGCCAAAAATACCTCTATGTCTTTTATATTTATATCATGTAAAAGAGTTAATCAATAATCACACGAAGAGTGGCGTTTCTTCTCCAAATATCAGCATGATTACAAATGTGGTATTGATTTTATACAACAGTTCAATATTAAAATTACTGACATTTTAGACCCCATATTGCCTGTTTTTGCTACTAAAAAAAAAAGTTTCAATCAAAGCCACAGCGGTGTTTCATTACTGAATGAACGAATCGTTTGAATGAATGATTCAAAGACTCACTCATGAAGACGTTCAAATCAGCCGTTTGAATGAATCTTAATGACTCATTAACAATGACTTGCTGCCACCTACTGGTGGTTTTACTTTCACATTTAAAGTATCTTTTCATAAAATTAAAAAAAAAAAAAAAAAAAATCATCATTTCAAATATCAATATTCAGCGTTTTATGAATAAATCATCAAAACATTATGAGTTATAGTATATTTATTATGATTTGCTAAATTGTGCGCATGAATTACAAATTGAGGGAACGAATTAATAAATCGGGCAAAGGATTCACTTTTTTTTTGTCATGTGCAGGGCTCTGTACTTTATAAAGGTAAAAATACCCATAAAAATCAACTTAAACCTGCCAAAAGGTATCAGCACAATAAACACACTCTGCAAAATATCTAATTATCATTACAGAAAACACAGCCATCATTTTTTGTCAATAAACCACTCCAGCTGTGCCAAGTTAAAAAAGGATAAAGAGTTTTTTAAAAAGTATTAAGAAATGTGTCCTGTGTATTGTTTAAAAAAAAAAGAAAAAGAAAGACATATTGCACATTGTATGAGGCAACACGTGTCTTGTAGTGCACGTTTCTAATTATACATATAATACAAGACGAACACACCTGCATGTCGGAGGCCAGCGTCTCATACGTGTCGCGCAGACAGTGCCAGTTCTGCCGTCCTAACGTCAGCGCCACGCCGGGCAGACTGTAGGCGCAGTGCTTGGCGATCTCCATGTCCACTGTCTGAGCGCGCGACGGGTCAGTCATGGACAGATACTGGTCCAGTAACGCCTGAGGAACCACGTCCTGCAGCGGCAGCACACGCGTCAGAGCAGAGCATGATGGGATTGAGCTCATGATGGGATGATCAACTGACCTGCTGTTTAGATTTCCTCTCGTCTTCTGGATTTGCGCTGCCGTCGCTCACGTCAGAATCATCGTCGTCATCACGCCTCTGAAACACACAACAGACAATATCCTTTCTACTCACTAATATAACGATAGTTATAAAGAGCAACGTTCATTTGGAATCAGACGGATTCACATTAATGAACTGAACTTAACTCTTCATGCTTAAAAACATGATACTGGGAAAAATGGGCTGGGCTTTGACACAGATCAGGGTCATGAAACTAGTATAAAATGATATGATAGTAATTATCAAGGTTAAAACAGAGCACCAGCATGATCCCAGTGCATTATGTTCACCTGTGTGTCATCTGAATGGAGCTCAGAGGGATGCTGGGAGCTGAAGGGATTTGATTGGGCCACTCGGGGCTCCAGGAAAGCGTCTTCCAGTCCAGAGTCCAGCGCCGTGGCTCTCAGGGCAGCCGTCAGGACATCCACTTGTGCTGGAACAGAAGGTTTTCATGCTTGAATGTGGATTATTTTCCATTGTTGCAGCTCCTCTCTTACCAGTCTGTCAGTAACGCTCTGTTTACTTCCTGTCTCTATGAAGCCCCTCCTTCTGAAAAGCACAATGTCCCGCCCCTTACCATAACCGCCAGTTTCAACACACTACCAACTAACTCAACCGGGCCCCCGCCCCTTTATTCTGCGTATGAATTATTTAAAATGAGGAATATTGTGAAGAAAACTCAAGATGGAGGCGTTTCAGGGAGAATATACTCTGATATAGTGATATATTCATGCTCCAACTATGGAAGCTTGTTTCCACCACCAAATAAAAATTAAAAAAGGCAATTGCAACTTTTTATCTCGAAACTGCGAGATCTAATGTCAGAATTACGAGTTAGTCAGAATTGTCTGTCAGAAATATAAACTTGCAATTCTGAGAAAAAAACTGCACATTATAACACGCAACAGAGTTTATATATCGCAATTCTGAGGAAAAAAGTCGCAATTCCCTTTTTTATTTCATGGCGGAAACAAGCTTCCATATCGAACAGCAGCATTACACACTAAAGAAACACAAAAAGCCCTCTTTAAAACAACCATCAGATGTGAAACAAAGCCTGTTACTTCTGAACAAACAGACTGCAGTTATTGTGCGTCACTCCTTCTGTTTTTCGGCTCAGTGTTTCAGTAACTTCCTGTGCTCGTTTCCTTCCACTTACACAAAGGTCTCGCTCCAGCTGCTTTAAGATCTCCATTCCTGAAAACTCTTATTGATGAATATGAAAGTATTTGGCTGTATTGTGTTTTGTAGTGCAAAGTTTGTCAGATCCAGTAACTAGGGATGGGAGATTCAATATCAATATCAATATCAATTCAACCATCTCAAATCTACTTCCTAATCATAATGAGAAAGAAGTGCCACTCACCTTTGACATCTGGGTCGTCGATGTGCGGCTCCAGGTTTTCGATGAGTTCCTCCAGCTGTTTCCTGCCCAGCGCCGGAGCGGACGGCCGCTTCTCCTCCTCCAGCAGCTCCAGGTCCAGGTCGATCTCCGGGATGGGCGTCCTCCAGTAGTGGAAGGAGTTAAAGAGCTCCTGCTCATCTTGTGGAGCGGGCGAAGGCGAGGGATCGTCCTGCGCTGATGCCGGTGAATCCTCGTCGGCTCCAGATGAAGCCTCCGTCTCTTCAGGATAGCACTTAGAATCGTCTGCCGTCAGGACCTCCGCCGTCTGCTCACCTCCGCCCTCCTCCGCCACATCCTGCTCCTCACACCCAGAGGGATTGTGGGAAGCAGCAGGCATCTCTGCTGTGGATGAGCTGCCGGCGGCATCTGCGTTTGTGCTGAACAACACACAGACGAGACGTGAGCGAGTGAAGGTTCATCCTCAGCTCTCTTCATCAGTCAGTCGTCTCACCTGTGCGTTTGCGCTCCGCTCCAGTTGCCCTCGTCTCTGAAGTACTGACCCACGTTACTGCTGGGGCTCGCAAACGTCGAGATGAACTGACCCAATGACTGAAACGCGGCCTGACGCACCTGCCGAACGCAGCACACGCTCATTAACACAGAACGGACAACACAGAAGAGATTAAACGGAGTGGGCGTACCCAGCGGGAGGGATCGCTGATCAGACTGATGAACAGAGATGAGAGTTTCGTTCGCCGCACTTCTGGAGACGTGGCCGAGGACACCGTCATGAAGCACTCGGCGCAGGCCTTCCGCACGCCCCACACGTTATCGGAGCAGAGCTGGAAGAAACGTGGCAGCTGGACAGGAAAGGGAGAGAGGAAAGACAGGAAGACGCCTCAGACGACAGGAAATGAGCAACAACTATACAAAACAAATCACAGAGCTGATAACATCACAACATTTACGTAGTCTGATTTTGAGCCTTTTTCAAGCGCTGTTAAAAACGAACTCCTAAAAAGAGACGAGCGGGGCTAGTTGTCACACGTTTTACCCCAGTGTGTTATTTTTGAAAGTCAGTTTCTACACAAAACTTGTGTAGCACGACTTCAAAAGCCTACTTATTAACTGCTGCTAGAGAAAACAAGCACTTGTTTGTCTTAAAACCTCACAGTTACGGTTATCTAACCTGTGTGACAACTTGCCCCACCTCTCCTGTATGGATCATACCAGCAGTTCCTCGGTTGCCTCTCCTCCAACAACGCTGCAGATATCGCCGAAGTTCGCCGCACAGACCTGTCAGACACAAACACACACCTCTGATCAGAGACGAGGACAGAGCGTCTTCCTTTGGACTCCCGAACACGAGCCAATCAGAATCACCCACCTTGCGTACGTGAAACATCCTGCAGTCGCAGCACATCTCGCAGAAGCGCGGCAGAAAGAGTCGCTCGGTGATGTCCTTCCCCACCATCGGCGCCATTTTACAAATAATCTGAGGTGAACATCAGAAACAAGCACTCAGTCCTGTCCGCTGCACTGGTTAAGAGTTTTGCGCTGACGATTAATTGTCATACAAATAATTGCGATTAACGATTTAATTCTGTTTTGTTCGTCACTTACAGTTTATGCATAATAGATTATTTTTTACTTGGAATCATATATAATAATACATTTATAATAAAACAGGCCTATATTATTTATTTTAATATTGTACATTTTAATGTTGTGAAAAATAATATTTATAAAATTATAATATAATAAAATAATTAAATAGGCCCATATTTACTAATGCTGTGAAAATATTTATATAATAATAATAATAATGATAATAAAACAGACCCATATTATTCACTTTAATGTTGTAAAAATTAATGTTTATATAATTAAAATATAATATATTACAAGTTTATGATAAAATAGGCCAATATTATTAACTCTAATGCTGTGAAAATTAATATTTATATTAAATAGTGTAAAAATGTGTTAATTTCCTTTAATGCTGTAAAAATTTTATATTTATGTAATTAAAATATAATAAAAATGATAAAATAGGCCCAAATTATTTATTTTAATGTTGTGAAAATTAATATTTATATAATAATAAAAATGATAAAATGTGTTCAAATTTACTTTAATGCTGTAAAAATGTATATAATTAAAATATAATAATATTAAAAATGATAAAATAGGCCCATATGACTTGCTTTAATGTTGTGAAAATAATAAAATTATAATTATTTAGGTTAATGCTGTGAATTATTTATACAATTAAAATATAATATAATAAATTATAATAAAATAGACGCATTTTACTCTAATGCTGTGAAAATTAATATTTATATAATATAATTATATAATATAATATAAAAGTGTGTTCAAATTTACTTTAATGATGTAAAACTTTTATAATTAAAATATAATAATAAAAATGATAAAAGGCCCATATGATTTACTTTAATGTTGTGAAAATTAATATTTACATAAAAATAATTTAATAAATCAAAAATATAATAAAAATGTGGTTATATTTACTTTAACGGTCTAAATATTAATATAATTATAATATAATAATAAAAATGATAATAAAATAGGCCCATATTATTAACTTTTTATTAAAAAAAAAAAATTTATATAATTAATTATAATATAATATATAATAAAATATGCCCATATGTTTTACTTTATTGCTGTAAAAATGTATATTTATGTGACAGATTGCTTTATATTATAATGCAGACTGTTTAAATCCACAAACATGCATTTCGTACGAAGGAAGGAAGAACTTTGACTATCTTTGTACTTTACAACAGTGTTTTTATATGATTTTGCAACAGTTAAGATAACTAACGGTTATCTTAAATAATTGCAATTAGATCAAATAATCATGATCAGATGATTAATCAATCGTGACAGGTCTTGTTTAGCAGAGAAGGAGATGCTTCAGTGAGTAACTATAGGACACTTTCATATCAGCATCACAAACTCCTGCAAGATTCTCACCGCCATGGCTTCGGTTTTCACATCGTCGTTGCTGTCAGGAGCGGTGAGGTCCACCAACACGGGACACACCAGGTTCTCCACGTCTCCTCGCTCGATGAGCTCCTGCTCCAGAAGAACCAGCAGCGCCGCCTGACTCGTCTTACGAACCTGACGCAGGAAACACAGTCACGCTTGATCGGCTACTCTGAAGAACCCCAAGTGGCAGAAAGATCTCGCACTCACCAGGTTATTCTGGTCAGCCAGGTATCTGACGACGATGGGTAAGAGGTACTTAGAGAAAGCGAATGGAATGGAAGGTCTGTTCTCCTGACAGAAGATGGCAATATGTGGGATTTGCTCCATGAGCTCCGCTCGAACCGTTGGCTCTGAGGAACAAACGATACTCCATTAAAACACCTAGATGATTCATAAAATCATAAACACGGCTGAATATAACTGAAATATAAACGTGCTTCAGCCTATAATGCAGGAAAAATACCAAAATAAAGAGATTATAATGGCATCTACTCAAACGAGCCCTTTGAACCGGACAGAAGAGCGAATCAGTGAATCATCTGCGTACCGGAGTCGTCTGCGAGTCTGTCGATCCTCTCCAGCACGGACACACACTCGCGCTCGTCCTCGCTGACGGCTCGGAGCGTGTCGAGAAGACTGCGGGCCACCATCTGCCTGAAACACACCAGATCAACACCCCAAGATGGAAAACATTTAACACCGCTGAATGACCTAGCAAAAACAAGTGGATCTGAGATCACTAAAAAAAGCTTCTTATACTAGGATTTCATATATCCTACACTGCATTGTGGGATACAACATCTTAAACATGCTTTGACAGATGAAGCAGGTAATTTGCATACTGTAGAAATAATACTACTAGTAGGCGTGTGCGATAATATCGTAAGTCTGACATGATCAAGTACCAAAAACTGTGATTTACTCTATTAAAATGCAGTAAAAATGTATCTTTTAGGCTAAATTTATATCATACGATAAAGTCAAGCAATCGCACAAAGAGTGCTGTTTTTTCCCCAAATATCAGCACAAATGCAAATGCGAACAATTTAATAAACAAGAAGTGACTTACATTTAGACACAATATTGCCTGCTATTTCGCAGTAACGTCAGCAGAACCGTTTTGCGTCTCTGAGCAACACACAGCAGCGTTTCGTTACTGAATGAACTAGTCAGTTTGAACAAATTAGCTGAATGAATCAATAAGAAAGTCAAATGCTTCGTTCCTGAAGCGATCAATGAATCAGTTTTCAGAATTGATAGGCTTGTTCGAGGTGCATCTGCGCGGCCGATGCATCTCGAACAAGCCTATCGACTCAACGATTCACTCGTTAACAGTGACCTGGCGCCACCTACTGGTGATTTTAGTTTCACATTTAACGGATTAGTTGATTTCACAATTCAAATTTCCCGATACTGATCGCGTGACGTAGACGGAAGTACGGGAAAAACTTGTTTTCCCCAGATGGAGAAAAATGTATGTTTTCTTTTCGACTGAAGAAAGAAAGAAACATCTTGATGACATGGGGGTGAGTGGACATTTTCATTCTGAAGTGAACCAGTCCTTGAAGTAAAGTCTCTTTTCAATTTTAAAATCATTTCATATCTCAACGTTTCATTGTTAAAACATTATTTACGCATTTATGTCCCCTCTGAGCTGCATTAAACAGTCTGTGTGATATTTCCTTTGCATTGCAAAGACAGATTTGGTTGATACTGATTTCATTGGGTGATAATTTGACGTAATAAATAATGCATAGGCTACATTTAATAAGGTAAGAAGTCAAATTAAACTTTTTTGAAAATGTAACTTATGTCGCTGCTGCGATATGAAGAATATCAAAATCTTTAGAAGTCAGCTGTCCAGCACAATAACACGCTCAGCAAAATATTGTCTAATCGTCGACAAAATTTCATTTTTTTCCCCTCAATATCGCACACCCCTAACAGAACAGAATCAGTGTGAGCGTTTCATGTCTGAATGAGTCTTTACCTGTTGAAGACGTTCTCGCTGCTGATGTACTTGTCAAGTCGGCCCAGAGGAGTCAACATCTCATCCTGAGTCACGAAATCCAGCACTGAAGGTATAATAATGGCATCAGACTCTGAGCTGTATCCATCCACACCAACTAGACACATTCAGAGACAGCATGAGCATAACACACACATCCCACAATCCTCCGTGATTCCAGCTTCATCTGGGTCAGCGATGAGCGCAAGATCCAGTGTCACGGATCCTATACTTTGCAATGAACTTCTCAGTGAAATCTTGAGAACTAGGAAAACCCGTGAGGCTTTTGTTAAATTTGATGACCTGAAGAGTCTAATTACTATTCGCTGACATGGTTAAATGCTGCATGTAATTGACAAGGTTAAAATTAATCATATAATACTTGTACATAACACATCATACATAGTCAGATATCTGACTTGAACTGATTTGAGCTGAATAATAACACTATTGTCTATATTGTATAACTGTTTTATAGCTTGTCTCATGTTTGATGAAGTTTGCATCATTATTTTCAATCACAAACACAGCGGTCTAGCGCATCACTATTAAAAACAAATTACCATGTGTTTATACCATGATTATGGACATTGCGTTCATTGAAGGTCTGTTTAGGTCAATACACACGCATATATCTCAAATTACCACAAAATTACAGTCTGATAGCAGCGGGTCTACGCGGGTCACGTGACCTGCTGTTTATGAATCACATTAAAACACAAAGTTGACAACATGCTAACGCTATTCACACACACCGACTCAGAGATGAAACTTACATCCGTCCGTGTCCTCCTGTGAATCCTGCAGCAGAGAGAGATCTGAAACACACGACACGATCAATGAGTGTGTGTGTGTGTGTGTGTGTGTGTGTGTGTGTGTGAGAGAGAGACAGAGAGAGTGTTTAGTCAGAAGTGTGTGTGTTTAGCTGTACACACCCGCCATCGTGCGCTGCTTCTACATTTAACCCGCTTCTGTGCTGATGGCCAACAAGCGCCGCAACACAAACTACACAAAACTACACAAAAACACACAAACACGCGCCTCTGAACTCCACTCGAGCACTGCCGCCGGGCCCGCGCACTGATCCTTTATCACGCACGCGCCGAGGGCAGCCTCTAGAACGCGCACGCACAGACGGAGTGTTCGAACGCATGCGCAGTGACGAATACCAGAATACCGAATACCGTTTTTTATTTATTTATTTGTTTGTTTGTGGATTACATATTTTTAAGCCATTTAATTTTTTTTTTTAAATACATTTTTATACACAACAGAGCTAAAGTAATAAATTCAGTACGAGTAAAACACGTGAGTATAATATAAACTTATTGGGAAGCCTAGGAATGACATAATTTTGGTTAAAGAATACTTTTATTGCATTTTATATATTTTATTTTATTTTGTTGTTGTTATTGGAGTCTAAAAGTAATACGTTTATTTGTTGTTGTATGGTAGATTATTATTATTTAATTTATTTTATTTTTTAATATGCGGCGTGGCAGAAGGCTTAAAACGCTGTAACTGCTCACACAGATCACCAGTTCGACCAGTTTCTGTGCTTTAATGTATTTGTTGTCTAGAATGACGTGTAACCCCAAGGTTCATCAGTCACAGCGCATGCGCACTGCTACCACAGCTGCTGAAGTGATTCTGATGAACCGAATTATTCCCGCGTCTTTGTCGTTTCATTAAACAGACTTATGTGGAAATAACATAACAGCTGTTAGCGAATAAAAAACTGTAGCAGTTTCCCCTCGGTTCATCTGAGTGACGTGTCCCGCCGTGCGCGCAGCCGGCCTGCCTGCCTGCCTCTAGTGCTCGAGCCGCGCGGGTGTGTGTGTGTGAGAGTGAGTGAGTGAGTGTGTGAGTGATCGTGAGTGCGCGCGCGCGTCGTGGCCGGGGCTCTTGAGCAGCACGCGAGTGTGTCCCGTTTAACGGCTGTCATGTCCAAACTGGAGCAGATTCTGATCCTCGACCCGCCGAGCGACCTCCGCTTCAGAGGTAAACCCGTGTGTCTGTCACTAACAACCGGCCGCTGTAGTCGAACCGGCTCGCGGAGGCCCCCGGGCCCAGGCTGTGCGCACGTCCGCATGCCTGCATCCCTCCCTCGGCTGCAGTTTAACGCGACGCACGGGGATTTGCAGGCCTCTGGGAGAAAAACGCATATGAATAATTGTTTTAATATCCGCTCTTTTTATAGATCGTGTTTTGATCTTAAATGCGAGGGAATCGTTCACTCCTTAGTGTGTTCGGTGTCAATGAGCTGTCACAGTTAGCATCACAGCTAACAACAGATTAAAGAATGAATCTGATCTGTCATTATTGCTGCTCGATCACGAATTAAACGCGTTTTGAATGCAGCTTTGTTTATGATATGATCAATACAGCACTTAGTGCTTCACTGAGGCTGTTTTAAGGTTAAACGAGTTGTTATGCATCTTTACACAGCTGATTTAAGGCTGCTTTCCTCAAATTCGGTGTAAATTCTGTCTAAATTATACCTGCTCTGACCCACCTTAGCACCTAGTAAAAAAATACACAATTAAAATAGCTGTGTATATGCATTTATGCCGCATCTAAGCCACATCAGAAGTGCTTTTGTGCCACATTTATAGTGTAAATTTGGTAGTTGGCAACTAAAATGTGATGTTTGAAGGGTCATACAGACACTGATTGCATGATCAATACTGCATTTAGTTGCTCATTAAATTCAGTAGTGTTTGATTTAGCACAGCTAAATCAAAGTTTATATTAATCCCGCTTTATGCAGCTCTTTAATTTTAATCATAATGGAAACTGTTTGATTCTTCAGGACAGGCTGCTTGTGTTTGTGCCGTAAGGATTTTGCATTATTTATGAATGACATGTCTGCTTTTACACCAGCAATGAACGAACCAACCCAAGCCTTACAGACGAAGCTTCATTACACGGGATTCACCATTAATATTCACAAATACTGATCAAAGTGGTTTATTATTGTCTCAGGGAACTCGGATTACACTGTAAAAATGATTTTAACTGTCAAAATGCTACAGTAAAAACTTAAGTTCCCTAACTATATACAAGGAAGGATACTAAACTTACATTTCATGCCATTTTACAGTAAAGTACTGTTTTGGGACGTAAAAAAAGAGCAAGTCGTAAACCGACATTCCCAGAATTCCTGTATGAAACAGTGTAACATTCCGGAACATTTCCACACAGATGCAGAACTGTTCATGTGTGTGTTTTGTGTGCAGGACCCTTCACAGATGTGGTGACCACTAACCTGAAGCTGAGGAACCCGTCCGACAGAAGAGTATGTTTCAAAGTGAAGACCACAGCTCCTCGCCGCTACTGCGTGCGGCCCAACAGCGGCATCATCGACCCCGGCGCTACGGTCACCATCTCAGGTCAGAAATCGTCTATGTGCTTGTGTTTATGAGTGTGTGTGTGTGTGTGTGAGGGCTGATGGACTCTGTCGCTTTCTCTTCCAGTTATGCTGCAGCCGTTTGATTACGACCCAAATGAGAAGAGCAAGCACAAGTTCATGGTGCAGACGATTTTCGCACCGCACGGGGCGTCGGACCTGGAAGCGATGGTGAGCGCTGGATTACCGGTTCATCTTCAGCACTCAGACGCAGGAGACAAAAATAATTTAGCTATGGCTGTCAGTGTTAATACATTAATTCAAAATCATTAAAGGGTTAGTTCACCCAAAAATGAAATTTCTGTCATTAATTCCTCCCCCTCATGTCGTTGCACACCCGTAAGACCTTCAGAACATAAATCCGAGACTCGTCCATAGACAGCAATATAATCAACACTTTCAAGGTCCAGAAAGGTACTAAAGACATGGTTAAAACAGTCATGTGACTGCAGTGGTTCAACCTCAATGTTATGAAGAGACGAGAATACTTTTTGTGCGCAAAAATAACCACTTTATTCAACAATCTCTTCCCTGTCTTTATCCTTACGCAGGTGACGCAGTAACACAGTGAAGGCCTCCGTATAGTGTTAATTTCGTTAACGAAATCTATGACGACAAATGTTTGTCAACAAAGTTTTTTCCCCTGACTAAGACGAGACGATAATAAGGCCATTAAACGATAACTGTGAAAAAAGACGAGACTAAAAAATGTATTTAAAAGAACGAAAGCTTTACCAAACACCTTTTTATTTTTGTTGAAAAATAAGGAGAGAAAACATTTAGGCAAGCGTTCATGTTTGGGGTTGTCAGATATCGAAAGCTAACCATTCGCACGCGCTCCCTGCGCCATGTTCTGAAAACACCGACATAACGGCAGCTGTACTGGAGTGCACCGATCGCCATTTGAGGTATTCTGCTTAAATGAAAGTGTCATTCAGCCAGTCTGTGTTCTGTCATGGACCTCGACTGTATTGTTTGCGATTGTGGTTGCTGATTGTACTTACGCAACCTCTGTGTGGCAATATGTACGGCCTTTTTTGCCATTTTAATAGAGAAATAATAATGCACCTTGGAATTACTATTAGGAATTTCTCTGTTATAATATTTTAGAGTAGCTTTTTGTTTTAACGTTACCAGTTTTCATGATGCAGACAGGACGAGTGTAAGTCTTTGGTGTTTATTTAGCTTGGGCTATAATCATAATCTGATTTGATATTCTGTTGATTTGTGCTTATTTGGTGAAAGAGCAACTTCTGATGAAATTTTTTTTTTTTATCATTTTAACCATTATACAGTATGACGAAAATGCGAAAATTTACAAAAACGAGACTAAAATGGCAGACATTTACTTGACTATAAAACTTGACTAAACAAAAACAGGACTAAATATGATAACTAAAAGTTACATTTGACACAGTACTAAAACTAAATTAAAAATAGCTGACGAATTTAATACTACTTCCGTGTTTACGTCCGAATTCCCGGCTCCGTATTGGCCGAAGCTGATCACATGATCAGCACGACGCATGCGTGTGAGTCAATAATGAGTCGGCGTTCTGATGTAGAACCTGGAAGCGCTGGACGTAACACAAAAAGTATTCTCGTCTCTTCATAACACTAAGGTTGAACCACTGCAGTCACATGACTGTTTTAACCATGTCTTTTCTGGACCTTAAAAAGTGTTGATTATATTATGAGTCATAAACCCCTCAGATTTCATCTAAAATATTTTCATTTGTGTTCTGAAGATGAATGAAGGTCTTACAGGTGTGGAACGACATGAGGGCGAGGAATTAATGACAGAAACTTCATTTTTGGATGAACTAACCCTTTAACGAATAAATCATTGTTCATCTCAAAAGTGGACCCAGAAATCAATTCTCCTCTAAATCCTGGAAGCACTATTTTTATCTGTCCATATTTGACAGCAGGAGCCTGAGAGAGATGTGTGTAAGCGTGTGACCTCATTTCCTGTGTCTTGTGTGGGTGAAACAGCTGAAACGCCTGCTATCACACATGATAATGTTGTGGTAATGTTTTGTTTTGCAGTGGAAAGATGCCAAACCGGACGACCTGATGGACTCCAAACTGCGCTGTGTGTTTGAAATGCCTTCAGACAATGAAAAGATGGTGAGTTTGTGTTTGTAGTCATGACTATTACTATCAATCAAACTTCTCATTTGTGTTTTGTAATGAAGCTGATACTGTAATGAATCTCTGTTCTGATCAGAATGAGCTGGAATCAACCAAAGCCGCGTCCGTTCTGAACGCGTCGAAGGCCGACGGGACGTCAGGAGCCAAAGCCGGCAGCATGGACGACGCGGAGATGCGGAAAGTCATGGAAGAGTGCAAGAGACTGCAGTCAGAAATGGGAAAACTGCTAGATGAAAACCGCCAACTCAAGGTACTGGAGAACATCCACTCCAACCCGGTTCTGCTGCGTTTAATACTGCCGTGAACTGACCCAATAACACATGAAATTAGTATTGTGATCTAGGTCAGGGATTCACTAACGTTTTTGTCAGACGAACCCCTTAGATGTAAAATATTTGATTTTTATCAAATTTAATATTTGATAAATATTTCAATAATTTAGCAACACATTTGCATGTTCACAGTTGTCTGATCTTGGTCACATGACATGCAAGAAAACAGATAAAATATTTAATATAATATTTTTTTAGCAAGCATTTTTTCCACAATTAAACATCTTTTTTTACATTCACACTGGCATTTTAGGAACCTAATCAAATTTTATAAATAATAATAATAATTATTATTATTAACTCTACTAAATATGCAGACAGAAATATAGTCAATTGCTGTTGTAAATTACAATTATACTATAAAATATATTAATTTATAATATAACAAGTTACAATATTGTCTTAAATTCACTACATTAAATTGAAATTAAGTCACATGACATGCAAGAAAATGGATAAAATATTTAATATAATTTTAAGTGTTTTATTTAATATATTAATATTTAAAATATGATTATAATTAACGTTAAAAAATATTTCTAGCAAGCTTTTTATTTATTATATTTTCATTATTAAACCTCAGTGTCTCTGTCCACATTATATTCACACTGGCATTTTAAGAACCCAATCAAATTTTATAAATAATTATTGTTACTTAACTTAAATTATAAATATGAAATATAGGCATATATATTAGTTGTAAATTACACATTGTACTGTAAAATAAATTAATATTTGATTATAATTTAAGTTACAGTATGATATTCATGTCTTTCAAACGTTCAAACCTTAAAGCTTTTAAACATTTGTCATTGTGTAAATTATGAACAACAGCAGAAGAGTCGTTTACTAAAGTAGGAGTATATTGGACTCATTAGCATCAACTGAAAAGTTCAGTCTTTATTTCACTGTCCCAAGTGTTGAACGTGTGCTGTGAGCACTAGGTGGCGTAACGATCTCAAAGATAAAGCCAGGCGTTTGACATCAGACTCTGTGACATTTACAGCAGATTTCATTCTTATTAAACTTACCGTGTATTTACCTGTTGCTCTCGATCAGGATGAAGGTCTGAGGATGAGGAAGGCCAATCAGTACGACAGCTCGGTCTCAAAGTCTTCGGCGATGCTGAGCAAAGAGCCGGCCTCCAAATCGCTGCCCTCGTTGCTGGTCGTCATCGCCGCCATCTTCATCGGGTTCTTCCTAGGGAAGTTTGTCTTGTAGAGGTTCTGGGCCTGGCGAGCAAAGCGTGCGTTCTTGTCGATAACCGTTGCGTCTGCGCAGACGAGCCCTACGGCAGCGGAAATAAACGTGTCTGTGTACAGGATCATTCAAACGGGCCTTGCCTTTCTCACACGGTTAGTACACACACACAAGCAAACACACACACACACACACACACACACACACACGCACGCACACACACTCTCAGAAACGATGGCTCGTTTCTCCCTCTTTTCCGCCGTCTGTGGTTCCGGGTGGGTTTTTCTGGGGGTCGGGGAAGAAGAAATCGTCCATTTGTCAAAGCATCACTAGCAGCCCAATGGAGGCACTGTGTGTGTGTAGAGACCTTGAAAAAACGTCAACCTATGAATAAATAAAAGGACGTGTTTCTCTTTTTCTCTGTGGTTTTATTAAGAGTTTAATGGAATGTTTTAAGTGTCATGTACATGTTCTTTTAGATTCTTTTGAGAAAAATGGGAAATGCAGATTCGTCGTAATAAAAGAAAAACAAACCAGTCGTCTTTGCTACTTGTCGCTGGATGGTGACGTGACACGCGTTCCCATTCCACCTTTATTTTCTTGAATGTGATGTCAGCTGGGAACAACGCCTCCTCCTCATGAACGAGCCCACTGACACAAACGCCGATTCCAATCGTTTCATGGAGTTTTCTTTATGCAGATTATATATTCAATTGTGAGGCAACTTGACTGAATAAAAATCTCCATTTGCAGTCCTGTCCCGTGGTATTGAACATTGCTGAAATAAAGAATCTTTAACACTCTTCATTCTGTCTTCAGTTTGTCTGTGTGTAAAAGGAGAATCTGTTTTTTTTTTTTAATGCCTCACGATGATCAGTTGTGCATGAGATCCAATAAAATGTTCAAACGCACAATAAATGTTTTTCTCACTATTAAATGTCTCTGCGTAAATTATATGCCGGAAATGTGTCTAGATTCACACAAGAGATTTAATCTGACAATAAGAATCGTTTTTCAAATATTGTCCGTGTTTTTTATTCATTTTGTGAATCAGTTTATATATAATATATATATATATATATATATATAATTTTTTAAAGGTTTTTTTTCTTCTAATTTTAGTGTGTGTATATGTAAATGTATATATATATTTGTATATGTATATATATATTTGTATATGTATATATATATTTGTATATGTATATATATATTTGTATATGTATATATATATTTGTATATGTATATATATTTGTATATGTATATATATTTGTATATGTATATATAGATTTGTATATAGATGTGTAAATATATATATATATAGATGTGTATATATATATATATAGATTATATATATATATAAAAATATATATGTATATATATAAATATATATATATATATATATATATATATATATATATATATATATATATATATATATATATATAAATGTCTATAGTTTTTATTGATTTTTATTTCAGTTTTAGTATTTTTATCCTTCTGAGCCCCTTTATTTTTGGGTCACATCTGGTACTTAAACGTAACTTTTCTTTTTCTTTTTCCTTAAAAAAAAAAAAATTTAATAACATTTTTGTTCAATAATTTTTTCTTGATTATTGTTTAGAATTTTGAGGGGATTTTATGATACTATGCAATATTTATACCATTTTTGAGCTATTTTTTTTTTTCAATAAAATTAATACAATTTTTTTGTTTTTAATTCAATATTTCAGATTAAAAAAGGCCTTTAACATATCCGTGATTTTTTTGTCTTCACATAGCTAATGCGAAAAAGCCTGTAGACTGAATTTTTATGTGAAGCACTCGGGTCGTTTTTGCCGGGAAAATCAAAATAATGTTTAGTGCTCCTTACTGACGCATGAAACGAATGTTTACAATATTCAGGATAATGAGCTAATCTGTATTGTAATGTCAAAGTGTTATACAGAAAATGGATTGATTTAAACGATAGTCTCACATACGTTATATTCAAACGGTCAAAACAGTGTCATTTTAATGACCTCATCTGTCGACATGATGCCGGTGAATCGCAGCGCTGGTGCAAACATATCCACATCACTATGATCAGATGCTTTAACTGCTGTTTTCTCACCGCTGTATTTTTTGTTGTGTAATTATTTTGTTCTTGAGAGGAAAGCGCGCGCTGCGCATATTTACATGTTCAACTAACCGTCGCTCCCAGCAGCGTGGATGACGTCAGGATGTTCGTTAACAGTATATAGCGGCAAATGCATTTCCAACTTCTTTTTACTTCTAAGCAAAGAACTTCGCTTTCATAACAAAATCCACCCAATTGACCCGCCCCCTTAGTTACTGTTGCTTTGTCCGACAAGCCATGGCTCTGTCACGCCACACGCAGTGTAAAATACATCGCGGAGCAAAGAGGACACTGACAACACGTCGACAGAGCAGGTTACTTATGATATTAAACAAAGTCCCAGCTTTCAAATTATGTAATTTAAAAAAAAAAGAGAAAGAAATTCGAACAATAAAAACTGTTAATGTGTCTGACAGATTGCTGTAGCGGCTCGTGAACCGATCATCTCTTCCTACTAGTTCATTTATAGCATCAAATAAACATGAATGAACATCAGAAGAAATGTTGTTTCAAACGTGGAAAGACGTCAGTACACACTGTTTTCAAGTTTAAGTCCACCGAGGTTAATCTTCTAACTCCTGACTGCTTTGTCCGACAAAATGGCGGATTCGGCGTTATGATTGGTTAGATCGCTTGTCAATCAAACTCTCGGCGAAGGGTCAATTGCTACTCAAAACTAGCCCAAATGCGTTTTAGGGGTGTCCCCCGGTAAAAATCACGCCCTGTGTGGTAAAATACGTGTTTTTTGGCGGGGTTTCCCTGGAAAAATTAGCATTCTAGGGACTAAATATCATGTTATTGTGGTCGCTTCAATTCGCGGACATGAAAAACAACCAAGAAAAACTGTTTTTTTTGTGGGCGGAGCCTACCTGGTGGCAGAAAATGACAGTTCTGCAGTAGCAGTCTATGGAAGCCACGGAATAAAAGAATAAAAAAGTTAATTTCGAGTTTATATCTCACATTTCTTAGAAGGAAAAACAGAATTGAGATATACTCGTTATTCTGATTTTTTCCCCTCAGAATAGATATAAACTCACAATTGCGATTCATAAAGTCTGAACTGGGAGATATAAACACGCAAATGCAAGAAAAAAAGAGTCAGAATTGTGAAAAATAAATGAATAGGCTATGTTTAAAAGTTATCTATGTAAAACATTTTAGGTTTAAATATTATTGAACCTCTATGAACTGCATATGTGAATATTATATTGACTTACTGTTTACATAAAATTCATGCTTTAATAGTAGAATAATCATTGCAGGTTGACAGTCTGTAACTTGCAAACATCTGCGTTTAGTTTCAAACGGCGTGTTCAACGAAAGGCACAACAAAACATGTTTCTCTTATTCTGTGGATTTTGCACATTTTCCTTCACTTGTTACCACTATTTTTCTGCCACCACTATGCCTGCACAGCTGCCAAATCGGTCAATTCCACGGGAAAACCGCTGACTTGTCAACACTGCTAAACGGCCACCGGTGTCGCTAAAAACAAGGGTTCTGAATTCTACATACAGCCCCTTTAAACTAAACAAAAATGACAAATGGTGCCTTTGCAACTAACTGATTAAATAACTAAATAACTTATTTTATTTTAGTTAACTATTTCAAGTATAGAATTTTTTTAAATGGTTTTAGTTTACTATAATAACCCTAAACTGTAAGAGTCACAGGCAAAGACAGAGATCACATGTCTGTGTTGAGCTTCATTCAGGCATCATGAGACAAGGTTTCTTTCAGGTCCTTTACAAACTAATAATTACTGCAATTTACAGGCTTCTGCCCGGATATTTACAGCGCTGAAACCATCAGCTTCTGAGAAACTAGATAGCATGGCATTATTTTAACTGTAATTGCTGAGTTAAATAATGTATGATGAGCTCAAGTAAATGTGACTGTACAGAATGAACAGGAAGTACATTAGTGCGCATGCATGTGTCACCACGTCGAGTCACGCTTCATTGTTCCCTTCTGAGTCTGTCGGATGCAGTTTGGTTGCTCACATTTTTTGGTTTTTAGTCAGCTCACCTGTTCGTGTTCGACGATCATAAGAGTTTAAAACACACGAGCAGCTTCAACTAGTGCAAACAGTGATAAATCAAGCGTCTCTTAGAAATCCAGCTGCATGAACATGTGCATCACGACCAATAAGATGAAGCCGTCCAGCGACTTCGTGTCGCATGCGGCGCTCAGTCTGAAGTGCTGGTCTCCTTCTCGGCCCATGCGCGGCTCCCCCTGCTGGTTGCTGCAGCGAATCAGTGGAGACTGGTAAGACGTGGCGCGTCTGTCGGGCCGGTCAGGACTGGAGCCGTTGGTCGGCCTCTGGCCGTTATAGAGCAGGCTGCGTCCAGAAGAGTCCTGCCCCATGCTGAAGAGCTCATACTCAGTGTGAGGCAGACGGATGCCCAGCGCCGCGCAGCCGGAGGTCGAGGTCACGTCCTGCGGGATGCCCAGTTTCCAGGATCCCTCTGTGCCGCACTCGCGCCCTCTGAAGACGTTCAGCAGGGAGGTGGTGGCCACGTCCATTGGCGTCACTGTCATGTGGGTCACTAGAGGAGCATGAGAGGAGATTGACATCTGTGCAGTTAAAGTTAACATGAAACTCTAAATGCATGCAAACTAAACGTGTGTGAGACGTCATCAGTCACGTACCGGTGAAGGTGAACTCGACGGCGCCCATGACGGCGGCGGACGGAGGTCCACGCGTGTAGCGTCCACTGGCTGAGATGCTGAAGGTGGGGTGGCGGCAGACGGGGTCGGAGAAGTGCTCGTACTGTCCTTCCCAGGTTCGGCTGTCCTCGTGGAACGTCAGCCGTCGAGTGAGGAAGAGGACGCCCGGCCGCGCTTCGCACCGCGTGCTCACCCAGTTTCCATGGAGACGCACCGGACGGTCACTTTGGGGCGGCAAGATCGGAGGATGATGAAGATCGGCCGACGCGACAATCTGACAGATTCCACAGCGCCGGCCGTCGGTCTGAGAGGAAGAACAGATACGGATGAGCAGATCGTCTTAAACTCACTCTGATTTAGCATGCGATACCTCGAGCAGGACAGAATGAAAAGTAAAACCCTTCAGCACGAGGTGAACCGCAGCAGATACTGATTCCCTAAACGTCAATAAGCATTAAAACCCATATGAATTTGAGATGCTATTCTCATCTGAAGATCTGAAACATCACAGAGCAGCTCATTCACAAGGATTTCCTTCTGCTGCTTCAGATTTATACTCGCCCTGCAACATTCATGCATTTGACAGACACTGTTATCCAAAGAGACGTACACTGTATGTTATCAGTTTGGTGTTGCTAATGCACTGCACTACTGCATACATTCACAAACACACTTTTGCGGGAAAACAGTGTCACATGATGTACTTATTGTTTTTACACAGTCAAATGTTTGCAGTAATAAGGATTTTTTAAATGTTTTTGAAAGAGTCTCTTCTGCTCACCAAGGCTGCATTTATTTGATCAAAAATACAGTAAAAATGTGAAATATTATTCCAATGTAAATCAGATGTTTTCTATGTGAATATATAGTAAAGTGTAATTTATTCCTGTGATCAAAGCATCATTACTCCAGTCTTCAGTGTCACATGATCCTTCAGAAATCATTCTGATATGATGATTTGCTGCTCAACAAACATTTCTGATTATTATATTTTTGTGGAAAATGTGGTAGAGTTTTTTTTTGTTTTTTTTTAATTAATACTTTTATTCAGTTAGGATGCATTAAACAGATTATAAAGTCGGAATTGCGTGTTTTAAGTCGGAATTGTGAGTTATAAAGTCAGAATTGCGAGATATAAAGTCAGAATTACGAGTTTAAAGTCAGAATTGAGAGTTATAAAGTCAGAATTGCAAGTTTAAAGTCAGAATTGCGAGTTTAAAGTCAGAATTGCGTGTTATAAAGTCGGAATTGCGACATAAAGTCGGAATTGCAAGTGGTAAAGGCAGAATTGCGTGTTATAAAGTCGGAATTGCGAGATATAAAGTCGGAATTACGAGTTTAAAGCCAGATTTACGAGTTATAAAGTCAGAATTGCGTGATATAAAGTCGGAATTGCGTGATATAAAGTCGGAATTGCGAGATATAAAGTCGGAATTACGAGTTTAAAGTCAGAATTGCGAGTTATAAAGTCAGAATTGTGTGTTTAAAGTCAGAATTGCGTGATATAAAGTCAGAATTGCAAGTTATAAAGTCAGAATTGCGTGTTTAAAGTCAGAATTGCGTGATATAAAGTCAGAATTACGAGTTTAAAGCCAGAATTGCGTGTTTTGAATCGCAGATTATAAAGTCGCAATTACCTTTTTTATTTAGTAATATCAGTATTAATAATATTTAGAAATGTTTCTTGAGCATCAAATCATCATATTAGAATGATTTCTGAAGGATCATGTGACACTGAAGACTGGAGTAATGCTGCTGAAAATTCAGGAATAAATTACACTTTACTATATATTCAGCCGTTTTAAATTGCAAAAAATATTTCACAATTTTTACTGCATTTTAGATTTTAAAAAATGCAGCATTGGTGAGCAGAAGAGACTTACTCTTTTTAATTATTCCAAAATTTTGACCAGTAGTTAAAGCATTCTTACTGATGCATCCAAATCTGTAACTTTTCTTGTAATCATTTTAAAAACGTCAGTAAGATAGTGTGCCACCGTTTCAGCAAAAAGTTATGTTAGTGGCAAACCAGCAGAATTTGTCGAGAGCAGCAGAAAGTTAAAAGATCAATGCATGAAAATGCATGAAATCACCCAGTCAAATACAGCAGCAACAGCACATAGGGAAGTTAAAGAGTCAAAAGCATAATGGCGACAGGAAACAAGGACAGTTCTGGATCATAATTCTGTCATTGGGTGCTATAATGACTTCAGAGCCTCACGTCATCCGATTACAGAACGGCTCACTCAGCGTGCCGTGATGTAATCTCAATCAATCAGAGAGCTCGTGGGACAGCGGGACGCTCCTCGCACGGGACACGTGTACGTACAGAAGCGCTCGACTTTGGATCGGTTGCCATTGCTTACTGGAGTCGGCCTACCCATCAATTATTCAGCCCGAACCAGAATTCATTAACATTGCATTACATGTTTCCAGCCTCTTTTAGCTGCGGCAAGCGGCGGTGGGGGGGCCGTGCGCACATGAAAGAAATGAATCCATCAGAAAAAGCTCATCTCTCAGGTCTAGAGCCGTAGGCGCGCGCCGAGCCGCAATCCAGACCGCTGCCCTTCGCAAACACTATTTCCACATTCCCTTTGAAGCAGATGGGAGATCAGCACTGCCGACATGTGCCGACACGGCTCAAATCACACTATTTAAACGACACCGGGGAAGAGATGGGAAATGCATCCATCTCGTTTCAGATAGAGCTGACGTACAGATCGGTAATACCAAAGTGAAATTACAGCGAAGGCTCCGGATGAATGCGCAATGCTGTGAAGGCCGTGACAGCCGGCGGCACGCATGAATTAATCACAGACGATGTCACGTCCCGATTTAAGCACAATGTTATGTATTATACAGACTTTTACTTCAGCGAACATGGCACTTCATGAATTAATCATTCTTCTGTCAAAAGCTTCATGTATTTTTCAGGGATTTATTTTAACTCGGACTGAACGTCTGAAGTTTAACGCGTTTGTGAATCCGGACTGTCTGTCACTCGTGTGCGCTGAACAGTGTTTCTGTGTTCTGCTGCTTCGCTTTTCAAACCGTCTGATTAACTCCATTTGCTAGAACGACGAGTTTGGACACACCTGCTCTCGTGAAAACAACACAGACGCCTCTGTTTAAGCTTCTAGATCACAGCTCTGCTTTCTTGAGGTGAAGGAGGAACATGTGTGATGATGGGCAATTCATGATGCTTCTGCTCCATACACTTCACTCTGAAAAATGCTGGGTTAAAAACAACCCAAGTTGGGTTGAAAAAATGGACAAATGCAGCGATTGGGTTGTTTTAACCTAGCAGCTGGGTTAAATGTTTGACCCAACGTGCTGGGCAGTTTAATTTAACTCAACTATTTATAAAAAATTACTAAATGGCTGGCTTAAAATGAACCCAAAATATGTTGGAAATTAAAAATCAGACACATAATTACTAGCAACAATAGTAATCAAAAGCTGAACATTAATAAGCAAATTTTAATTATTATTCATTAAACTTATTAATAAAAGTTCATTTATTAAACATTATTAAATGTTAATTTTCAACATACTTTGGGTTCATTTTAAGCAAGAAATACAGTAATTATTAAACAATAGTGGAGTTAAATAAAATTCTGGGTTAGAACAACCCATTCGCTGGGTTACAACAACCCATTCGCTGGGTTGTTTTTAACCCAGCATTTTTTAGAGTGTAGAAATTACAATTTGTAACTCACGTGAATAGTAAAGCATATACCTGTACAAGTTATATTTGTTTACAGAAGCCTTCAGATCAGCGGTTCTCAACCTTTCTGACTAAAAAATACATTTATTTTCAGAGTTTTTAGTTGTTGTTTTTTTTGTTTGTTTTTTTAATTTACAGAAACTAGGAGTGTCTGTATTTTAAAATAAGTAATTAAAATAACTACGTTTCAGAATTTCAGTTTTAAGAGCTTAATGATTTTCTGGATTCTCACTCTTTTTAACTAATGAATCTTGATTTACTAATAAGGATTAAGAATATGGATTTTTAAAAAATACTTTTTACTCAGAATTTCTACCTGATAAAATACTGTAGAGCTCGGCATAACCACTATAACACATATTCGTTATGAAAATGCACATGATTTGATTCATTTCCATGACTTTTCCAAGTTTTCCAGTTTTCCAAGAATGTGTGAATCCTGGTTCTTCAAAAACAAAAAATGAACTAAAATAAGACATATCTTGATTTTTTTTTTTTTTTAGCTTATTTTAATGCTTGTTTTGTCTTATTTTAAATGATTTTAAGTCATTTTGAGGCCCCAGTCCTGTTTGAGAAGCTTTTTAAGGTCATAAGAAACAAATTCAAGTGTGTCCAAATATTCGACTCCGACAAACCAACACAAACTTTTACTAAAACACATATTTTTCAATGATCTGCTCAGAATCTCCAGCACAGTATTCATTCACAACCTCCATTTGACATCTGTAATGTGACATATAACTGAGTGAAACGAGATGTTCAATGAGAAGGACGTGTAGGACGAGACTGAAGGAACTGACTGGACGATGAAAACTGTCTCTATATGACCTGTGACTGAAAACGGGAAGTTATTTAACGTTATTTACATGTATTAAAGAGGCCATATTATGTCCTTTTAAAAAGTCTACATTTTGTGCTCTAGTAGAGACGGTTTTCCTGCTCGAATGTTGATTATTTTCCTCATATTCACCATTGTTGCAGCTCCTCTCTTCCCAGTCTGTCAGTAACACTCTGTCTCTATGAAGCCCCTCCTTCTGAAAAGCACAATGTGCTCTGATTGGTCGGCTGGAGCAGTGTGTTGTGATTGGTGTTTGGGAAATGTCCCGCCCCTTACCATAACCGCCAGTTTCGACACACTACTAACTAACTCAACCAGGCCCCGCCCCTTTATTCTGCGCATGAATTATTTAAATTGTGACTCAAGATGGGAGGCGTTTCAGGGAGTTCAGAAACACTGACACTGATATAGAGAAGAACTGGAACCTTGCAGAGCTTTTTCATGCAACATTACACACTAAAGAAAGATGAAAATGTGTCTATATTCTTTTCTATTCTACTGCACTGTATTCTGTTCTTACTTCCATGTGACAATGTTTGTGAACCCTCTTCATACTGCCTCAATATTAATGCTCTGCGCTCAGCTGTGGCTCTAGAACACATTCAAATGAAGTCCATCAATATGGAGCAGTGCAGACGCAAGTCTTCTGACCTTGGCGCTCTGAAGGGGGGTCTGGTAGCCAGAGGGCTGGTGAAGTCTCCTCTGAGCGCGCTCAGTGTGAACGTCTCCCAGGAACAGCTCCTCCGCCTGTCTGCTGGGGTCGCCATGGTGATCGCGCCTCTCCAGCCGCATGAGCTGCAGTTCCTGCATGCTGAAATCTAAGCCACGGGTGCAGTCATGACCCTCCGCCCACAGCTCATACGTCAGGCCGGGCCGCAGCGGCTGCCGCAGGTCACAGGACGAATCCAGGCGCCGCTGGACGTGTGCCATCGCTGGGCCGTGGCACAGCAGCTGGACGCTGCTCAGCTGGTACTCGGACACTGTGCCTCCGCGTACGACCCAGGAGGCCTGCTGCGGGTGGACGCTGCCCCGGATCAGGAGGCTGTAGCTGGGCTGACTGCAGTGGTTGTCCTGGTAGTAGAACTGCAGCGCCTGGAAGGTGTGGTTGGGGTAGAAGTGATAGGAGCGAGTGATGAATTCCGGGCCAGGTCGCACCTCGCAGCTGGAATCATAACGATAATATTAATACCACATTCACATACCCTGGTACCACATCCGAGAACAGAAGAGTTTGGAACATGAGTTTTCGTTATATAATCATAGACACTACAGGCGCTTCTCAGTTTTCAGGTCTAGTTTGCTTCCATAACATGCGAAAGTGGAAAGAAAACATCCAAAATACACATTTAAAGGGAAAGTTCACCCAACTAAACAGTTGTGGGGCACCATTGACTTCCATAGTGTTTGGATACAAACATCCTTCCTTTGTGTTCAGCAGAACAAAGAAATTCATACAGGTTTGAGTAATTGATGAAGGAATTTTCATTTTTGGATGAACTATCCCTTTAAATGTGTATTTTATTGCACTTTATCTATCTTTAAAGGCAGTCGGAAATCTCCACTTCAGCAGCTTTACGGATACACCTCGGATGAAGACGCTGCATGCCAATTTTTAAGTCGATCGGACTAACGGTGAAGTAGTTATAGCCGCTTTCATGTTTTTTTTCGTGTTATAGCGCCACCGAGTGGCCAATCGCTACGTCGTTTTTTCACGCGACCACAGAATGAGCTCTTTCATAGGTGTACCAAATTTGGTGGTAATATCTCATTCCGTTCACGAGTTATAGCCATTTTAGTAAAAGTGGCTCCGCCCACTTCAAACGTTCAAACGGAATTCATTCGGCATGTCCCTCACAGTGCATTATGGGTATTCTCTAGCCGTTAAGAGTGTACATCAGTTGTACACTTGTTATTGCAGTGCATTATGGGATTGAATGAGTGCACTTGATAACATCCACTATGGTTTCGGACACCACTACAAATGGCTGTCCCCTCAAATAGTGTCCAAATGTATTTCGGACACAGCCCAGGTGTTCAGCTCCTCACCTGTCGGACACCCAGTGTCCTGAGATGTTGGGTGGGATGTGGACGGTCACCTGCTGTCCAGCACGAAGCTGTTTGAGTGTGGAGTGACACACGGAACTCTTGTCCAGCAGAACCGGACCAGCACTGACCATCAGCGCACACACACTCACTGTGGACACACACACGCGGATTACACTAATATAATTATCAGAGAGTTCAAATAAATGTATTTTCCCAGCTAACAGGGAACGTTCTCGGAACTATGGCTAACGTTCTGGCAAGGTTCTCTCAAAGTTATGAACAAACGTTCTTCCAGTAATGTTCTTTCAAAGTTACCTGGTGTTTAATAATGTTCTCAATATATTAGCACAAAAACATTCTTTATATATCATTGATGGATCTTTTTTTTTTTTCCAGAAACATTTTAATGTTAACAAATAATGATTCTTTTTAAATGTTATATTTGTTACTTTAAATGTTCTCTAAACATTCTGTATCATTCAAATAATGTTTTTTAAATGTTATATTTGTTACTTTAAATGTTCTCTAAACATTCTGTATCATTCAAATAATGTTTTTTAAATGTTATATTTGTTACTTTTGAATGTTCTCTAAACATTCTGTAACGTTCAAATGTTTCTTTTTAAATGTTATATTTGTTACTTTTGAATGTTCTCTAAACATTCTGTAACGTTCAAATGTTTCTTTTTAAATGTTATATTTGTTACTTTAAATGTTCTCTAAACATTCTGTATCATTCAAATAATGTTTTTTAAATGTTATACTCGTTACTTTTGAATGTTCTCTAAACATTTGGTAACGTTCTAATACCGTTTCTTTTTAAATGTTCTCTAAACATTCTGTAACGTTCAAATGTTTCTTTTTAAATGTTATACTCGTTACTTTTGAATGTTCTCTAAACATTCTGTAATGTTCAAATGTTTCTTTTTAAATGTTATATTTGTTACTTTAAATGTTCTCTAAACATTCTGTATCATTCAAATAATGTTTTTTAAATGTTATATTTGTTACTTTAAATGTTCTCTAAACATTCTGTATCATTCAAATAATGTTTTTTAAATGTTATATTTGTTACTTTTGAATGTTCTCTAAACATTCTGTAACGTTCAAATGTTTCTTTTTAAATGTTATATTTGTTACTTTAAATGTTCTCTAAACATTCTGTAATGTTCAAATGTTTCTTTTTAAATGTTATACTCGTTACTTTTGAATGTTCTCTAAACATTCTGTAACATTCTAACAATGTTTGCAAAATGATGAAATGGAATATTACAGGTGTTGTGTCGAATTTCGACTCCCTGATAAATGATTACCCCCCTTAATGAAGTAGCTACCTGATTGCCTAATCCTGACCCCACCCCTAATCGTAACCCCTCCCCCCACCTAATCCTAAACCTACCAACACTAGGGGGGTAATAATTTGGCGGGGGTCAGAATTCGGCACACCTGTTTTCAGAGAACAATAAAAAAATAACGTTTTTATAACTTAAAGAGCACGTTAGCAAAACATATTTTTGTTAGCATCAAAAATCTTCAAATCAGACATATTTATTTGATTCAGTCATCATTCGTTTACGTCTCTTCATAGACTCGCGAACACACCTATCTGCTTCAATAACGCAAATAACAGTCTGAAATATGAAAACCACAAAGTTACTCACCAGAGGAAAGCAGAGAAAATAAAGACAACATCTTAACAATAAATCATCAGACAAAAAAAACAGAGAAAGTTTCGTATAACTGACGAGTCTCGTGATGAAGATGAGAATGTTAAACGCGTTAAAGTTTCACATCCGCTCTTTAAGGAATAAATGTGCTTTTCCTGTCGTGACATCCATCAGAATCAGCCTTTAGAGTCCAGAAAGAGAATAAATACAGAGAGCATCATTGTAAGAGCGACACCTTTCATATCTGAGGAGAATCTGAGGAGAATCTCTGTCGCTCTCGCTCTAGTGAAGCCTGATCCGCGAACGAGTCGTTTGTTTGAACAGATTCTTTTTAATGATTCGGTCAAAACGATTCGCATGTAAATCACTTTGTTAGCTGTGAAACATGTTGTTAATAGCTGGAATATCTAACATTACTATTAAAAAGTGATATTATTAACTTAATTACATATACTGGGATAACTGTTAATTTTCCTTTTAACAATAATGTTGCATCTATCCTAATCAAAAACGTAGTAACAAGCAGCAATATTACTACAAAGATTAAAAAAAAGACACATTTGCGTGATGAATCAACTGATTCAGTGACTCGCCGCTCTCTGTAAACCGATTTGCTCAAATGAACCGAACAGCCCAATGTTCGCGCGCTCTCTCCCCCGCTGAGCGCAGTCGTGGGCGCGCATAGTGGGCGCGCTCTCTGATGGATCGGACCGCAGCAGGATTCGGATTCAATCACCATGATCTTATGAGTCACTGTGTGTCGTGATCACACATAAAGGCGCTCAGGTAAATAAGAGCAGTCTATGCAATTATTAAGTTTCACATTATGACATTTACAGCGCGGGAGTTTTACTCAGGCAGAAAAGATCGTATGAATTTTTCACTCATGTCGTTTTAATGACATGCAACTTTTTTGACTCAGAAAATCACTACACACTTCACAAAGTCTGGATTCACTTCTGAATATCATGCAATATATTATTATAATGATATAAAACAGTACAGGAGGATATTGTGTTTTTTTTGCACACGCATCATACTAATCTAACGTTATACTTTGGAGTATCATGTAAATATCAAAATGCATTAATATACCAGTGTCTTACTATAGTACCTCGGAGCTGTTTACTGCGCCTTTAAATGCTCATTAGTGACGTCACAGATATTAACGAACGCTGTAATGGCCTGCCACAGAGTGTTCAATTACTGCTGGAGAACCTCATCTTTAATTCATGCCAAAGTGTTTTTATAGATCACTATGATGAGGGTGATTTGTTTTGCTGCGACACGCGGCTCAGGTGTGGGTTATTTGCTTATTTGTCATTTAGCAGATAATTTCTTATTCAAAGTACAGTTGACTCCCTCTAGGGCTCGAGCTCGGGTCTTTCAGGGCGGTTCGAGACTGTTATTCCTGGCGTCAGACGAGCAGAAAGCGTCTTCTCTCTCTCATTCTCACCTGAAACCCTGATTCTGGAGCGAGTGGGCGTCTGCCAGCGAAACCCACCGAACCATCGGGGAACCTGAGCTCACTTGACAAGACCAAAATATACGTGTTGAGATGAGTGAGGAAAACAGCACACACTTCACACGTCTACATGAGCTCAGGGATGAAAATGCTGCGGAATAAACATGAAAGCTCGAGGATAAACACAAATGGCGTCGATAAAGACCACATGAGGAAAACTAGATCTGGCGCGAATGTTTCCCGCCAGAAACCAATGAGGCATTAAACACGTGAGCGGCTGCTGACGAACTTTTAGTGAAGCCTGACAAATGAAATAATAAGTCTGCATGTATGAAATGGAGCAGTTTATTGAACCTTTGGCCGAAAATAAAAATAAACGATACATCAGGTTTCTCGTATTGTCTAATATAGTGAGAATATGGAGAAAAAAACATCCCGAACATGAGCAATTCGGTTCAGATGCTGATATTTATATGATAATTTGATGCTTGTAATGTAAAAACAGTATAACACAGTACTTATATAAAATGCACACTCTAAAAAAATGCTAAAAACAACCCAAGTTGGGTTAAATATCAACAAATCAACCTGCTGGCTAATTACTGTATTGTTCGCTTAAAATTAACCCAAAATAGGCTAACATATAAATGTTAATTGCATATTAATAAATGTTCACCTTTTGATTATTATTGTTGCCTCTAGTAATTATGTGTCTGATTTTTAATGTCCAACATATTTTGGGTTCATTTTAAGCCAGACATATAGTCATTTTTAAACAATAGTTGAGTTAAATAAAACTAGCATGATGGGCAAACATTTAACCCAACCGCTGGGTTTGTCCATATTTCACCCAGCATTTTTTTAGAGTGTGCATTTTATATAAGTACTGTGTTATATATACAGTTATAAAGATCTCATTGATTTACATTACAAGCATCAAATTATCATATAAATATGTTTTTTCTCCATATTCTCACTATATTAGACAATACGAGCCATAGAAACCTGATGCATCATTCATTTTATTAGTAAGATCATATTTAAATGCTTAGTTTTATGATTTAAGCTCTGTAGTTTTAAAACCTACACTCTAAAAAAAAAATGCTGGGTTAAAAACGACCCAATTTGGGTTGAAAATAGACATACCCAGCGGTCACGTTGTTTTAACCCAGCGGTTGGGTCGTTTTTAACCCAGCAGTGTATAATGCAATGCAATACAATGCATTTTTCAAAGAAAAAAAAGTAAAGTCCAGTAAATATTACTAACAATATTGAAGTTATTCTTACATTTACAGATTTCACAGCAAAAAGAACTACGTTTTTGTACAGTTAAAGACCTTTTCCTGCTACAAAATGCAGCAAAGTTTTGATCACATTGATCGTTTAGAGGTCTTAGAAATTCACATATCAAATATTACACCGGTTTTATAGGGTTAAACATGTTTCTGCTTATAGTTTTATACGGTGAATTTCACAAATTGATTTTTCAGGTCATATTTCAAATTCTTTTTGAGTTTGGTGTGCATATGAAGGTCTAGAACGGGATTCAGAAGAGCATTGGTTCCTCTCAGCGACGGTCAGCTGGGGTCAGAGGTCACCGATCTGATTGAGCCGGAACAGACATTTACAGAACCAGTTCAGTCCAGCTCAGAACGCATCTGTGATGTGGGGAAAATAACAGGACTTCTTCTAAAGCAACCTTTCTTTAATCAGAGGAAGACAGTGACTTTATGAGATACTATGAATAAATGTATGAGCAAAAACTAGACACCATGTCTGCTATTAGGCCGGAATGGATAATTAGCTGCTCTTCCGAAATGGCTGCTGCAAACACAGCGTCATGAAAAATACATCCAGAACAGAGCTAAGCTTCAAAGACGCCCATGTTTTGTGCTCCAAGGATCAGAGGTTCGTCACATGACATCCCAACTAACAAAGAACCTTTTCCTAACGTTCCCATTAAGATTACTTCTAAAAACTCATGCAAACGTTAAGGGAACGTTCCATTTTGTCACTCTGCACATGTTACTTTTGAACGTTCTCTGAAGATTCCGAAACGAGTTCAAGACAATGTTCCATTAATGTTACTGGAAGAACATTTGTTCATAACTTTGAGAAAGCTTTGTAAGCCTAAGTTGATCGTAAACCAGTTGCACCAAAGGTCTCTACGATCTCACAATGCTTTTGGGAAATTTGGCCCAGAACGTTCCCTGTTAGCCTGGATGAACCCGAAGCCATTGGAGAAGCCTGTCGCTCATTTATCTCTGTTCTCCCTTCTGTCAAACTGAAGAGGAGAGCCGCTGATGAAGAGACTGTAACAGCTGTAAATGTTTGGGCATCTGCTGCGCTGACAGGCGACGACATGCAAACAAACGCTGATTTGAGAGACGAGCGTCCCAGCAGCTGTTGGAGTTACATGGCCCTTCTAACGTTCAGAACGGCATTTCATCCTTCTGTAAGTAGAAAACGAGGAGGAAAAACAGCTTGGTGCCATTAAATATTCCATGGCAGACTGCCACCTGACAGATACTGAAACTCTCACACACCGAGAAAAATCTGATGCTTCTTCTGTAAGACTAGTTTTCAAAAGGCAGAATCAGACGAACGTTTTCACCCATCTCAAAATGAGATGCTTAATTCAGTTGTGCTCATTTACGGCTCGTTTTAAACCCCAAATAGATCTCCTGGAGGCGGAACAAAAGGTTTTAGTTTGATAAATGATTTTACTATGAAAATTCGGCCACACGGCCTCCAGTTAGAGGCTCATTTGCACAGTAAAATCATTGAAGACGACAGCAGCAAACGCAAATGAGTTCTCTTCGGATGGGTCTCGTGTGCCAGAGTGCCGTAGTCACTAATCCGCAGGATAAACAGTGGGAAAAATCCTTGTTCGGAACGTCTGTGCCGCAGCTGAGAAGACTGATTACCGGCAGAGAGAATCAAGCGTTCTAGAAACACAAAGAAAAGATGAAGAGCTTTAGCCAGATGGAGGAGAATTAGAACCTGAGGGCCAAATGCAACATCTTATTCTCAAGGTCAATCTGTTTTTTATGCCTCAGTGCATCTAAAGAAACAAATGTGACAAGACTTGTTTGCCCTTGATGTGAAAAAGAACTGTTTCCTTCACAGGAAAATGAAACATTAAACTTGGGAGAAAAAAGAAACCACCCCAGCTAACAAAAATAAGTTCCCTGTAGTCAGTAATTGTACCCCATAAAACTCATCTTTGATCACCAAAATGACATAAAAAAAAAGAAGTCATGCCCTAAAATAGCTTGAATGTAACTCTACACCCTTGCTTCATTTAGTATGCGCACATTTATGAATATGCTAATTAGCCCCGCCTCCACGCACTCACACAAGCTCAGAGATCCACTTGGTCAACTTGACTTATGAATTTGCACATGGTTTGTCTTAAAGCATCATCAAAACACCACTTAGACATATAAACAACGTTAAAACCACAGGGGAATTTAACATTTTATTTCCAACCTGATCTCACGGCAATTTGTACAAATTCGTACAAATTTATACATTTTTGCTAAATTTACGATTAAAAAAAACGGTTGCCAACGCTATCTCACGACTGATTCGCAAATATTTTAAGAGGTGGCTAATTCCTACAAATTCGTACGACCTCACTTATACGAATTCATACAATTTGTCTAAACCCCAGTGACGGGTAGGTTTTGGGGCAGGGTTAGGGCTATGTTATTCGTACAAATTCATACTTTTTTGCCAAATCATATGTATTTTACGAGTTGCCAAATTCGTATGAATTCATACAAATTACCTACCCCTAACCCTGCCCCAAAACCATCACTGGGGTTTAGACAAATTGTACGAATTTGTACGAATTAGCCACCTCATAAAATATCGATAGTAAATCGAGGGAACTAATTAGTAAATTGTGCGCATGTTTTAGTAAATCGAGTGAAAGAAATAGTAAATCATGCGCACGTTTTAGTAAATCGAGGGAACTAATTAGTAAATTGTGCGCACGTTTTAGTAAATCGAGGGAAAGAAAAGGAAAGAAATAGTAAATCATGCGCACGTTTTAGTAAATCGAGTGAAAGAAATAGTAAATCGTGCGCACGTTTTAGTAAATCGAGGGAACTAATTAGTAAATCGTGCGCACGTTTTAGTAAATCGAGTGAAAGAAATAGTAAATCGTGCGCACGTTTTAGTAAATCGAGTGAAAGAAATAGTAAATCGTGCGCACGTTTTAGTAAATCGAGGGAACTAATTAGTAAATCGTGCGCACGTTTTAGTAAATCGAGTGAAAGAAATAGTAAATCGTGCGCACGTTTTAGTAAATCGAGTGAAAGAAATAGTAAATCGTGCGCACGTTTTAGTAAATCGAGGGAACTAATTAGTAAATCGTGCGCACGTTTTAGTAAATCGAGGGAAAGAAAAGGAAAGAAATAGTAAATCGTGCGCACGTTTTAGTAAATCGAGGGAAAGAAATAGTAAATCGTGCGCACGTTTTAGTAAATCGAGGGAAAGAAATAGTAAATCGTGCGCACGTTTTAGTAAATCGAGTGAAAGAAATAGTAAATTGTGCGCACGTTTTAGTAAATCGAGGGAAAGAAAAGGAAAGAAATAGTAAACCGTGCGCACGTTTTAGTAAATCGAGGGAAAGAAAAGGAAAGAAATAGTAAACCGTGCGCACGTTTTAGTAAATCGAGGGAAAGAAAAGGAAAGAAATAGTAAACCGTGCGCACGTTTTAGTAAATCGAGGGAACTAATTAGTAAATTGTGCGCACGTTTTAGTAAATCGAGGGAAAGAAAAGGAAAGAAATAGTAAACCGTGCTCACGTTTTAGTAAATCGAGGGAACTAATTAGTAAATTGTGCGCACGTTTTAGTAAATCGAGGGAAAGAAAAGGAAAGAAATAGTAAACCGTGCGCACGTTTTAGTAAATCGAGGGAACTAATTAGTAAATTGTGCGCACGTTTTAGTAAATCGAGTGAAAGAAATAGTAAATCATGCTGCGCACGTTTTAGTAAATTGAGGGAAAGAAAAGGAAAGAAATAGTAAATCGTGCGCACGTTTTAGTAAATCGAGGGAAAGAAAAGGAAAGAAATAGTAAACCGTGCGCACATTTTAGTAAATCGAGGGAACTAATTAGTAAATTGTGCGCAAGATTTAATTTTTCTTCTTGCATGTCATGTGCTCCGTACGAACGCACATTCTTGCAAAGTATACTTCATTTGACTCGTACGCATACACAGGCCACCTTGTGGATAAACGAATTACTGCAATCAAAATGAAATGTGCATGTGCGACCTGCACATACAAGTATGTGCATTGTACGTTGACCCTCGTGTACATGTAAAAAGTGAACAATACTTTGGGCTTTAGAAGACAAAGCCTCAGTTATTAGCCTGTATTGGTTTCATTTAAAGCGCAGAGAAACACAAAGTCTCCAGACAGACCGTATTCATCGTGAACTCCAGCCGTGTTTGTTCTTTGTTCCTCTGAATAAATCAGCACTTTGTTTGTTTTCCGTGTCCAGAACGCCACAGAAACCACATGAAGGAGGAGTTTGAGAGCCGCTGCATTCATCAGCTCCTCAACGACTCCGTGTGGAGCAGAAAAACAAAGTGCCAATCACTGGCTGACTGTGCGAATGGATTGTGGACTTTGTTCGGCGTTTCCCGCCATTCTTTGGGAGCGCTTTGATGTGGCGGAGCGACTGAAGGTCCAGATGGGACTCACTGCTGCAGTGCTGCATAAAAACACAGCCAGATTACCAACAAAAGAGTCACGACCGTGCACAGCACAGGGGAAAAGCCTTTAATTAAAAAAAAATACTTGTATTAATGTGGGCTGTGTAATGAAAAACGATTAATGTTGATGTTATTGAAGCGCTGTCCGGTCAGAGGGCACATAATCAACATGTTGTTTTCCATTACAATCCCTGAATGACAATTACTGAACAAACATGATGTCACCCAGAGTCAGAGTAATAAAGGGAGGTGAAACAACTGGGTCGAATAAATATTTAGTTGTCTGACATGGTCAATATTTTGGATTAAATTCATCTTGAAATATTGCAGTAATTGTTTATCCATGCAGATTAAATTCATTCTCTTCTCTGATGACGAGGGCGGGGCAACCTGTCACTCACATGAGATCCACCAATAGCAAACCACAACCATCCAATCAATTCCACACAGACAAAATCAAGCCCCGCCCTACATTTGTTCTTGTTTGAGAAGCATTTTATTCGGATATACGTCACAAAGAAGAAAAGACGAGCACGACTTCAGTTTCATGCTGACTTTTAAAGTACAGCTCAAAACAAGTGAGAATTGGACGATTTCTGTAAGATTTTGTCAAATGACTAGTAAACTTGGGCTAGTTTGGCAACAAAACATTCGTGCCAGTTAATCATAAAACTTAATTGCCATCTTTCACAATTAACCATGTCTGCAAATCACTTACATAAATAAATAAATAACACTCAAAACAAGGGGGCTGTGGAAAAGTCTAGAGAAAAACCGTAAATAAATATAAAAAAAAGTAAATAAATAGATTAAAATAAAGTGCTTAAATGTTAAATTAACAGTGGATAATGTAAAAAAAGTAAATAAAAGTGTTAAAGTCTAGTGAAAAACTAAATAAAAACTAAATATGAAAAATAAATAAATTTGATAAAATGTGGGAGAGTCTAGTGGGGGAAAAAAAGTAAAATTAGATTAAAATAATGTGGAAAAGTCTTGAAAAATTGTATTTAAAATAAATAAATAAAAAAAAGATTAAAATCCTAGAGAAAAACAAATAATGAGATTAAAATAAAATAAATGAATAAATATTTAACAATACATTAAAAAAAATATATATATATATATATATATATATATATATATATATACACACACACACACACAGAAACTTAATTTTTCAGTGTATAAATAGGGTGTTTATAAAAGATCGATGCCTTTTAAATGTTAGGACAGGGTCCCTCGTACGAGGATGATCATATTTTGGGGTCAATTGATCTAAAAGGTTGAAAAGCCCTGAACTACAGGATCATCTGAGCCAAACTGTGTGAAGATGGTGCAGAACTTTGCCTAAGAACAAAAAAGGAGAGAACTCAAAATCAAAGACACGACAAAATGTTGCGAGTTCGACTCTTAATGAAGCTCAACACCAGCAGCAGAGATGTTTACAGCTGCTTCACACTGATCATTTCTCCTGATTAACTGCGTTTTGTTGCCGCTCTACGGAGATAAAGCTATTATCAGGTCACGACACTCCTGCAAACACAGCGCAACCAGAGACGCCCTGCTGCTGCTGCGGATCCCTTATTATTCCCAACCGTTCCCTCTCAGAGCAAAGCCTAATCCGGCCCAAATCCCACTGCAGTCTTCCAGCGTTGATCTCCGTCTCTCTGACGACATGGAGTGAAACGGCGAGAAGTCGATCGGGAGATCAACAGGCAGGAAACAAAACACCTCGCCTGCGCTTCCACGTCCATCACGGCCGAGGTTCCCTCGAGATCTCTTCTCCCGCGTCACGTTGACATTCTGAGCAGCTTCACCCTCATTTAAAATCACCAGGTAGAGGCGGCTGATCAAATATTGAAGACCTGCTATAAAAAAAAAAACACTCCTTCAGTATTTTTTTGATGTCACTTACGTGTTCATATTAAACCGTTTGAGGCTGATAATGTGTGAAATGCAAACTAGAACGCTCGAGACTCAATAAACGACAGCTGTCACTCAAAATCTGTTCAATGGAGAAGAAAACCAGATTGAACTAGAGGATCATCTGAGACGAGTCCTGAGAACTGAACGAGCTCCCAAAAATTATTAAATATTATAAAACAAATTAATAAATAAATAGATTTAAAAAAATAAAAATAAAAAAAAACAATACATAGAAATAAAAATAAATTAAAAATAATAAAAACAATAATTGTAATAGATAAAATACATAAAATAGATAAAATAGGTAATAATAAATAACTAATAAAATAATTCAAAAAACAAAAATAAATTAGATAACTCCAATAAAATATAAAAAACAAGTTAAAATAAATGGATAATACATAAAATAAAACAAACTAATAAAATAAAACAGAAACATAAAATACATTTAAAATAAAGTAATGGATAATTATAATAAATAAAATAGATAATATAAATTAAAATAAAAGTACCAAGTAAAAAGTGAATGATAAAATAGATAAATAACTACAATAAGTAAATCATAAAATACAGAATATAAGAAAGAAATTAAAAACAACATACAAAAACTAAGTAGTAAATAAAAATAACTAAGAATACATAAAAATGTTAAATAACTAAAAAATACAATAATAGATAATTGTAATAAATAGATAACAAAATACATAAGTGTACTAAATAAAAAAAAGAAAATGGGTAATAAAAAAATAAATAATTCAAAAAACAAAAATTAGATCTCAAAATAAATAAAAACAACTAAAAAAAATTTACAATAAAATAGAACAAAATAATGGATAAAATAAATTAAAATAAAGTACCAAATAAAAAGTGAATGATAAAATAACTACAATAAATAAATCAAAATACACAAAAATAAATTGATAATAAATAAATAAAATACTAGTAATACATAAAAATGAATAAAATCACTATAATAAAATAAAACGCAGAATAAAAATAAATAAACGGCGGCTGTCGCTCAAAATCCCTTCGTCACACAAGAACGAACTAGTGAAGCGATCGTACCTGATGTTTTATTAGAGACATTATTATATTACACAACAGACAAATTCAAAACAAAACACTACAAATAATTATAAAGTACATCATGAACACAAAAACAGAGAGATCTTCAGAACTGGAAGTTCTCGTCGGCCATGTGAATGGCCCAGGTGAATTTGTCCCTCTGGGTTTTGTTGTAGATCTTTTCAATGGGGACGTTGTGTTTCTTACACCTACCAAAGCAACGTCATGTGATTAGAGCTGATCCAATACAAGCCACTCAATCTATCACTCGTGTGTGTGTGTGTGTGTGTGTGTGTGAGTGTGAGTGTGAGTGTGTGTGTGTATAGTCACCAGGCCACAGTGATGCGCGGGTCCAGGTAGTTGAGTTTGGACGTTCCCAGAGCGATGACCTTGTTCTCCTCACGATCCGTTTCCTGCAGCTGCAGCTTCTTTAACTGTTCACACAGTCTCTGGACCTGCTTTTCCTTCTTCTCCACCAGCCTTACACACACACACACACACACACACACACACACACACACACACACACACGGTCATCACTGAGATTATAGTTATTAATATTTTTGATCAGTTTTTGTTTATATAATGTGTTCGTATCATTATTCCTGTCCTAAATCCTGATAAACCTCCTGTGAAGTGAGGAGAACTAAAATTCTCATTTTATTTACCAATATTTCTGAATGTAACAATAAAAGTGACTTTTTTCGACAGGGAAAATACAGTAAAGAGATTAGTTAATGTAAATGTCTTCAAGCACAAACAGGCTGAAGATAATTTCAGCGTTTCAAACATGTTTGTTTGTTTGTGTCTCTTTTGGCTGTTGATCCGTCTCAATATTTAATGCTTTCACAGCCCAAACGCTGCTGCTGGCACACGATTAACTCCACTGACCTTGAGTCCCGCTGATTTAAAAAGAGTTCTTACTTCTTGGATTTGTCAGACGAAGTGTCTTTATGTGCTTTCTTCGCTTCTTTCAGCTCTTTTTTGGCATCTTCAATTTGTTCCTTTTTCTTTTGGATCTGCAACAACAAGCAAAAGCGAATGTGAGCGTGACCTCTGACCGACGCGAGCAAACACTGACCACACAAGTGTGTGTGTGTGTGTGTGTGTGTGTTATTCCTCTAGAAGTGCATTAAGTGGTTCAGCGAGCCGCCGTATGCTGACGCTGCTTTCATCGCTCGAGTCTCTGCTGGGGTCGAACGCTCTAAATGACCGGCCGATCGCTCTGCGCTTTACATCGTGTGTGTGATTACTTCTGACAGCCTCGTCCTTTAAAGCTCCAATCGTGACCTTGACCTCAGCGCTGAACGGCTGCCGGGACTGAAAACCATTTCACTTCCCTGCAGTTACAAACCCACCTGGAACCCAATAACATCTGACCCAGGTGTCGAAGCTTTAAACGCCACAACACGCTCTTCAAGATTTAGATTCAGTTCGAGGCCGAACTAGATTGAATGTTGAATATTTTCCTCATATTCTGCATTGTTGCAGCTCCTCTCTTCCCAGTCTGTCAGTAACGCTCTGTTTACTTCCTGTCTCTCCTTCTGAAAAGCACAATGTGCTCTGATTGGTCGGCTGGAGCAGTGTGTTGTGGGAAACGTCCCGCCCCTTACCACAACCAGTTTCGACACACTACTAACTCACTCAACCAGGCCCCGCCCCTTTATTCTGCGCATGAATTATTTAAATGAGGAATACGGTGACTCAAGATGGAGTTCAGAAACACTGACACTGCAGAAGCTCTACAGAAGACAGCCGTGTGATTATTCAGATCTGATGTGGATTATAGCAGTAAGACGCGCGTCACCTTCTCCTGCAGCAGCTGCATCGATTTCTCAAAGGTTTTGGGTGCTGCCCTCTGGTGGTTACAGAGGATCGCCACAGCTCTGTTCGCTCGGTTATATGACAGGATCTTCTCCTCCACCGTCATGTCATCTGAAGATAAACATGAAGTCTCTCATTAAGACTCTTTAATGCGGTGTGATATTTAAAACATGTAAATGATTCTTAGCGTTTAGTGACAGTCTGGACTGACCTGTGGTCAGTTTATTGAGCTGATCCTGCAGTGTGGTCGAGGCGTTGAAGGTTCGAAACACTTTGGCCGTCAGTCCAGGCATGGACTCGGTCAGGGTTTTGTTGAGGTTAATCGTCTGAAAACAACAGAGCAAAATTAGAAAAGTTTATTTTTAAATGATAATTTTTCAATTAACCCCTTCACTGCCGTGCGCTTTTTTCAGCATCATGGCTGATTTGTAGATTTTAGCCCCCAAAATTGTGTTTTTTTTTCTTCATGTGATATCTTATATAAACTCACCAGCACTGACTAGTGATGATTTAGTGCTGGTAACATGTGATTATCACATAACGCAGTAGTAAAAAAAAAAAAAAAAAAAAAAAAAAAAAAAAAAAAAAAAAATCACGACAAGATAGTCAGGGCTTTTATAGTTAACAAAAACATTTGTTACTTGAAATTTTACATATTTTAAATTTAACTTTCTAATCTAATTCAAACTATTAATAACAGTATTTCAACGACACTAAAATAAGCAGCTCCTTACTGTAATTCGGTCAAATAAATCATCTTCTGGATCCTTGTGCTTTACGAACAGCTTCAGGCTCTTGAAAACCTGTGATTGAAGATCAGAATAAAACACAGATAAATAGAGCTGCTACAATCAATCAATCAATCGATCACATTGACTGTGTATCAATAGTTTATAAATGTTAAACTGCAGGAAATCTCACGTGTTCAGTCACGATCATGTGATGTGTTGAATCATGACACATGTAACACCATGAGAGAGTTGAGAGACTCAACACTAGACAGAAGTTCATTTAGAGGTCAAAAGTAGCCGAACACCTCAAATCTTTTCCTAGTTGAATCAATATAATATATATTTCTGTTCAATACTAGGATTTTTTTACTATTTTGAGGGATTTTTTAATGGTACTAACATTTATGCATTAATTATGATTCATTTGTTTCCATTATTTTTATAATATAGTTAATCCACACAATTTTATCCTATTTTTTAAAAATACCTTTCAATTAACCCGTGTATCATGGCTGATTTGTAGATTGTAGTCCCCAAAATGTTTTATATTTTTTTATTTCCATGGCGGTCATTTTTTAAACAGTATTTTTTTGGGGGTCATTTTTCAATTAACCCCTTCATTGCTGTGCTTTTTTCCTGCATCTTGGCTGATTTGTAGATTGTAGTCCCAAAAAATTATGTATTTTATTTACTTCCCATTTGTTACTTTCATTAAATAATTGCACTGCATTGTAAAAATTGTAGACAATGAAAGGGTAAATTAAAAAAATTAGTTGCATTGTAAAAAAAAAAAAAAAAAAAAAAAATGTTTCTGTCTAAAGTGACTGAAGAGCACCCGAGGGTTAAAGAGCGGCAGGCAGCACGTGCGATATAACGGACGTCCATCAGCGTTTGCAGTGACCTGTTTCTCCACCGGCACTTTGTTGTAGTAGCGGATGGAGTCTTTTCCCAGGAAGTCAAACTCCACCACGTACTCCAGGCCGTCCAGATGCCGGTGAAGCGTGATGTGCTCCACACGCAGAGAACAGCAGCCAACCGTATCCGCAGACTCGTCGTCCTTCTCATTCCCCGCTCGCAGGGCCAGCTGCGCACACACACACACACAAATATATCTAACAACATATGAATACACACAATCACTGGCCTCATGAGTTTATCAGCTGTGGTCATCTATGAACAGAATGTCTAATAAATGTTCCTTTAAATCCACCTAATGGGTGGAACTTTACCTATCCAGGTTTAGGTAAGGTTAGGGTGTGGCCGGTCCTTTAAGCTCCACCCATTATGTCCAGAGAGGAGGAGGAGCTGGATGTCATGCTCCGCCCATCAGCTCACCTTATCGATGAAGTAGATGGCGACTCCTCTCTGTCTGCTCTTCATCTCTCTGGACGTCCAGTCGCGTCTGTACTGCTTCCTGATGGCGTCCACACACACCTTCAGCTGACGCGCCGTCTCATACTTCTGCCAGTCCTTCTCGCCCTGAACACAGACCGTCATCATCATCATCATCATCATCATCATCAGCACTGATGTGAGCGTGTGCCGTGAGCGCAGACGCACCTTGAGTTTGGAGCTGGGGTTCAGCATGATGTATTTGAGTCGTCCATGAATGTTCTCCAGCCACGACGCCAGCCATGTGACCGTGTTATCGTGCTGAACGCGCTTCCACTTGTGGCCTGCAGGGGCTTCTGGGATCTTCGAGTCTCTGTGGAGAGAAAAGGATACGATACTCAATCGAATATTCACTATATAGTTGTAGGGCCCTACAAAATCGGATTTATTTTCTCCTAGATTCAGTTATATTCAGGTTTTAATTACATTTTAATCATTAAAAAAAAAAAAAAAAACAATAAATAGAATTAAAAATGTAATAATTTTAAGAATAATAATAAAATAAATCGGTTTTATTTTACCCAAAATTCTTTGAAGTTTTGTGCTTTATCATCGAAATAATATTATTTATAATGCATTAAAAGATTGTGACACTTCAGTTCTCGTTTTAATAAACGATAAACGTATAATAACGGTTATAATTCTCTCACTGGCTGCAGTTGATGGTGACGTCCTCCGGCTGGATGCGCTTCTTCAGTTTGCCCATCTTCGGATGTTCTCCTCGCCCGCGGAACAGACCCGGCGGCTCCAGCTTGAAGTTCCCGATTTTCTCGCGGTGTCCGTCCAGCAGACAGTATCCGTACTCCTCAATCAGCCGGTTGGCTTCCTCTTTCAGGACCTGATTGAAACACGAAACATTTACAGAAGCCTCCGATGAACTGCATCAATAAGCTTGTTTAACCCGACAGATGTGTGATAATGTTGACTTTCACACCTGCTTACATTTTAAAGAGCGAGAACATTATGCGAATAAATTAAAATATTATGCAAATTAAAATAAATAAAGGTCACTTCCTATGTTTTTTTTTAAATCAGCATTTATTTATTGATCTTTTAGTTTCAAATACACTTTCTAAATGTTATTTACATATAAAAACACCTATTATGTATTCATGATTAAGCAGTATTGTATTTTAACGGAACATTTTTACCGTTATGTGAGGCAAAAGAATCAGTGATGAACTGAAACTGCATTTCAACGCATTCTGCGCACGTATTCAGAGGCTGCTCTTGGATTATTGAGAGTAAACGGACTGAAATCAGACGCGTCACGCACCTGCTTCTCCTCTTTCGTCATGTTCTTACGCTCCTCCGACTTCTCCAGGAAATACTTGTGCATATGGCTGAAGTCACACTTGGAGAGCGTCTTTATCAGCTTCTTCTCTTCTTTAGTCATTTCCTGATGACAATTCAATTCAAGAACAACGTTTAAGTTTACCAGAGGTGTAAAATGTCTACTTAAAACTATGCATACTGAGTGAAAAATGTACTCTGTTACAAGCCAAAAACACACTTCAGTTAAACAACTTTAAATTGTACGTGTCAGACTAGTTCCTTATCAAGTGCTGAGATTCAGATATGATAATGAGCATTTGGTTTCTGACCAATCACAGCAGAGCAGCTCTCGTAGAGGAGGAGTTTAGAGACACAGTGTCTGAAACGCTTCGTTCAAAGATTCGGAGAAAGTGTTTTTTGACCTCAGATGCATGTAGGAAGATTGAAAAACAGCATAATAGGGCACTTTAAGTGTTCCTGAACACATGCAGGTTCTGACCTCCCTCCAGTCACTGAAGAAGTTGTTCTGAAACGCCTCTTTACTGGTGTATTCGTGGTCCAGCATCTTGGCGTAGAAGGTGGCGATTTCCTCCGTCGCTGGACTCAATTTCACCGGCTGACCTGAAAACAGACAGACGAAGTCGCTTCATAATTGATTAACACTGTTATTTTCCTGTTTATTACTGTGAAGCTGATATAAATGTGACTTGACTGATGTGCTGTTAGGACATCAGATCACATGACGTGCTTACCGTCGTAATAAAAGGGCACGTTATCAGGCAGCGTCTCATATTCCGGAGGGAAATATGGTCCTTTGTGCTCGAGACTGCTCCATTTCTGACTGTCCGAGGATTTGCCTTCTTCCCACCTGAACATTCAATCACACAAGAACACAGAAGCAGTGAAACAAGTATGAAGAATCACATGACAAGGAGCAGAAACATGAGAGAAAACACTCTAGAGACAAATATGAAACATTAATATAGCGATCAATTATACAGTCTACAAATTCAACGTCAAAGTTTAAGAAACGTGTCAATTAACAATTTATGATAAAATTTAATTATTTATTGATACATTAATTATTGGAAAACGGATGTGTGGTTTTTAAAATGAATTGTAATATTAAAATATATAAATAATAAAAATATTATTAAATAGAATTTTTAAAATAAAAGTAAGTTAATATTGAATAAATAGTCTCACACCGATTAATTTGAGCTCAAAGCAATGAAATACACAATTATACATAATCATGTGTTTAAATGATTGATTAAATAAGATTTATTCAAATTAATTATTTGAATTTATTTTAAATTACTTAAAAATATAAAACTAAACAATGCATTATATTTTAAATTAATATTGAATAAAGTAACACCGATTAACATGAGCTCATAAAGCAATGCAATACAAAATCCTACATAATCATGTTTAAAGTAAACAAATAATTAAGAAGTTTATTAATGATTATTTATTAATAAATTAATTATGGGTATGTGATGTCCACGCATTTTAAAAATAAATATGAAATAATAAATATTATTTAACATTATTATATTAAATTAAAAATAATTTTAAGTTAATATTAGCAAAACAATACAGAATTCTACATAATCATGTTTACATTATTGATTAAAATACATTTTAAATTATTTTATAAAAAACTATTATTAATATAATACAAAACTTTAATATTTTAAGTTAATATCTGATGAACGGTCTCATTAAAGCTGCAGTACACCACTCTACACAATTTTCTATTTAAAGTTTAACAACCTTTTATTTCGCGGTATAGTCACAAACGCGCATGTGCAGACGTGATATCACTGACCTGGAGTCCGACAGTGTTTTCGCGGCTCGAGCATAATGTCTGACAGAAGAAACGAGCGCAGCGCCTTTATTACGTTCCGCTGAAATATAAACGACTCGTGAAATAACGAACAAACATCTTTTCATTCCCCGCAGAATCAGCGCACAGCGGACATGTGCTCATTTGCACATGCGCACTTACGACAACGCGCGTCTGTGTGTGTCACATGTATGTGCGTCCGACCGGCGGCATCTGCGCGACAACAGTTCCGGACACGTTTATTCGTTAAAACAACATTTTTAAGCCTATTTAAAAAGTATTTCGTGACATAATTAATTCTGACTAATTATCCCTTTTTATTTCCTGACTATTAAGTTAACTTTAATTTTAGGAACTGAACTGCTCAAATGAACGGTTAAAGACTACCTGAAGGAAAACAGTGTGAGCACGTACCACTTCCACTTATCAGACTCATCTTTCTTGTCCTCTTTCTTCACCTTTTCTTTTTTCTTCTGCTCCTCCTCACCTTCGTCATCCCTGTCTTTCTTGATCTTTTTATTCTTCTCTGGTTTGTCATGTTCAGAACTTTGCTTTTTTCTTTTCTTCCCAGACTGTTGATTTTTATCTTGCGCGTCACTCTTTTCATCTTTGACTCTCTTCTTCTTTATCTTGGCAGGTGAAGTGACCGGCGGGTCGTCCGTCTCCTGCTTCACGAACACAAAAAGATGAACACGTGCCTTTCATCCATCTGAAACAAGTCACACGTAATTGACCATGATGAGGAGGAACATGACGCCTGCGCTCTGATACGACACACCTGATTTGAGTCTTTATTGCTCTCGTTTTTGAGGTTTTCATCCACATTACGGAGGTTCAGATCTGCAGTCCGCTCTTTCTTCTCTGTATGATTGAGATGCTCCTTTCTGCTCTTTGATCGAGTCTGAGAATCAATTGGAAGCAATTAAATAAACCTGCACAACAACCCCTAAAACACTGTCAATCAGATTACCTTCTGTTTGTTGTTGTACTTGTTTTCTGGTGGGCTTGACTTCTGTCCATCATGTTGAGTTCTGATGAACAATCTGCTCAATTCAGACAGTTAAACTCATTGTTTTGACTGTGCATTTCACAATTACTCCATCATATAAAGTGAAACGGAGAGATCTCTTGCCTTTCATCAGGATCTGCTGTGGCATCCTGCAAAATAAAACATTTCTCATATAAACACTTCTGAATTAACATTTCCTGATCATTTACTCCATGTCATCCAAGATGTCTTTCTTCAGTGGAAAACAAATTGAGGAAAACATTCAGGATTGTTCTCCATATAGTGGACTTCACTGGGGTTCAACGGGTCCAAATGTCAGTTTCAGTGCAGCTTCACGATCCCAGACGAGGAATAAGAGTCTAATCTAGAGAAACCGTCGGACGTTTTATAAAATTATGTACTTTTTTAACCACAAATGCTGGTCTGTGACGCGCCACGCATGACGTAATCATGTTGGAAAGGCGTAGGTGCGAAAAACTTCAAAATCGTCTGACATCGTTGTTTTACCTTTTCTTGTAAAGGCCGTTTGATTTAGTCTTTGAACGTTCGCTTTGTAAACACTGGATCGGTACTTCCGCCTACGTCACGTGACCTTTCCAACATGATTACGTCATGCGTGGCGCGTCACAGACCAGCATTTGTGGTTAAAAAGTACATAATTTTATAAAACGTCCGACGGTTTCTCTAGATAAGACTCTTATTCCTCGTCTGGGATCGTGAAGCTGCACTGAAACTGACATTTGGACCCGTTGAACCCCAGTGAAGTCCACTATATGGAGAACAATCCTGAATGTTTTCCTCAATTTGTTTTCCACTGAAGAAAGACATGTCATTAAATGATGCTCACCACATCCATGTCAGCATCTCCTGCTTCACATTTCACCTCGCTTCTAAAACAGATGAATATCAGTGAGTGACACAGAACTTCATGAATTATTACTATTATTATACGAGCTGAAGACGCACCTGGTGACTCCGGACTCCTGCTGACATTCACCCGAGTCGGACTGTTTCTTCTAGTAATGATTCACAATCACTTATGTTTCAGACACACATTCATACTTCTTTATGACGTTCTGTTCATGTTGCTTTTACCTTCAAGGAGGGTTTGTGTTTGCCGTTCAACTCCGAGTCCTTTCCTCTGTCTTTAGAGGAATGCTTGGACAACTTCTCTCTGACACATGCAAGAGATTTTAGTTAAATAAACCTGGAATATATGATGCTGGAAGTTATGAATAAAAGAATATATTCGCTTAACGTTATCTAAGGTTCTCAAAAACATCATTTATACAAGATTTTAGTTGTCATACTGGTTACACTATAAACAATGCTGGGTTTTAAATGGGTTGTTTTAACCCAGTGGTTGGGTTAAATGTTTGCCCAACCTGCTGGGTAACTACTGATTAAAAATTACTGTATTGCTTGCTTAAATTGAACACAAAGCATGTTGGAAATGAACATTTATTAATAAGTTTAATGAATAATATGATTTGATTATTGTTGCCTCTAGTAATTATGTGTCTGATTTTTTTGGGTTTATTTTAAGCCAGCCATTTAGTAATTTTTAAAACAATAATGGAGTTAAATAAAACTAACCAGCACGTTGGGATGAACATTTAACCCAACCACTGGGTTAAAACAACCCAATCGGATTATATCCATTTTCAACCCAGCATCTTTAAGAGTGTACTTATGAATGTTCTCTGAACGTTCCCATAATGTCTGCAAAATGACACAATGTTACAAGAAAAAACTGGACGTTCAGAGAACATTCAAAAATAACATTCTTAGAACATGTGGGATGAAACGTTCTGACCTTCTATCGTGTTTTTACCTGCTCTTTTCATGTCCTTCCTTTTCCAGTTTCATCCTGTAAGTTCGTCCAGTATTTTCTACACTGTAAAGACAGCAAATTAGCGTCTAATTAACCGCTTGCATCAGTAATGCAAAGCAAACTAACTTGCAAATGAAAGCCGAATACTAACGACCCGTTTTAAATCGGATTGTTACACGAGTTCAGTCTAAACACAATTAGATACACTTGATTATTTATGAGTTAAAACCAACTCTGCGAGAGGCGAATATCAGTGATCTGATAAATCTGTTCGTACCTGAAAGAGCTTCACAGTGGCATCAGAATGCATGTCACCTGTCACACCTGAAAGTTTTTAAGTTCCTCTTCTAATCAAGTGCGCAAAATCAGCCGCAGCGCCACCTGCTGGGATAAAAGCCACCTGCACATGACGAACCTTTCCCTCCATGATCTCAAGCATCACTTACAAGAATCTCAATGGCTTTTGCAGTTGTTTGCGATTATTGGAAGGAAAAATAACTTTACATAGTGATTTCTTTTGAAACTTTTACATTCATTTCAGGATTTTATTAAAGGGTTAGTTCACCCAAAAATGACTTTTCTGTCATTAATTCCTCGCCCTCATGTCGTTGCACACCCGTAAGACCTTCGTTCATCTTCAGAACACAAATGAAGATGAAATCTGAGACTCATCCATAGACAGCGACACTTTCAAGGTCCAGAAAGGTACTAAAGACATGGTTAAAACAGTCATGTGACTGCAGTGGTTCAACCTTAATGTTACGAAGAGACGAAAAACAAAACAAAAATAACGACTTTATTCAACAATCTCTTCTCTTCGGTGTCATTCTCATACGTTGTTTACGTCCAGCGCTTCCAGGTTCTTCGTCAGAATGCCGACTCATTATCGGCCGGCTCCTGCGTGATGCGTTCGGACGTAAACACGACGTCACCTGCATAGAATGACAGAGATTGTTGAATAAAGCGGTTATTTTTGTTTTTGCGCACAAAAAGTATTCTCGTGTCTTCGTAACATTAAGGTTAAACCACTGCAGTCACATGACTGTTTTAACCATGTCTTTAGTACCTTTCTGGACCTTGAAAGTGTCGCTGTCTATGGACGAGTCTCGGATTTCATCTTCATTTGTGTCCTGAAGATGAACGAAGGTCTTACGGGTGTGGAACGACATGAGGGGGAGTGATTAATGACAGAAACTTCATTTTTGGGTGAACTAACCCTTTACGTTGCATGACTTTACCAGTCCTGTAAAACACAATTTTAAAATTCTCTGACATTCCCTCAATTGGAAAAGGAAATCAGAGGAAACCATTGATCTCCAGTGAAGCTTGAACCAATAAACCCAAGCCTATGTTATTTAGATAAGATCAAATCTTTCCAAACATCAGGGGCCAGTTGCATAAACACATTCACCATTTTAAGATTGCGTCATAAGAACTAGTCAGTCAACCATAATCATCATACTTCTTCAGATTCAAATGAGACATTTTATGCGAGTTATAGAGGCTAGTCAGTTTGTGATCAACACATCATGAGTATCTGCTGAAAATAACATGACAAGCGTTGAATGATTCACCAGTCTTTTATTACAGCAAAAATATCTCGACGTGTAAATCGCCGCAAGGAACGGATGGAACGATTGACCGTGAGGTTCATCCATCTCATCAACATCACAAAAGTGTCCGGTTTTTTCGCTGTTCAACGGCAACAGGCGAAAGGGCAGAACAATTCATCGTCCGTCAGCTGCCATAAATACTCAAATAAATTTGGTATGAACTGTACAACAAGAGAAAACGTTTCGCACCATTTACATATAAAAGAAACAATCGTGTAAATCATGTTCTAAAATTAGGGAAAAAACAGATGTGAACAGTAGTAAGACTCGAGGGTGTTACGAGCACGCGATGGACTCCAGCTGCTGCTCGGCCTCGGCGGCCATGGCCGCAGCCTGAAGCTGTTCGGTTTCGCTCTGCAGGCCGCCGCCGGTCAGCTGTTTGCGTTCGCTGTGCATGTTGTTCTCGTGTCTCTTCAGGTCGGACGCTTTGGCGAAGGCCTTGGTGCACGAGTTACACACGAACGGCTTCTCTCCTCGGTGGCGTCGCTCGTGGTCCTTCAGGTGCGACTTGTGCTTGAAGGCCTTTTCGCACATCTGGCAGCCGAATGGCCGCTCGTTGCTGTGCACGCGCTCGTGTTTCTTCAGGTCGGGCGCGCGGATGAAGGACTTGCCGCAGGCATCGCAGCGGTAAGGCTTGAAGCCCGTGTGGATCTTCAGGTGCTCTTTTAAATGGGCCTGTGTGGTGAACGCTTTAGTGCAGATCTCGCAAACGAACGGCCTGTCGGCCGAGTGCAGCTTCTCGTGCTTCCGCAGGCGATTCTCGTCTAGGAAGGTCTTGCCGCACACTTGGCAGGCTAATTGATCTCGGTGGCCGTAGAGCAGATACTCGAACTTCATGTCAGCGGTAGCCGTCGTCCATCCCGGCGGCTGCTCGTCCTTCACGTCGCCCATGCTGTCGGCGAACGAGAGCGTCTGAGCGTGGCTCGCCAATTCTTTGGGTTCGGCGTCTATTGCTTCCACCTCTTGGTCGTAGCAGCTAACTTTGTGCACCTCCTCCTGCGCCAGCTCCTTCAAGATGGCCTCCTGCACTCGCAGAGCGTTGTTCGGCGACTTGTCCAGGTCGTGATTGCCTTGCGCTTCCTCCACGATGTCGTCTGAAGGCGCGTCGTCTTGGTCGCCGAGCACCTGCACGTCGCTGTCTTGATTCATAGGGGGATCTTCCGTCGGAAGCCCCATTTTCACCATGTCATACGGGAACTTTGTGTTCCGGGGGTCGTTGCTTTTCTCGTCAGGCGACATGTCGCGTTTCTGTGAGCAGAGCTTGTCCAAAAAGCGTATGCCGAGTATCTGGCCGGAGGACATCATCAGATTCACGTCCTTCTTCTTCACAGAGATCTTCGCAGTGTACATGTAATTGAGCACCTCCTCGAAGATGTCCGAGCGGATGAAGTCGATCTCGATGACGGACGAGCTGTCCACCTCGTGCTTCTTAAAGAGTTTTTTGAAGTAGTTGCTGCACGCCGCCAACACACAGCGATGCGCCCTGAACTTCACATCCTCCACCACCACCGCAATGTCGCAGTGCTCGCCTTCTAGTCGCTGCTCGTTCAGTAGCTTCAGAAAGATGGTCTTGTGCTCATCGTCCACATACTTCACAGTTTCGGACATACTGGAGCGGGATCCTATGGAGAGAGTGAAAAATTAGCGGTTATCAAATGAAAACTTTGGGACATAACATGGTACACTCTAAAAAATGCTAGGTTAAAAACAACCCAAGTTGGGTTGAAAATGGACAAACCCAGTGGTTGGGTTAAACGTTTGACCCAACGTGCTGGGCAGTTTAATTTAACTCAACTATTGTTTAAAAATGACTATATGTCTGGCTTAAAATGAACCCAAAATAGGTTGGAAATTAAAAATCAGACACATAATGACTAGAGGCAACAATAATAATCAAAAGCTGAACATTTATTAATAAACGTTTATTGTTCAATTATTATTCATTAAACTTATTAATAAATGTTCATTTCCAACATACTTTGGGTTCATTTTAAGCAAGAAGTAGTCATTTTTAAACAATAGTTGAGTTAGGCAAACATAAAACTGGGCTTGTCTATTTTCAACCCAATTTGGGTTATTTTTAAGTATAAAAAAATGCTGGATTAAAGATAGCATGAAAAAAGTAAAATGGCTTCTGCGCAAATGTATGGTTCTGGTTTGCTATTGGTCGATCTCATGTGAGTGACAGGTTGACCTGCCCTCACACCAGCAAACATTATTTTGATGAAAGATTACGAGGCTTAAATTATGAACACAGATCAATCGTTTATAATAAACTGCAATATTTCATTAAAAAAAATCCAGCTTGGAATTATACGATTTAGTTATTCACATATTTATTCTGAGACGTATTTACATTATTATTATTATTTATTTATTTTTTAAAGTTGTGTACATTTTGGGACTTTTTTTTTTTTTTTTTTTAGAAAACAAAAAGAAAATGCAGATAGAACCTTATAATTAAAAGATGGCGATTTGATATAGTTACAATAATCATTGTTTGTAATCGATTGGTTAACTACTACTTTAGTTTCAAGGATCTAACATGTCCAAATCATTTTATTTTTGCTAATACATATTTGGAATACACTTTATGCTATACATTTATTTTTAATAATCATCAGGCATTTTAATGAAGGTTCAATATGAAAAATGATTATGAGCATTTAACTTGCGTCACGCCTTATTTTCATAAATAATCACTAACATGACATTTGAAAACAGAACATATGCATTTTAAACACATTTCACGTGGTTTGTTAAAGATCATTGATACCTTGATGGGCACATGATGCTTGTGGTTTGTTCTGAATGGACTGACACGGGCCACAAACGCCAAAACTACTTCATTTAAACACACGAGTTGTGTTTTTATCTTATAAAAGAGCCTTTTACTCTCTAAATATCTTGTTCGGTCGATAAACTGAAGTTTAATCGGTATATTTTGCCATTTCTGCGCTAGTCTGGTTCGGTTCTCTTGAAGCTAATCTTAGCATTAGCACATAAACCATCGTCGACCGACATTAATCGAACAAAAACGACTAACTATCCGCCGTCTTTCCCACTAAACGAGCCCGAAGAACCAGAGAGCACCGATCAGCACCGGAGAGCAGCGGAATGTGCTCGGTAAACGGGCGCTCGATGTGGATCGAGGCGCGCTGAGGCGAATTTAGTGGCGCGAGCTGCGCGGGCCATGACGAACACTCCCGCGCCGGGCGCGCGCAGCCATCCCGCGCAAAACATTATGCAATAATTCAGCAGCTGCTTCAATCCGCTCCAAAAATCTATTTCTTACCTTTATTGTGCTATTTTGATCCACTGGGAAAGTGTGTGTTGAATGTCACGAAAGCCAGTGCAGAATTTAATACTTTGTTGTTGTGTGCGAGGCCGAGGACGAGCACAGGCGGAAGGACGCGCTGCGCCAGCACGGAACTGCGGAGAGCGAGTGACCGAAGCTCGTACGTAGACACGGGCACAGCTACGCAAACAGCGCAGCGGCTGCTCTCTCTCACACAGGGATGCGCAGGCACGCTTACGCAAATGACCCAGCGCAAATCTCTGGAGCGCGAACCGTACTGTGACGCGCGGGAGGAGCGAGTGCACATTGAGATTCCTCTACTACAGAAAGAGAAATTAGTTTAAATCGTTTACACTCTCAGGGAACTTTGCAGTTCTTTCAAAATTACGAACAAACGTTCTTTCAGTAACATTAATAGAACAATTATTTAAAGTTGTCTAATAATGATTTAACATTTAAAAATTGTCTATGGAACGTTTTTTTTCTGACACGTTTTATTTGGACGATAGTCTAACGTTTTTTAAAATGTTAATACTTGTTTAAGAACATTTAAAAGTAACGTTCCCATAATGTTTGAAGAATAAGATGGAATGTTTTTAAAACGTGTAAAACAATGGATGTTTTGAACGTTCAGAGAACATTTTATAGCTCAATGGGAACATTAGCAAAACGTTCTTAGAACGTATTTTTGTTATTTGGTCAGAACTGTTAGCTACTGAACTGAAGGTAAAAAATAAATTAAACAGAAGAAATTGTGTGACTATTTACTCTTTAGTAAGGTACAGTAATGATAAAATACCATGATGTTTTGGTACTAAATGATTGTCATGTTCACGTATCATGGTATATGGCACTCCTAAAAATATTTTAATGATGTTACCATGTCCAAAAACATGATATTACCATGATACCGTTTCCCCCAAAAGAATTCCAATTTCGGATGACCACCACTAAACGAGTTAATTAATTCATAATGAGAATCAGTTATTGGAGAAAATCCCATCCTGTGCAAATTTTTAAATGATGCTTGTGTACAACATAAATATTAATTATATATATATATATAATTAGAGATTCACTGATATATCAGCCAATAATCGGTATCAGTCAATAAAAACAAAAATTCACACTATCGGCCGATTATTTAAAAACATCCGATAATCAGGACCCATATATCCTGTCAATCAAAAGAGGGCAGGAAAATGCACTGAATTTGTGTAAAGAAAATGCTAAGAAACCAGTTTGATGTTCAATATTAATAGTAATTATATGAATTAATAACATTCAGAAAGTTAAGAGATATTAATTTAATCTTCAGAATTTAGTTAATGTGTGTTAATATTGATTTGAGTAATGTGCTTGTTTTTGAATTGATACCAGTTACTCTGAAACAAGTTGATAAAATGAAGAGAAAGTTTTTATTTGCATTTGTTTCAAAAATATAATATTTAAAAATATAATTAATTATTAATTATAATGAAATTATTATTCATTTAAAAGGAGGTATAAAAGGCAGATCCCCCAAACTATCGGTATCGTTATCGGCAGATAATCGGTATTGGTGGAGAAATCTAGTATTGGTGCATCTCTAATATATATATATATGTGTGTGTGTGTGTGTGTGTGTGTTTATTATAGAAAATGCCATATTAATGAATGCAAATTCTCATTCACATCTCACAGCAAAGGGATGAATGGAAACTGCAAAGTTATCAGAAATGGAATTGACCTTTTATTTGAGCTTGAGTGGGAAACAGTCAGCAGGGCGGCGATGCTGCACATGACACTGAATCAAGGACATAAACACACATTTGGGCTTGTCTAAAGGTTCAGTTCTGTACAGTTTAAGGCTCAGATGTGGCAAGGAGAACTCTGGGATTGATGTTTCAGGGTACCAGTCGAGCTCTCAAACAGTTTAGCTCCTCTAGACTCAACGTTCACAAGTGACAGTTTTCAAGAAGAAACAAAAAACAGCCGTATTATTCAAGTAGAACAACATAACACGTCTCTAAGATACATGAGAAAATGTGTGGCATATTCATATTCTCATATTGTCATTTGTGTGTCATATTCAACATGAGCAAATCAGAGGAGCGACACATGTGGATGGCACATCTCTGCAAGGTTAAATATTGTGCAAAGTCCTTTTTTGAAGTGAAAGAGCAGTATAATAAATAAATGTAGATATCTGTTATATTTCACATATTTTTCAGTCCCGTGGTTTGACTAAATGCTCATATAGTATTTCCTAAAATGTCTATATACTTTAGTCTCCTCACAAAAAAAAGCAGAATTGTTCCCTTGTCATGCAGTAACAGTGATCCAGTGCGGCAGAGCGTGTGCGTGTGTGTGTGTGTGTGTGTGTGTGTGTGTGTGTGTGTGTGTGTGTGTGTGTGTGTGAGTGTGTGTGTGTGTGTTACTCCAGAAGTGTTCAGATGAAGTTTGCTGTGATTCATTAGTTCATGTTGATTTCTCTGAAGCGTCCCTCATTCTCCACAGCATGAACACTACTTTCTTCCAGAAAGCGTGAAGATGATGTTAATCCTGAAAATATAAAACAAAACATTCAGTAAATAGCAGGAATGAAGGAGCAGAAAGGACCTTCAGAGGAGCGAAGCGTGACGCGGGTCTGTTAGTGCCTGTCGGCGCTCTGAAGTGATGATGTTAAACGCGTCATGCATTTAAATATCATGTTAAAACATCAACATAAACAGGCCTCAATAACATGGGATTTTTTCACCTGTTTTCTGGTCCAGCAGGTGAAATTGGTGCGTCCGCCGGCCACTTAGTAACATAACAACACATTCTCCTCAACAACACTCATGATTTGAGGATTCATTCATGTCTGGAGCACAAACACACACTCAACTTTACTAATAATCTCATGGATTCCGTCACAATGCAGTACCGCTTTCTACCAGCAGAAAGCAGCGTGTTCAATCAAAACTGTCATATAGCTGCGAGCAGCTACAGATGTGAAATATAGCTGCGAGCAGCAATTATCGGGGTTCAAGCGTTTTAAGACCTTTAAGTAAAAAGGTATGTTTTAATTAGCAAGCCTGTAACCATCTCGATCGTAGATGATTTTCGAGGTTGAGCTAAAAACCGAGGACTAGTTCGCCAAAGTTGATTTTTGAAATAATCTCCGATATTTAACGATGGACAGCGGCGGTCCTAGAGGCAAAGTTGCTCAGAATGAGGAGTTCTAGTATGTGGCATGAATGTCGTGGGCATGCATGGAAAAATCGTGCGATACACGATCCTTTAGAACGTGAAAAACGCAAAGGCTCCCCCTGGTGGCCGATTTCTTTCAAATTTCTCACAGGCCTCTAGGGCTGTGAGTCAAACAGCGAGTTTCGTTCTGATTGGACTTTGTTAGCCTTGTCTGATAGCTGTCAATCGGACTAACGGTGAAGTAGTTATAGCTACTTCAAGTTTTTTTTCTGTTATAGCGCCACCAAGTGGCCAGTTGTCGTGTCCTTTTTCACGCGACCACAGAATGAGCTCTTTCATAGGTGTGCCAAATTTGGTGAAAATATCTCTTTCCGTTCATTAGTTACAGCCATTTTTGTAAAAGTGGCTCCGCCCACTTCAAACGTTTTGGCGGCCCTTAGGGAGCTTGAATCGAAATTTCAACTTTTTTTTTATTTTTATTTTTTATAATTATTGATAATGAGACTTCAGGGAATCTCCCTGCACTGGTTTGGCTCTGATCAGGCCAAAAACCTGGGACTAGTTTGCAGAAGTAGGTTTCGAACGACGAGGGAGTTATGAGCCATTTCGTACTTTTGACCGCTGTAGCGCCCCCATCAGGCCTATCAGGGCGAGCCTTGGTGACGTTGTAGACCGCGTGAGTACTTCCAGCCCTTGAAAAAGTCTCTACGACGTACTGTTTGCTCTGCCCGATCACTTTTAGGGGAGAATGCTGATCCTTAGAACAATTACTTGAACCCCTAATAATTAGTACACATTCTAAAAGCACTAATCAAACAGGCAGAAACAATCAACAAAAAGTCCTTGGAGTTCCGCAGATGAATGATGAGGGAAGTAAACAGCCAAAGCGCCACCGGTGTTAGTACAGCAGCCAACAGCAGCGCTCCAAACCGCAGCAGCCAATCAGCTCGCAGTCAGCCAAGCCAAATCAAGCTCTGATTGGCTCTGGTCTTACCTGCGTCACTCCTCGCCCTCCTCCGGCGTGATCTCCGTCTCTTTATGGACCACGACTTTGGTCACTGACATGTCGGGATGTTGTTCTTTAGCCTCTTTAATAGCCTGAGCCAGAGCCTGACCCACAGTGACACCCACATCAGAACCAAGCGGCCGCACAATTACTGCTAACTAGCTTTAACTACTGGATCATTATAATTCATAAAGGATCATTCTACAAGACATTAGGTAGATGAATGATGAGCTGATAAACTTCTATTCTGATAATACAGACATTATTATGAACTAAAATCAAGCAACTTTCTTTTTCTTTCTTTCTCGCTTATATTACCATATTCAGTAACACTTTACAGGTTCCGTCTGTTAACATAAATAACTACCTCTAAAGCATTTGTTAATCTTAGTTAATGTAAACATTTACTTGACCTGAGATAACATGAACTGTTAGTTCATGTTATAGTAAAGCTTGTAAACAAACTTTGATGGTGCCTTGAGAAAGCCTGATCAGAAATAAGTTTAAACAGCTTTACATTTGAAGGTTTTAAGTTTGAAATAGTTTAGTAGTTTTAATAGATAGATAAATGTACTAGCATGTTGATAGGACATTTTAATGTATTGTTAAATGTTTCTTTAACACTTTGCTATCATGATTTAACACATTTCTAGCATGTTTTAACACATTGCTAACATGTTTCTAGCATGATTTAACACATTGCTAGCTTGTTTCTAACATGATTTAACACATTCCTAACATGTTTTAACATGTTGCTGCATGATTTAATGTTAATAATTTAACACATTGCTAACATGTTTTAGCATGCTGTTAGCATGATTTAGCATCGTTAGTATGTTTTTACATGATTTAGCATTTTACTAGCATGTTTCTACTATGAATTAACACATTGCTAACAAGTTATTAACATGTTTCTAACATGATTTAACATATTGCTAGCATATTTTATCATGTTGTTAGCATTTTTATAGCATGATTTAACACATTGCTAGCTTGTTTCTACCATGAATTTGCACATTGCTAGCATGCTTTATCATGTTTCTAACATGATTTAGCATGTGGCTAGCATGGTTTAACACATTGCGACAAGGTTTTAGCATTTTGTTTGCATTTTTCTAACATGATTTAGCATTTTGCTAACATGATTTAACACATTGCCAACATGTATTTGCATGTTTCTAGCATGGTTTTACCATTTTGCTAGCATGAATTAACACATTGCTAACATGTTTTAACAAGTTGTTAGCATGTTTCTAACATGATTTAGCAACGTCGAGTTAACACATTGCTAGCATTTTTTAGCATGTTGTTAACATGTTTCTAGCATAATTAAGCATGTCACTATCATGTTTCTAGCTTGAATTAACATGTTTCTACCATGATTTAGAATGTCACTAGTATGAGTTAACACATTGCTAACATGTTTTAGTGTGTTGTTAACATGTTTCTAGCATAATTAAGCACGTCGCTAGCATGTTTCTAGCTTGAATTAGCATGTTTCTAGCATCACATTGCTAGTCTGTGCTAATTCAAGCCAAGTCAGCATAATAACTAATGTTAGCTAATGGGACCTTTTTGTAAAGTGTTACCCAATTTCCCTCTTATATTTAAAGTATATTTAATGATCTTTAATGATGTTTGATAGAAATATCTGCATTAAATTCCCTTCCTAATGACACACTTGAGCACAAGGCATGTAATATCACATTAAACTGTGAAACCATAATAAAGGAATAATTACATCTCTTAACATGAAAAAAAAAATCAAGAAAGGTTGCGTTTGATAGAATGACCCTGAATGAATCATATTAAAGGCTCACCTCGTCATGATCGATGTCTGCATCTCCTGAGATGACAATTCTCTTCTCGATCCGTGTTTCTGAGATGCCTCCTTTCACCATCTGTCAAACACACACAGACACACGTTATGACACTCGTCCGTCAGGCGGCGTCAGTATTACAGCAGCAGCGCTCTCTTACCTTGGTGATGTGTGTGGTTGTGGTGGTGCTGGTGGTTTCTGATGTGATGGTTTGAGCGCTCATGAGAATGCCAGGTTCAGCGTCTGCGTCCATCTCGCCCTGTCACACGTCAACAACGCCGTCTCAAAGAACAGCATCTTATTGCATTCATCATGTGCACTAATGGTCAAACGTATGTGGTCGTTAAGATTTCTAATATATTTTTGGAACATTGTCTTCTGCTCACTATGGAAGCTTGTTTATGCCCCTCAATAAAAAATAAAAAAGGTAGTTGTTTTTTTTAATGTCACAATTCGAACTTTATAACATGCAGTTATGACTTTATATCTCAATTGCGAGGAAAAAAGTCAGAATCGCGAGATATAAACTTGTAATTGCGAGAAAAGTCAGAACTGCGAGATTTAAACTAGTAACTGCGAGGAAAAGTTGTAATTGCGAGAAAAAGTCAGAACTATGAGATTTAAACTAGTAACTGCGAGGAAAAGTTGTAATTGCGAGAAAAAGTCAGAACTATGAGATTTAAACTAGTAACTGCGAGGAAAAATTATAATTATGAGATATAAACTTGTAATTGCGAGAAAGTCAGAATTGCAAGATATAAACTTGTAATTGCGTGGAAAATATTCAGAATTTTGAGATATAAACTTGTAATTGCGAAAAAAGTCAGAACTGTGAGATTTAAACTAGTAACTGCAAGGAAAAGTTGTAATTGCAAGATATAAACTTGTAATTGCGTGGAAAATATTCAGAATTTTGAGATATAAACTTGTAATTGCGAAAAAAGTCAGAATTGCGAGATATAAACTTGTAATTGCGAGAAAAAGTCAGAACTATGAGATTTAAACTAGTAACTGCGAGGAAAAGTTATAATTATGAGATATAAACTTGTAATTGCGAGAAAGTCAGAATTGCAAGATATAAACTTGTAATTGCGTGGAAAATATTCAGAATTTTGAGATATAAACTTGTAATTGCGAAAAAAGTCAGAACTGTGAGATTTAAACTAGTAACTGCAAGGAAAAGTTGTAATTGCAAGATATAAAATTGTAATTGCGTGGAAAATATTCAGAATTTTGAGATATAAACTTGTAATTGCGAAAAAAGTCAGAATTGCGAGATATAAACTTGTAATTGCGAGAAAAAGTCAGAACTATGAGATTTAAACTAGTAACTGCGAGGAAAAGTTGTAATTGCGAGATATAAACTTGTAATTGTGAGAAAAAGTCAGAACTGTGAGATTTAAACTAGTAACTGCCAGAAAAAGTTATAATTATAAGATTTAAACTAGTAACTGCAAGGAAAAGTTGTAATTGCGAGATATAAACTTGTAATTGCGAGAAAAAGTCAGAACTATGAGATTTAAACTAGTAACTGCGAGGAAAAGTTATAATTATGAGATATAAACTTGTAATTGCGTGGAAAATATTCAGAATTTTGAGATATAAACTTGTAATTGCGAGAAAAAAGTCAGAATTGCGAGATATAAACTTGTAATTGCGAGAAAAAGTCAGAACTGTGAGATTTAAACTAGTAACTGCGAGGAAAAGTTATAATTATGAGATATAAACTTGTAATTGCGAGAAAAAAGTCAGAATTGCGAGATATAAACTTGTAATTGCGAGAAAAAAGTCAGAATTGCGAGATATAAACTTGTAATTGCGTGGAAAATATTCAGAATTGCGAGATATAAACTTGTAATTGCGTGGAAAATATTCAGAATTTTGAGATATAAACTTGTAATTGCGAGAAAAAAGTCAGAATTGCGAGATATAAACTTGTAATTGCGTGGAAAATATTCAGAATTGCGAGATATAAACTTGTAATTGCGTGGAAAATATTCAGAATTTTGAGATATAAACTAGTAACTGCGAGGAAAAGTTGTAATTGCGAGAAAAAGTCAGAACTATGAGATTTAAACTAGTAACTGCAAGGAAAAGTTGTAATTGCGAGATATAAAATTGTAATTGCGTGGAAAATATTCAGAATTGCGAGATATAAAATTGTAATTGCGAAAAAAGTCAGAATTGCGAGATATAAACTTGTAATTGCGAGAAAAAGTCAGAATTGCGAGATTTAAACTAGTAACTGCGAAGAAAAGTTATAATTATGAGATATAAACTTGTAATTGCGAGAAAAAGTTAGAATTGCGAGATATAAACTTGTAATTGCGTGGAAAATATTCAGAATTTTGAGATATAAACTTGTAATTGCGTGGAAAATATTCAGAATTTTGAGATATAAACTAGTAACTGCAAGGAAAAGTTGTAATTGCGAGATATAAAATTGTAATTGCGTGGAAAATATTCAGAATTGCGAGATATAAACTTGTAATTGCGAAAAAAGTCAGAATTGCGAGATATAAACTAGTAACTGCGAGGAAAAGTTGTAATTGCGAGAAAAAGTCAGAACTATGAGATTTAAACTAGTAACTGCGAAAAAAGTCAGAATTGCAAGATATAAACTTGTAATTGCGAAAAAAGTCAGAATCGCGAGATATAAACTTGTAATTGCGAGAAAAAGTCAGAACTATGAGATTTAAACTAGTAACTGCGAGGAAAAGTTATAATTATGAGATATAAACTTGTAATTGCGAGAAAAAAGTCAGAATTGCGAGATATAAACTTGTAATTGCGTGGAAAATATTCAGAATTTTGAGATATAAACTTGTAATTGCATGGAAAATATTCAGAATTTTGAGATATAAACTAGTAACTGCAAGGAAAAGTTGTAATTGCGAGATATAAAATTGTAATTGCGTGGAAAATATTCAGAATTGTGAGATATAAACTTGTAATTGCGTGGAAAATATTCAGAATTGCGAGATATAAACTTGTAATTGCGAAAAAAGTCAGAATTTTGAGATATAAACTTGTAACTGCGTGGAAAATATTCAGAATTTTGAGATATAAACTAGTAACTGCGAGGAAAAGTTGTAATTGCGAGATATAAAATTGTAATTGCGTGGAAAATATTCAGAATTGCGAGATATAAACTTGTAATTGCAAAAAAAGTCAGAATTGCGAGATATAAACTTGTAATTGCGAAAAAAGTCAGAATTGCGAGATATAAACTTGTAATTGCGTGGAAAATATACAGAATTGCGAGATATAAACTTGAAATTACAAGGAAAAAAAGTCAGAATTGCGAGATATTAATTCGCAATTGCATGGAGAATATTCAGAATTGTGAGATATAAACTTGTAACTGCGAAAAAAGTCAGAATTTTGAGATATAAACTTGTAACTGCGTGGAAAATATTCAGAATTTTGAGATATAAACTTGTAACTGCGAAAAAAGTCAGAATTTTGAGATATAAACTTGTAACTGCGTGGAAAATATTCAGAATTTTGAGATATAAACTTGTAACTGCGAAAAAAGTCAGAATTTTGAGATATAAACTTGTAACTGCGTGGAAAATATTCAGAATTTTGAGATATAAACTTGTAACTGCGAAAAAAGTCAGAATTTTGAGATATAAACTTGTAACTGCGTGGAAAATATTCAGAATTTTGAGATATAAACTTGTAACTGCGAAAAAAGTCAGAATTTTGAGATATAAACTTGTAACTGCGTGGAAAATATTCAGAATTTTGAGATATAAACTTGTAATTGCGTGGAAAATATTCAGAATTGCGAGATATAAACTTGTAATTGCGAAAAAAGTCAGAATTTTGAGATATAAACTTGTAACTGCGTGGAAAATATTCAGAATTTTGAGATATAAACTAGTAACTGCGAGGAAAAGTTGTAATTGCGAGATATAAAATTGTAATTGCGTGGAAAATATTCAGAATTGCGAGATATAAACTTGTAATTGCAAAAAAAGTCAGAATTGCGAGATATAAACTTGTAATTGCGAAAAAAGTCAGAATTGCGAGATATAAACTTGTAATTGCGAAAAAAGTCAGAATTGCGAGATATAAACTTGTAATTGCGTGGAAAATATACAGAATTGCGAGATATAAACTTGAAATTACAAGGAAAAAAAGTCAGAATTGCGAGATATTAATTCGCAATTGCATGGAGAATATTCAGAATTGTGAGATATAAACTTGTAACTGCGAAAAAAGTCAGAATTTTGAGATATAAACTTGTAACTGCGTGGAAAATATTCAGAATTTTGAGATATAAACTTGTAACTGCGAAAAAAGTCAGAATTTTGAGATATAAACTTGTAACTGCGTGGAAAATATTCAGAATTTTGAGATATAAACTTGTAACTGCGAAAAAAGTCAGAATTTTGAGATATAAACTTGTAACTGCGTGGAAAATATTCAGAATTTTGAGATATAAACTTGTAACTGCGAAAAAAGTCAGAATTTTGAGATATAAACTTGTAACTGCGTAGAAAATATTCAGAATTTTGAGATATAAACTAGTAACTGCAAGGAAAAGTTGTAATTGCGAGATATAAAATTGTAATTGCGAGAAAAAGTCAGAACTGTGAGATTTAAACTAGTAACTGCAAGGAAAAGTTGTAATTGCGAGATATAAAATTGTAATTGCGTGGAAAATATTCAGAATTGCGAGATATAAACTTGAAATTACAAGGAAAAAAAGTCAGAATTGCGAGATATTAATTCGCAATTGCATGGAGAATATTCAGAATTGTGAGATTTAGGCCCCGTCCACACGGAGACGCGTTTAGGTGTACAAAAATTTTGTATTGTATAGGCATTTCGTCCAGGCGAATCCAGCGTTTTCAGAAGGTGAATCCGATATTTGAAATCTGAAAACGACGCTCTTGCGTTTTCATGTGTACAGCCTATCCGTATATTTTGTGAAGCGATGATGTCATCACCCCACGTGTCGACCCTAGTCAGTCATCGCTAACAGCACAAAACAGCAGCAACAATAGCAAGACTCGACATGCTTGTGTTCGTGCTGCAGAAGCTACAAGCCAAAATAAAGCGTTATTTCTAAGCTTTACTAAAGTTACAGCGCGCAAGGTTCACGCGCATGCTCCAAGTCTTATTCTCTGTTTTAAGTGTATCTCTGTGGCAGGATTACAGCGCCACATACTGGTCTGGCATGTGTACTACATCGTTTTGAGACGGTTTCAGTGGTACGCACATATTTCTTGAGACGAGGAAAAAAAAAGATCGGACAGGGAAAGATCTAGCTTCGTGTGGACGGGGCCTTAAACTCATAATTGCATGGGAAAAAGTCATTATCTTTTAAATTGTTTTATTTTTGTGGTGAAAACAAGCTTCCATAGCTCTCCAAGGCTGCATTAATTTGATGAAAAATACAGTAAAAATTGTGAAATATTATTCCAATGTAAATCAGCTGTTTTCTATGTGAATATATAGTAAAGTGTAATTTATATCCAGTGATCAAAGCATCATTACTCCAGTCTTCAGTGTCACATGATCCTTCAGAAATCATTCTAATATGCTTCATTTATTTTATTAAAAGTACAGTAAAAATTGTAAAATATTTTTACAATTTAAATAGCTGTTTTCTATGTGAATATATAGTAAAATGTAATTTATTCCTGTGATCAAAGCATCATTACTCCAGTCTTCAGTGTCACATGATCCTTCAGAAATCATTCTGATATGATGATTTGCTGCTCAAGAAACATTTATGATTATTATCAGTGTTGGAAATGTATCAATGTTCTTTGATGAATAGAAAGTACAAAAGCATTTATTTGAAATAAAAATGTCTTTACTGTCACTTTTGATCAATTTAATGCATCCTTGATGAATAAAAGTACTATTTTTTGCTAAAACAACTGGTCAGCAGTCGTCATCCAGTAAGAGCTGTAAAGTGAACGTGGAGCCGCTCAGATCATGTGACGCACACACACCTGCAGGGACTCGTAGGTGATGGTCTTCATTTCCGTGTGGATCACAGGCGTGTCTTGTGTGTCCGTGTCTCCCGACAGAGTCCTGGAGAAACTCAAGACGCCCGACTGCAGAACCACAGGAGAGAAGAGAGACAAATCGTTTACATACATCACTCATGGAACGTTTTTTTTCTGAAACGTTTTAGTTGGGCGTTCATTTAATGTTTTTTTAAATGTAACGTTCCCGTAATGTTTGAAGAATGTTACAATGGAATGTTCCCTTCAAATAACTCATGGAAACAAACACTGGGAAGAACACGAAGAGGAACAAGGTGTTCTGGGAAGAGTGAACACAACCTGATTTAGAGGCTCTGAAGCAGCTTCAGTCGAGCGTTTCACTATAGCAACATCTACAAACACGCTGCGGTTCAGGTGAAATACAGCCGCTCTCGGACATTTACACGTGTTGTGAATACTGAAGCTCTCACATAAAAGCTCTTTGTTGGTCTGAGAATGGTCACTTCTGCTGCTAGAGGGCGGATGTTGGGGGGATTTCAGGATTGGGGTGAATCTGTCGGGGTCGTGGGGGTCATGAGGTCACCTCTAAACTGGCCGTCAGTTCTACCTCCCCACTGTGGCCCTCGGCCACACCCCTCTGCTCGGACGGGCTCATGTTTGGCGACTGGTCTCCATCATCATCATCATCATCATCATCGGTGGACAGAGAGAAGCTCTCGCCTCCAGACTCACTGTCACTGGGGGAGTCGGCCCTGGCGGGGGCCGCGTGTGTGAGGGGCCCGTCAAGGTTAGCGGAGTTCACACTGCTGGAGTCGCTGGTGTCGACGTCAGATTCAGAGTCAGACTCATCGAGGACTCGCACAGAGCTCAGCGGCTCTTCACACGACTGATAATACACATCGGGCTCCAAGGGGGCAGCTGGAGGTTCAGGTACCTGAGGCTGGTCCAGCGGTTCATCTGCCGGCTGATCCTCTTCTGACGGGCCTTTTCCCGGAAGCCTCTCCTGACTCTCTGATGGCTGCAGGAGACATAACGATATATCATAAACAGGCTGACAATGAAACAAAGATCATAGCTTCAATAACAATAATCACTGACAATCAACTGTGATTCTTTAGCTCAAATCAAACTATTCACCAGTAAGATGATTGGCTCATTTAACAGAAAGGCAGGACTAATAAAATGACAAAAGCACAAAACAAAATTACTAACACTTAAACTAAAATAATAATAATCCATATGGATAAACATTTAATAATTATTATTATTATTAATTATTATGATAAGTTAATTAATATTAATAAATACTATATTATAGTATTTATTAATGATAATTATTAATATCATTAATTAATATTATCGTATTATTTATAACACTTAATTATTATTTATTCATATTACTTATTTTTATGTTTGCTAAATAATAATATTAATAAATACTATAGTAATAATAACGTAATTAATTTCTTCATTTAATTATTAATATAATATAAATATAATATTTAAATATATTATTATTATTATTATAAGTTAATTATCATTAATATATACTATATTATAGTATTTATTAATATGAATTATCTTATTATTTATAATTATTAATATCATTAATTAATATTCTTATTATTTAAAATACCTAATTATTACTTATTTTGTTGTATAGTTTGCTAAATAATAAGACAATTAATATTAATAAATACTATGGTAATAATAACGTAATTCCTTTCTTATTCATTTAATTATTAATATAATATATAATAAAAATAGTAAAGTATTTACTAATATTAATTACCTTATTTTTAATTATTAATATAATTAATTAATATCTTATTTATTATACTTAATTAGCATTTATTAGTATAAATTATTTTTTATTTTAGTTTAAGTTTTTAGTAATTTTGTTGTGTGCTTTTGTCATTTTATTACTATTTAGCTTAATTTTATTTTTTCATTTTTATTATTTTTTTATTTATTTAGCTTTTTATTTCAGTTTTTGTTCCCTAAACTATGTTGCCTTGTCAATAAACTGAAATCAGCTTAAGCTGAAGCACTAAAATTATTAACTGCAAATAAACTAAAACTGAAATAAAAATAAATTAACCCCAAATTATTTTATTTTCACTAATTTTACTGCTTAAACTCATTTACTCCAGTTAGCTGCCAAGGCAACATTTCTCATTTTGTTTTCCTAATATTAATATTTTATTTTACTAAAAAACATTTTTAGTAGTTTTAATAACAACAGCTCTGCTCGCATTCAACAGCTAATTAAATTTATTTGTAAAGTGCTTTCCACAATAAATATTGATCTAAACCAGACTAAAACCTTGAGAGGAACCACAATATTCTGTTCCTCCTCCTTTTTCTGGCTATTCAGTCAAACGAATGCAGTAATTGGGTCTTTACAAATGAATTGTGTTTGTAAATCTGCGAGATGAGAGCGATGGGCTGAGATGACGTGATGTCTGACAGAGACAGAGGCTGAACAAGGACAGACGGATACGGCCTCAGAACCACACAGACTTTAATCTGTGGTTTAATATGTGGACTTGAATACACTTTCAGAGCAGCAGATCAATACGGAGGCTGATTTCATGCGTGTTAATGTGAAGTCTGAAGTCTACACCTTGTGTAAAGCGAGCGGAGATGAAGACGGAGCCCAGCTGCGTGTGGACTGTAAGAGCGCCGTGAGCTCAGGAGACATCTCATCAAAACTGGGCTTAGGCTGAACACAGAGAGACACACAGCGTTAAAGCACACACACACACACGACAGAGTTCATATCGCACACGCATTCTGGGCATTTCAGGAGAGTGAAGGGTCTGTCATTCATAAGAGAACAAGAGAGGCTGCACTGAATATGAATTGTGTAAAATTAATTTGGAATAAAAAAAATGCATGCTTAAAATTAGAGGTTGAAAATACAACTGCAAGAAGCTGGAGCCAAGCATGCAAACGGTGCGGTCGAGCAGATGTTATGGTTATGATGAGCAGAAATGTTATTATAACATTTGGCCAGTAGGTGGCGCCGCCAACAAACTGATGTGGAGTGACAATCACACCTACAGAGTTGTGTCAATTTGCAAAAGTTCTGCTTTTTATGTAAAAGTAAATGTTTAGATATATGTACTGAAAAAGACAAAAATGAAATACAAAAAGCTTTTTGCTGTAAATTTATTCCAGTGTTATGACGATATTTTGCCAGCAGGTGGCGGCATCGCCATAGACACTGCAGCAAAACTTCAACGCACGTTTTCATAGACTTGCTTGGCCCCTAATGAATAATTAAACAACTAACAAAATTAAATGTTTGTTGATGAGGAATATAAGATAATCTTTCACACGCTGACCGCACTGTTTGTATAGCAAAGTCTGTAGAAGATGCATAAGTTTTGACAGATACAAGAGACACATCGGTTAACCCAGCTAACAAAAATATGTTCTAAGAACATATTCAAGTTATGAAAACGTGATTTCTTAACGTTCTATGTTTTGAAATGCAGTGTAAAGTGACCTTAAAGAGTGTCTGGACTGAGTTCCAGCGACAAACAATTTGTCTGTCCACACCAGATGCGACGCGACTATGACACGTGATAAAGTCAATCAAAAATCACAGCCAATCAGACGAGCACATGGGCGGGCTCTCTCGGCAAGCTCCCGCCACTAGCAACGACATAGATAAGTACATTCATGAATATTACACTATTTTAACAATATTTAAAATACATACTGAGTCACTAAAAACAATCTTTGTCATAGAATACACTTGTCTGTTCACAATTAGTTGATAGTTTGAGCGTTCTTGTTTCCTTTTATTAATTTTGAAGATCTGAGGTAAATTGTCCATTGTTGTACGACTATAAAAGACACACGAAATGATATTCAAACTCACATTAACGTTAAATAAAGCACATAAACAGCACCTGAGATTATCATTGCCATACTTTGTGTTGTTGTTCCAGCCGCGATCGTCGAAGAAAAAATAGAAACCGTTTATAGACCTTATTTACCAGAGAAACAAGCGCCGCCATCTTTAGAATATTGTCTTTGAACTTGCGTTTTTTGCGGTGTGGTATCGCTGTTAAATAATAATTCGCTGGTGAAGTGGATTTACCTGTTGTAGAGTTAATGAAAGTTATAATGAGCATTGTTATGTTTAAAGCAGATGTCAGTAGATTTTAAAACTAGCAGTTCATTCATAAATACTAAGATCGCTGTGGAAATACAAACCGGAAGTCAAAAGACTCGTCGCGGCTGGTTAGGACATTAACAGGATGTGGGGTAAGATGAGCCAGTGGGTAAGTTGACCCACCCCCTGTATCTTGGCGACTGTACCCTTTTATTGTCATGTGACCATATATATTGAAACTACTCATTATTTCGGCAAGACTGAAAAGGAGAAGCACATGGGAGGAGTGGATGGCGCCAGTTTACTTCAAAAACAGTTTTTGGCTTGTCAAAGTAAAATTTGAGCATAACGGATGTAATGGCTGTTACATCAAAGCAAATTTGTCCATGTCTAAAAATATTTATGATACATATTGGTGATTTAGCAATGTCTACAACCATGCAAATCACTAAATATTATCCTGAATTGGTAAGCTAGCTTGTTTTTCCCAAAATGGCAGGTAAAGTGAGCCAAATGCTGTGGGGTAAATTGAGCCAGCGTTTACCCCACCATAAGGCACTGAACTTAAATTAAATCTCTGAAGTATAAACTGGTATAATTTCAATGTAATATTATGCAACTGGTTTATTTTGTCTTTTTGTTTGTTTGTTTGAGTTTATCTGATAGGAACGGTGTATAAGTACACCAAATCCTTCTCTGATATGAACCAGATGTTTCATCATATATATCCTTCCACCAGTAGTCCCTAATGGCCTAACATGGTCAAGATTGAAGAAAAAATACCAGACCAAGAACATTTTGACTAAAATATTTATTAGTTTCAGTAACATTTATTCATTCTAATTCAGTTTTTATTTAATTTTACTCAAATTCTCTGTTTAGTCTGTTTTTGGGGAAGGTTACAACTTTGGTGTTCAACATATTGTTTCAGAAATGCGAACAATTAAAGATATTGAAATTTCAACTTCATTTGGTTGGTTTTATGTTGTTTAAGGTAGCTTTAAGAAAATAAATATAAATATTTGTAAACAGAGATTTGATTATTAAATTAGTTTTCAAAAGAGGTTATCTTCACAATTTCAAATGGGTTTGATTCAGTTAGATGGTCAGTTTACACCCACCTACTGACTCGGCTCAACTTACCCCTAACCTGGGGTAAATTGAGCCACAGGAACACTTTTTTTTAATAAGAAGCCATATTTTTAGAGCCCTTTGCCATAGACCTATTCTGATCATTTAAAATGATAGGAAACATCCTGAAATTACTTTAAATACTGTACTTCTGTCTCATTTTCCCTTATCTTGAGGACCACACAAGTAAAAAATGGCTCATCTTACCCCAATCTCCCCTACAATCAAAAATTATGTCATCATTTACTCATCCTCAAGTTGTTCCAAACCTGTATGAATTTCTTTGTTCTGCTGAACACAAAAGAAGATATTTGGAAGAATGTCAGTAACCACAGATCTCGCCCTTTCATTCCATGAAATAATGTTTTTGTGCTGGTGTTTTGAGAACTTTATTAAAGACCAGATAACTATTACTATAAGAACGTTTGTTCATAACTTTGGGAGAACATTACCGGAACATTCTGAGAACGTTCTCTGTTAGCTGGGCACTAGTGATGGACTCTCTTATGAATAAAACCCACATATCCAGCAGCAGCCAGAGTGCAAAATAAAGATCCTGCCGTTCCTTCAGTCGTGACTATAAGCAAAGCAGCGGCATTCTCAAAAATAAGGGTAGAAATAAAAGTGGATGAAGGAAAGAAACAAGGTTCCTGCTCTAAGAAAGAAGTGCGACAGCAAATTCCAGCCGGAGGGATTTGTGTCAGACGGCAGCCCAAAGAAACAACACAAATCAAGAGTGTTTGAGAAGCTCTGGTTTCGGAGTTTGTCTATGTTTTCAAAGCCAGGCCGAGGACGATATATCCTACCACTCTGGCTGTCGGGGAGGTTTTGGTGAGAAACGGCACCGTCCCAAGATCCACCGTGGATCTGATGGGAGATCTGAGCGGAGAGCGGACTGTGGGAGAGCTTCGCAGACGCATCTCAGCCATCAGAGCTTCTCCAGGCTCCTCGCCAGATGGCGATGGTGTCCCGACCTTCCTTACGGTGATGAGCGGAGTGGTGATGCTCTGATACTCCACCGTCACGGGAATCACCTTGATGGAGACGGCTTGGTCGGAGAGTTTGGAGGTTGAGTCGGAAAATCTACTAAACTGCTCTGAACCTTCTTGAGCTTTGGTCGGTTTGTCTTCCAGAGGTTCGGTGGTCGATACGGCGCTCGTCGCGGCTACGAATCTGTAGCTGGCGATGTGTTTCTTCTCTGGTACCTTTGGGGGAATTTTGGGTGGTGCTTTAGGAGGAACGTCTTCAGATAAACCTTTTTCAGGTTCAGCTGGAGGAAACTTCTCTTGCACTATCGTAGAAACCTTTTCCGGTACCTTCGGAAAAAATTTCTCTGCTATCTTCAGAGGAACCTCTTCTTCTTCTGGTACAATTGGAGGAACTTGTTCTTGTACTATCGCAGAAACCTTTTCTGGTACTTTTGGAGCCATCTTCTTCAGAGGAAGCTCTTCTTTTTCTAGTACAATTAGAGGGACTTGTTCTTGTACTATCGTAGAAACCTTTTCCGGTACTTTTGGAGCCATCTTCTTCAGAGGAAGCTCTTCTTTTTCTAGTACAATTAGAGGAACTTGTTCTTGTACTATCGCAGAAACCTTTTCCGGTACTTTTGGAGCCATCTTCTTCAGAGGAAGCTCTTCTTTTTCTAGTACAATTAGAGGGACTTGTTCTTGTACTATCGTAGAAACCTTTTCCGGTATTTTTGGAGCCATCTTCTTTACAGGAACCTCAACGGAAGAGGCTTTTTCTTGTACCTTTTCTGGTATCATTTGAGAAACTGTTCCTGCTTCGACTGGAGGAACTTTATCTGGTTCAAACGGAGGAACCTTGTTTATAATGACCCACCCGTCAGACTCCTACATGTAACACACAAAGATCATGTTAGCAAGCTTGAGTAACAGCAACGTTAGTCACGCCTGAGTCCGAGACTGAAAACAGACACGCTGGACAGATGGACGCTGTTGGACTCTTCGCACAATGACACACATCACGATTCATTATGATCATGAACATCTGATGAAGAGATCGGAGAGAATCAGATGAATGAATCACTCACCACATCAACCTTCCTGTCGTTCAGACCGTCCTGCATCTCCAGCGCTGCTGCGGCCACTTCCTGTGTGTCCTTGACCGCTGCTTCCTGTTTGACCTCAAGGAAAAGAAATCAAAAAGATTCATAAACGATGCAGTGGAGCAGTTTATCTTGATTTTGATGGACAGAATAGATAGATAGTGATATAATAGTGATACATTCTCTGTAACCAAGCATGATGAAAATTCTTCTTCTTACTTGAAATTAGATTTATAATTCAGAAGGATGTCAAGATATTTCTCAACACACTGATACTGATTGAGGACAGGATTTTCCCGTCTTTCCCTGAAGGATGCTATTTTTTCCCCACGGATGCTATTGTTTATGTAAGAGGCACATAATGATTTTTCCTGGCCTGAACTGCTTGGTGCAGCTAAACGCTGGATCCATGATTTTACTGCAGGCGCAAAAACAAAATCAATAAGAGACTTTCTGTTGATGACAAATCGTTTGTCACTCTCGTCTAAAGCTGCTCCATTCAGATCCATTTCAAAGAACATCATTTTTTAACAAACAGCCGTAATTACAGCAGTTTTCCATCTGAACCGCACAAAACACTGGCTGATCTCACCTCGTCTGGCACCAGCGGCTCAATCATGGGAGCTTCATCCAGACGAGGTGATCGGAGCGGAGATGAGGACAGACGCTTCTCCCACTCGGTCATACCCGTTCGATCCACTCCTCCCTCCAGGAACGTCCTCTTCAGCTCGCTGATGTTGGTCTGATGTTTTACCAGCTCGTCAGGCGTACGCTCAATCTCCTGAAGAAACCCAGAACAACAAGAGATTCTGTATTTCAGCCAGTGAACAAGAGGAAGAACATCACAAACCTTCACACACGCAAAACAAAACATTAAAACCCTTCACTCAATATCGCTCTTTGATTCTGTTTTCTATTGTAGGCCATAAACTTGCCTACTAACCCAACTAACAAAAATATACGTTCTGCTTCCCCCGTTCAAATAGATAGGATTTGGATGCCCCGAGGCGTCGCAAATACACGTCAGAACCGCCACACGCACTGCAAACACACACACAGATGATACAGACACACACATGCTCAACTACAAGGCTTTAACATTCATTTCCAGTGAGTAAAACCCACACAAACGGAAACGCACACAAACCGGTCATTGACGAATAAGTGTAAAAAAAACTAATGGAGATATAATTAATTTAGAAGTTTTATTAAGTGTTAACAGTGAGATTATGTGGTTTTTATAATCAGTTAACACTGCTTTTGTCATTTTTTTTACTGAATTTGTCACCAAAAAGTCATTCATTTTAGGCAAAATTTCGGTTTTACCGAATGACACTTTTGGTTATACCGAATGACGATATTTTCAAACAATGCTAACAGGCTGATAGCTAGCTAGCTGGCAAAAGGACAATCAAACATTTTATATTTAGTACAAGTTTTTTTTTAAATATAACAACTTTTTCCATGTTTTATAGCGGTTGTACCGAATGACCTGATGTTTCGGGACACAGTATGATCAAGTGAAAACATGAATTTTTAGTTAGTTACTTTGCTTCACGACTATGTGGTTCTTTGCATGTCACATGATATTGACCACATGAATGTGTCAATGTGAAATGTGAAATCCAAAATGGTCCCTTTATATTGGTTGACATCAATGAAATTAATTTTTCCGGACATTCTTTCTCATAACAAAGCAACGACTTCTACACATAATTTTAATACCATTTTGCACTATGTTGATATGTGATGTTATAAAATCATGCCAGAATAAAAAATATAGACATTTTAGGATGTTTTAATCACAAATGAAATGGCTGTATTGGCCTTTGGATGGTTAAACAGATTAAACTTCAAAATCTTTAAAATAACTTTATATGTAGCAAAATATTTGGATTCAATAAAAGAGATCTAGTTGTACTACCTTACACACTTTCAATGTCACATCTTTGTTTTTAATCATTATTAAGGCCTTTGACCCGTCACGTCATTGACCCAAACACACATTAGTGGCAGAAACTGAAGCTGATCGAATAAATCATCCAATTGTATAGAGTATAGAGTTAAAACACGTCCATGCAGCGGTCTTACCAACCTCTAACATCAGCTTACTGTGTCTGACAAACACATTCTCTCCTTTAATTCGCCTTATGAAACTGGGCTGAAGGGAAACACAGATTCATTCATTCATTCGTACATTACAGCGACAATCCAGCTAACGGGGAATGTTCCCACAACGTTTCGTAAAGATTATGTACGTTGAGATGAACGTTCTCATAACGTTCTGAGAACAACATTTTCGAAACATCCTTATAATATTATTTGAATGTTCTCATAATGTTGCCAGAAAATGTCCTTACACTGGAACACTGGATCGACCAATCAGAAGACAGAACTAGACTTAAAAAAATCTGCTGTAGGATTTACTTTAAAAACAATATTCACAAATAATTACAAAGAAACAGCAAGTAACACATTGAGTTAAACTGTATGAAAACTGTATGTTTTAATATTTAGATTGTAAAATCTTACCTGCGTCTTTGCTTCAGATTCGTCCTCCTGATCCGACTGCACAAAAGACACAAAAAGCATGTGATGTTATGACATAATGAGAACAAACGAGTGAAAACACATCAGAGAAAATGTTGATATGAAGGAATGAGAGAGTCAAACTCATTAATATCACGGGCTTAATGTTTCCATCTCTCGAAGAACAATTATGATTATTGGCCATTATCAGATTAAAGTTTAATAAGAACATCAACAACCCGGCCGTATCTTAATTAGCAATCTAATTACTGCATTCTTGTTTTTCTGCCATGCACAAGCCTTCAGTCTGACGTCAGCGATCACGTCTGACATTATTAATACGTGCTGTTCATATGATTCCTGCTCTCAAGTATCAGCTAACAGCTAGCTAATCATAACTTAATGGGAACATTTTCAGAACATATTCTTTTGTCATCCGGAGGATCTTTTTATTGAGCCTGTATTAAATGACATCATGTGTCAGTCTCGAGCTCACGAGGAGATCTGAACTGAGATGAGAAATGACGCGAATCACAGATCACAAACCTCGGTGGCCGTTAATTCTCCGTCTATAGCAGTGTCTGTGAAATCAGTCTGATCGTGATCCAGTGAAAGCGTGAACAGAGAGAGAAGCAGAACTATCAGAAAACAGGGTGACGTGACCATCGTTACGAGGTGAAGCCTTTATAATCAGAGTTTATAGACATCAACCTCCATTAGTGGAATGAACAGAGAGTCCAGTAAAACAAGAGATAGTAAAACACAGACATTAACCGAACTCATGCAGTTCAACAGGCTTAACGAACAATCTTACTACAATCTAGAAGAGCTGTTTTCTATGTGAATATATAGTCAAATGTAATTTATTCCTGTGATTTTCAGCATCATCAGTGTCTTCAGAAATCATTCTAATATGATGATTTGCTGCTCATGAAACATTAATGATTATTATTTGTGGTTAAAATGAAGTAAAGTCATGTTTGGTACCCGTGTGTCCTGGCGTGCAGGAGTCGGCGGGCTGGGCAGCGAGACCTCCGTGGCCTTTGTGGTTTCGTCCTCTTCCTCCAGCACAACCACACTCTCCACCACCACTCGCTCCTCCTCGCGGGTCTCCTCCACTTTCTTCTCCGGCGTTACTGTGGTGATGAGGTCACTCATGGCGATGCCTTTAGCGGTGCCGTACAACGCTGTGCCCATCTCTACACACACACACACACACAGAGCTTCAGTCCTGCATCTGCATTCACTACAACAACAATAAGAGTGAACACTGAATGCATTATATTATTGAATTAAAACTGCAAAATATATATATATATTTTTTTTCTTTATCATTATTATTGCCTTGAATTGTTCACTTAAAATATACTAGGCTATTATTTATTGTTTTCACAGCCATGCCATAGAAGAACCATTTTTGGCTCCCCAAAGAATTAAATTACATGATCGAATTAATCGCAAATTAGTTATATCAGTTTTGTCTGAGAAATTACCTCCCAAAAGATAATTTAAAGTCATTATTGTGTTGTATGAGAAAAGCATTGAATAAACATTACAAAAAGTAGATTTAGAAAGAAATATTTTAATTTCAATGTAGAATTTATTACACATAAACTTTCAAAGCTACAATTTGAAGTGGCACTTGTGTATATTTACATGGACTGTTTAATGCAGCTCAAAGGTGGCATGAATATGAATGAAAAATGAAATGATACTCTAAATATGAAAGTAGAACCACCAGTAGGTGGCGACAAATTCACTGTTTTAATGACTGAGTCATTGAATCATTCATTCAACAGATTCATTCAAACGGCTGATTCATTCAGAAATGGAGCAAGTGACCGTCTTTATGAATGAGTCATTGAATCAGTGACTCACTCGATTCGTTAAAAAACACAGATTCATTCAGTAATGAAACAACAGTTCTGCTGTGGCTTTGTTATTTTCATTGGCGAAACAGAGCAAAAAAAGACACTATTGTGTCTAAAAATGTAACCTAATATTAACTTCTTGTTTATTGAACCGTTGTATAAAATCAGTATCACATTTGCAATCGTGCTGATATTTGGGAGAAGGGCACTCTTGCTCATGTGATATTGCTAAACTATATAATTTGATATAAATATAACACACACACACAAAAAAAAACATTCATTTTGCCGTCATATCTTACATTTTAGTGGCATTTTAACAGAGAAATTACCTCCCAAAAGATCATTTAAAGTCATTATTATGTTAAATGAGAAAAGCATTAAATAAACATTACAAAAAGTAGCTTTAGAAAGAAATATTTTAATTTCAACAGAATTTATTACGCAAATTTATAAGGTTATAATTTGGCTATAACATTTTACATTTTTTTAAGTGTCATTTAGGTATATTTACACACTGTTTAATGCAGCTCAGAGGTGGCATGAATATGAATGAAAAATGAAATTATACTCTAAATATGAATGTAAAAATGCAAGTAGGTGGCGGCAAATCACTGTCTTATTAAATGAGTCATTGGATCATTCATTTAATCGAGTCATTCAAATGGCCGATTCATTCAGGAACGAAGCAAGTGACCGTCTTTATGAATGAGTCATTGAATCAGTGACTCACTCGATTTGTTAAAAACCGTAGATTCATTCAGTAACGAAGCACAGCACAACAGTTCTGCTGTGGCTTTGTTTGGAACCATTTTCGTTGGCAACTATTGTATATCAGTATCACATTTGCAATCATGCTGATATTTGGGAAAAAGGCACTCTTGCTCGTGTGATATTGCTATACTATATCATATGATACACATATAAACCCATTCAGGGGCATTTTTTGCCATCATGTCTTGAATTTTAGTGGCATTTTAACAGCATCACTCAATCAGGGTTCTTTAGATTTAGGAACCAGAAATGCTTCTTCTATAGCATCACTGTAAAACTGGATTTTTCACTTCTTTTGGAAATAAATTATACCAAGACAATCTGCAGATGTGTTAGTGAATCTTCACGGTTGTGATGTCATAACACAGCATACGCGTGAGCACGTTTATACAGTTCACATGTGAAGTGGTTAGTCAGTCATTACAGAAGTCGTTTACAAGAACTCTTTTAATTATAATCCTCAGAGAGAAGCTGGACAATGATCAAGGAAAAATCCTGACTAATGTTATAAGTGCATTACCGCATTTCATTGGCTCTGTTCTTATAGTCTGCACAATGACAATAAAACTGAATCTAATTTAATCTAAGTACAGCTCAGGGAAAATAAATGAAGTGTTTTTGGCTCTTTAAACTTTGCAAAGTCAGTTCACAAAAGAGATCACTGTTGTCTAGGAGTTGATCGCGATGGATTGACGCAGCCATAGCATGTGCAAAATCATAACGGCGTATGAAGCACAAGCACGCCAGCGCACGCAAACACACACACATGATCACGAGAGATCAAACAAGCAGACGGAGGGTCTTCTGTATCTACAAGCGTCACGTTCTGAGGGTTTGATACAGAGAAACGTCTCTACCTGTTGGTCTAGTGCCATTTACATTGACTGCCGCTGTGTTAACCGGTGTACTCCGCTGAGCTGAGGAGATTCACACACACACACTGCAGTGTTAAACACTTGCACTAGTTATTATCTAGTTAACGAGTATGCTGTTAGTTGTCAAAAAGTAAGAGTGTTATAACCTTTCTACCTTAATTATAGAAACCCACCATGATGCAGTTTAATGTTACGATTATGTAATTCAATCAGGCGTTTAACGAGAGGAGGCTGTCTGCACTGAACACAAGTTTGTCTTCGTTTATACCATGAATCGTGTTTGTGTTCAAGCGCGTGCCAGTGCTGTAATGTGCTTTATGCTGCAACTCAACGGAAATGATCCAATTAAGCCAGAATCTCAGGAGCTGAGATCACAGGTTAATGACAGTGAACCGAATATCCCTGTCCCGCCGCGAGCCTCGCTTCTGTCTGGAAACTCTTTATAATGGGAAGAGAAAACAAAACTGGGCTGTTCAGAGACGCCATAGAGAACAGACGTCTGCTAATGATGATACTGAGGATGTAGAGAGCAAACAGCGAAGCAGATGACAGACACTCAAACTCCAGTGAGACTCGATGAGATGATAATGTCAGACAAAGGTATCAGTTTATATCACAATAACTTTATATATAATTACAGTTGGTGGATAGATAGATATAACGACAGACAGATAGATAGATAGATCATCCCATAATACACTCAATGAGAAAAAAAGTAAACAAACCTCCATCTAGACTCCGAGACATCGTGTAACGCTTGCTGGACGAACGCTCGAAGTACGGCGCCGGACGGACGATCTGGGAACTGGCCCGTCTGGTCTGAGCCTGGGTTCTGCCGCTGTAGCGGAACTTAGAACCGAGCGTGAGGAACTTCTTCGGTGGAGTCTCTGGAGAAACCAACCTGTCGAGATGCGAACCATGATTTCCTACAGTTTCGAACGCACGATTCTCTAACAAGCAAACATACAGAAGAACAGGAACATCTACAGACCTGAAGAACGTGTGATGCTCCACACAAACCTTCCACAGTCTCTTGGCCGCTCTGTGGTTGGGGAGTTTAAAGCCGATTGTGCTTTCAAACTGCTCAAACTGAAGATGAAAACGCACACGTTGTAAGCACACTTCATAATGCACCATCAGAAGTGTCACCGTGATGATGTTCTCACCTCTCCCGGACGGATCTTGATGTAGAAGTTATTGCGTTTGTAGGAGATCTTGAGGACTTTTGGCCAGGCGAAGCGGTTGATGCGAAGTCTGTCACGGTAGATGAGGAGCCCAGACGAACACACGCCCAACATGATCTCCACCCCCTCTGAATCCTGACAAACCATTGGATTAGAGAGGTGCCAATCATCATCACACAATCATGCACAAACAAATGTGAATGATTCTCGAATTCATGAGTGGAAGCCAAACATGTCTGGCCTGAGAGATGAATATTGTGTGATATTGTCATGTGGAGTAACTGAAGGTGCTCTATCTATCTATCTATCTATCTATCTATCTATCTATCTATCTATCATCTATCTATCTATCTATCTATCTATCTATCTATCTGTCTGTCTGTCTGTCTGTCTGTCTGTCAGTCTATCTGTCTATCTATCTATCTATTATCTATCTATCTATCTATGTAACTATCTATCTATCTAACTATCTATCTATCTATTATCTATCTATCTATCTCTCTGTCTATCTATTATCTATCTATCCATCTGTCTGACTATCTATCTATCTATCTAACTATCTGTCTGTCTATCTATCTGTCTGACCATCTATCTATCTATCTGTCTATCTATTATCTATCTATCTGTCTATCTATCTATCTATCTATCTATCTATCTATCTGTCTATCTATTATCTATCTATCTATCTATGTAACTATCTATCTATCTGTCTATCTATCTATCTATCTATCTATCTAACTATCTATCTATCTATTATCTATCTAACTATCTATCTATCTGTCTGTCTGTCAGTCAGTCTATCTGTCTATCTATTATCTATCTGTCTATCTATTATCTATCTGTCTATCTATTATCTATCTATCTATCTATGTAACTATCTAACTATCTATCTATCTATTATCTATCTATCTATCTATCTCTCTGTCTATCTATTATCTATCTATCCATCTCTCTGACTATCTATCTATCTATCTAACTATCTGTCTGTCTATCTATCTGTCTGACCATCTATCTAACTATCTATCTGTCTATCTATTATCTATCTATCTGTCTATCTATCTATCTATCTATTATCTATCTATCTATGTAACTATCTATCTATCTATCTATCTAACTATCTATCTATCTATTATCTATCTATCTCTCTGTCTATCTGTCTATCTATTATCTATCTATCCATCTGTCTGACTATCTATCTATCTATCTAACTATCTGTCTGTCTATCTATCTATCTATCTATCTATCTGTCTATCTATTATCTATCTATCTATCTATGTAACTATCTATCTGTCTATCTATCTATCTATCTAACTATCTATCTATCTATTATCTATCTATCTATCTCTCTGTCTATATATTATCTATCTATCCATCTGTCTGACTATCTATCTATCTAACTATCTGTCTGTCTATCTATCTGTCTGACCATCTATCTAACTATCTATCTGTCTATCTATTATCTATCTATCTGTCTGTCTGTCTGTCTATCCATCTATCCATCTGTCTGCTATCTATCTATCTATCTATCTAACTATCTGTCTGTCTATCTATCTGTCTGACCATCTATCTGTCTATCTATTATCTATCTATCTGTCTGTCTGTCTGTCTGTCTATCTATCTATCTATCTATCTGTCTGTCTATCCATCTATCTGTCTGTCTGTCTGTCTGTCTATCCATCTATCTATCATTCTGTCTGTCTATCTATCTATCTATTATCTATATCTATCTATCTATCTATCTATCTATCCATCTGTCTGACTATCTATCTATCTGTCTGTCTGTCTGTATGTCTGTCTGTCTATCCATCCATCTATCCATCTGTCTGACTATCTATCTATCTATCTATCTGTCTGTCTGTCTGTCTGTCTACCTATCTATCTATCTATCTATCTATCTATCTGTCTATCATCTATCCATCTGTCTGCTATCTATCTATCTATCTATCTATCTATCTATCTATCTGTCTGTCTGTCTGTCTATCCATCTGTCTGACTATATATCTGTCTGTCTATCTATCTATCTGTCTGTCTATCCATCTATCTGTCTGTCTGTCTATTCATCTATCTATCTATCATTCTGTCTGTCTGTCTGTCTATCTATCTGTCTGTCTGTCTGTCTATCCATCTGTCTGACTATATATCTGTCTGTCTGTCTATCTATCTATCCATCTATCTATCTATCTATCTATCTATCCATCTGTCTGACTATATATCTGTCTGTCTGTCTATCTATCTATCTATCTATCTATCTGTGTCTGTCTGTCTATCCATCTATCTATCTATCTGTCTGTCTGTCTAACTATCTATATATCTGTCTGTCTATCATTCTGTCTATCTATCTCTCGCTCTATCTATCTGTCTGTCTATCGTTCTGTATCTATCTATCTATCTATCTATCTATCTATCTATCTATCTATCTATCTATCTATCTCTCTCTCTCCCTCTATCTATCTATCTATCTATCTGTCGGTCTGCCTGTCTGTTGAACGAATCACGTTTTCAGCAGGTATTTTGTGTCATTATCTCTATTCATCACTGCATTCACATTTTCTGCATCATGTTATTCAATCCCAATGTACTGATGCCAGATCTGAAATACTTCTGAACAGATGTGAGAACTTGATGTGAGGCACTCAAGCATATCTAGAATCATCTATGGAACTCGTTTGCTCATTTCCTACGAAAATACATTTGAATACGTCACATTACACAAGAATCAAGAGGGGTTGTGGGGGAAAAATGGCACAATTCACATCTCTAGCGGGTATTTTCATCACGTCTACTGTAGGAAACTGGGTCACGAACGATGATGAAGCTTTTCAAAACTCGCTCAGATGAAAACTACTGCTCTGTAAGAGCTCATTTAAGTATCAACGTTGTCTCAGATGTTTCTCCTAAAATACTTTAGGAAAGAGACAAATTATTTATATCATTTGATGAGAAATATTGAGTTCATATTTGAGATCTCTTGACTTTTGACTGTAATTTACTTTGGCAAATCTGAGCACAGCTTGAGATATTATTGAGGCCTTTTCAGGAGAAAAATAATTTAAATGAATTAGTGTCTAGAAGTAATAATTGAGATTGTAAAGAGATACTACATCCAATAATGACCATTCTGCCACAGTGGTGGACAGTAACAAAGTATTTTTACTTCATTACCGTACTTAAGTACATTTTTCCTTTTACTTCTACTTCACTACATTCCAGAGCATAAGATCGTACTTTTTACTCCACTACATTTCATAAAACATCGTTACTCCTTATTTTAAAATGAAGAAATCGTCACATGCTCAGAGTCGCAAAAGCGGTGTCTGATTTGTGCACGAACTGATTCTTTTCAATCATCCTGTTAAATCGGTTCACAAATCTTAGGATGAATTATTGTAACTGAAAATCATATTTAGGTCAGTTGTTTTTGAACTGAATCTGCTGTAAAGGGCGATCTGTTTAAGACCACTGAAATGCTTTAATGCGACACGTCCACATCAGTGTCTACAGATCGCGATCTCGATTCAATCAGATCAAATTACATTTTAAAACTTGCCGCTTCAAATAACGGTTGTATCGATTACATCGTTACGCCACTAGGCGACAAGTGACTGTTAAAATGTATTTGACATTGAATGATTCATTCAAAAGATTTGTTCAAAAACATAGATTCAACCAGTAATGAAGTAGTTATGAGTGAGTCATTGAATCATTCACTCATTTTATTAAATTAATTAATTAAATATTTTTAAATAGACTGCAGCAATTAATATTTTGTCCTCTAGTAAATAATTATACACATTTTTGTTTAGTTGTCTATTCAGAATCATGGGAGAATCATGATTTCTATTTGAAAGAAACAAACAAAAAATCTTGATTCTCATTTTATCCAGAATCGTGCAACTCTAACACAAATAAAAATAACACATGCACGTTCATCTTCCCCGCTGCTGCAGCAATTTTACAATGTTATGTATTTGGCCCTATATGTTTCGTCTGTTTTTATATTGTTTGTCAACACACATTACATATTATGTATCTGCATCCACTAATCTCCATACTGACTAGTGCTGGCTATCTGACAATTCATAATCATTCATAATTTTTTTGAGCAATAGGATTACATAAAATAAAATAAAATTATATAAGTGGCCTATATATAAAGTTACAATCAGTACATTAAAAATCAAGTACTTTTGTACTTTCACTCAAGTAAAATTAAAAAGGAGCACTAAATACTTTCACTTGAGTAATACTTTATGATACGTATCTGTACTTTTACTCAAGTTCTTGATTTGTGTACTTCGTCCACCACTGTTCTGCCGTCATTTACTCTCCCATTCAATAACTTAAGAAGCTGTTTTAAGAAATGTCTCAACATTAAGGCAGAGTAAATGATGACAAAATGATGTTTTTTGGGTGAACTATCCCTTTAAAGATCTCTCATGTGTGATTTTTCTGTCCTATGCGCAGGCCTGGATCCACAGGCGCTCATGGTGAACGGGTTCGACTCTCCCGTGAGCTTCTACTGTGACGTATGAGCATGAGGTTCTCTCAACAAACGCACATGGAGAATCTGAAGGTAAAACAGTCTTTGCTCAGACAATGATTCAGTTTGGTCATGCACAAAGACACACACAGAGAACACACACATATACACGAATGCATCTTACCTCTCCTTTAGCCGGAGAAAAGCAGTGAAAGAATCGTCCTATCAACTAGATCATCAGTAAGAGGGGAAGAAGAGAAGAGCGGCTGATCTAACCGAACGTTACGTTCTGTCTGCTGTTTAATGACTACATGAGGTGATGGATGATATGAAACATCATCTGTGCATGAATATCGGCAGAAGCATTAACTAATGGGATCTTACTGTAAAGTGTTACCAAAATATATATAAACTACTGAAGGTTTCAAAGAAAATGACCAGCTGAGAGATTCTATTCTTAAGCGTTTATGCTTTATCCCCAACTATCTTGGTTACATCTTTACACTATCTGTCATGTGGCTGACAATATCTGGTTTGTGTCGACTGTGACCCAGTGCGACCCTCCCGAAGCAGAATCAGATTCATCTGACAGGTCGACCGACACCAGAATCAATGACAACAATAAACACTGAACACAAAACACTGACGTTTCATTTCAGTTTTAAAGGGTGTCAGTCTGTGTGTGCTGATGATACAGACACATTTACATGCAGAAATCACTTACAGAATCAAATGACATGTCATTAAGCCTCATCATGCAGTGTGTGTGAGTGTGTAAGTGTGTGTTTCACGTGTACCTTTGCATGATGGAGGTCGACTCCATACATAG
>CM074453.1:26378931-26543931 GCA_037101425.1 Elopichthys bambusa
GGACTGCAGGACCAATCAAATTTAACACCACATGAAGCGGAGTTTCTCACTCCTCAGATGTCTCATAACTGACGCACCGCATGAGTGACGGCCGCCAATCAAACACCTGCTTGTGATCTTTAATAACAGAGACGGTCAGAGCAGCGGGGACACGAGGCGCTCACATCTCTACAGGGACGAGACATTCATATTTCAACACTCCAGACGCTGCAGAAGCCCACACTCGTACTGTTCTCCACATGAGCAAACAGAGAGCTTCAGCCTGTGAGCGGGATGTTTTCCCTCCACACTGTGAAATCAAATCTGGATTATTAGGGAATGTTACTAATGAGTCACGGACCATAATTAGAGGACAGAAGACAAATCTACTGAAGGCTTTCAGATGAATTAGAAAGACGTGTGGAAACAGATTTGAATGCAGTTTTTGTGAAGATTCAATTATTGATTCCCAGAAGCACTAGGAGCTCAGCAGACTGTTCAATCAGAAACCTGCAATTACTGAACTAGATTCTGAAAACATGAAAACACTGGTCTGTGCAAAACTCACCGCTGTGTTGCTAGGTGGTTGCTAGGGTGTTGCTATGCCGTTACTAATGTATTCCTAGGTGGTGTTCCTATGCAGTTCCCTATATCTTCTGAATGTTTTTACTGTGTTCTGAGGTGGTTGCTATGGTGTTGCTATGCAGTTGCTAAATTGTTCTGAGTGAATTTTATTGTGTTACTAGGTGGTTGCTAGGGTGTTGCTATGCAGTTGCTAAAGTGTGTTCTGAGTGGTTTTTAGTGTATTGCTAGGTGGTTACCAGGGTGTTGCTATGCATTTGCTCAAATGTTCAAAATGGTTTTTAGTGTGTTCCAAGGTGGTTGCTATGGTGTTGCTAGCAGTTACTACGTTGTTCTGAGTGGTTCTTAGTGTGTTGCTAGGTGGTTGCCAGGGTGTTGCAATGCAGTTGCTAAAATGTCCTGAATGGTTTTTAGTGTGTTCCAAGTTGGTTGATATGGTGTTGCTATGCAGTTACTACGTTGTGTTTTTTTATTGTATTACTTACTAGGTGGTTTCTAGGGTGTTGTTGTGCAGTTACTAAAGTGTGTGTGTTCTGAGTGGTTTCTAGAGTGTTACTAGGTGGTTGCCAGGGTGTTGCTATAATGTTCGGAATGGTTTTTAGTGTGTTCTGAGGTGGTTGCTATGGTGTTGCTGTGCAACTACTAAGTTGTTCTGAGTGATTTTTTTTTGTATTACTAGTCATTTCTAGGGTGTTGCTATGCAGTTGCTAAAGTGTGTGTGTTCTGAGTGGTGTTTAGTGTGTTTCTAGGTAGTTGCCAGGGTGCTGCTATGCAGTTTCTGAATGGTTTTTAGTGTGTTCTGATGTGGTTGCTATGGTGTTGCTGTGCAATTACTAAGTTGTTCTGAGTGATTTTTTTGTATTACTAGGTCGTTTCTAAGGTGTTGCCATGCAGTTGCTAAAGTGTGTGTTCTGAGTGGTTTTTAGTGTATTGCTAGGTGGTTACCAGGGTGTTGCTATGCATTTGCTCAAATGTTCAAAATGGTTTTTAGTGTGTTCTGAGGTGGTTGCTATGGTGTTGCTGTGCAACTACTAAGTTGTTCTGAGTGATTTTTTTTTGTATTACTAGTCATTTCTAGGGTGTTGCTATGCAGTTGCTAAAGTGTGTGTGTTCTGAGTGGTGTTTAGTGTGTTTCTAGGTAGTTGCCAGGGTGCTGCTATGCAGTTTCTGAATGGTTTTTAGTGTGTTCTGATGTGGTTGCTATGGTGTTGCTGTGCAATTACTAAGTTGTTCTGAGTGATTTTTTTGTATTACTAGGTCGTTTCTAAGGTGTTGCCATGCAGTTGCTAAAGTGTGTGTGTTCTGAGTGGTGTTTAGTGTGTTTCTAGGTAGTTGCCAGGGTGCTGCTATGCAGTTTCTGAATGGTTTTTAGTGTGTTCTGATGTGGTTGCTATGGTGTTGCTGTGCAACTACTAAGTTGTTCTGAGTGATTTTTTTGTATTACTAGGTCGTTTCTAAGGTGTTGCCATGCAGTTGCTAAAGTGTGTGTTCTGAGTGGTTTCTAGAGTGTTACTAGGTAGTTGCCAGGGTGCTGCTATGCAGTTTCTGAATGGTTTTTAGTGTGTTCTGAGGTGGTTGCTATGGTGTTGCTGTGCAATTACTAAGTTGTTCTGAGTGATTTTTTTGTATTACTAGGTCGTTTCTAAGGTGTTGCCATGCAGTTGCTAAAGTGTGTGTTCTGAGTGGTTTTTAGTGTATTGCTAGGTGGTTACCAGGGTGTTGCTATGCATTTGCTCAAATGTTCAAAATGGTTTTTAGTGTGTTCTGAGGTGGTTGCTATGCAATTACTAAGTTGTTCGGAGTGATTTTTTTGTATTACTAGTCATTTCTAGGGTGTTGCTATGCAGTTGCTAAAGTGTGCGTGTTCTGAGTGGTGTTTAGTGTGTTCCTAGGTGGTTGCTAGGGTGTTGCTATGCAGTTGCTAAGTTGTTCTGAGTAGTTTTTAGTCTGCTGCTAGGTGGTTGCTAGTTGCTTGTTTACTGCAGCACTAGTAGTGGTGATGAATGACTTAATAAACAGCACTTTGGAGTTTAAATCTCAGCTCAAATCTGTTTCTGTTGTAAACGTGTGACCCGTTCCTACAGCAGCAGCTTCACAGATCTCACTGTAAATGACTCTGCAGATATTCAGATGTCTCTGTGAAATTCAGCTGTCAAAACACACAGACCCATGACGGCACACTTGTGAATTGATGAGTGTCATGCTCATTCAGACGTGTGTCGTCTCTCAGACACGCTTCTTTACAAAACAGTCTCTGTCAAAATACCAGCTAATATAGTGTCAGTTTTACTACCATGAAGTCACAATATATTCATATAAATTAATCTTCAAACAGTGTGAAATGCTCCTTGATGTCTATGTTGCTGATGACGGTGGTGTTTCCAGTCTTACTATAGTATTTAAGTAGAAGCTATGGTGACTATGATGAATTTCTGTAAAGGATACAGTATATACAGATATAATAATGCAGTCACAGACTAAATTTCTCATATTTAAGGCACTGAGAATTCATAAATGCTGCACTGAGATTTAATATTTCAATAATTTAACAACACATTTACACGGTTCTCTGGTTATTTTTAATCATTTATTTATTTTTTGCATTTTTATGATTTCATTTTTAGCTTGTAATCATGTTTGGGAAACACTGCCCTAAAACATCACCATAACACGACGAAACCAACACAAAACTGCATAAATTAAAAATGCAATATTTCATATTTTTATAGCATTACTACCATAAAAACATACCATCAAACTGTACCACAGATTATAGTTATAACCCTTTAAATCTAGTCCTTGAGACATGTCTTTGTCTCTCTGCAGAGGACACGCCAAAGGCTCTCAGCCAATCAGCTGCTCCGATACAGCCGTGTGTCTTTAAGAGCTTCCTGCACAGCTGAAGAGCGCCGGAACAGCCACTTAAAATCACACCGGCTCAAAACATCTGTCCTAAACTCTCCATTCCTCTCTGTCATCTAGAACACGACACTGACACAGGAGCAGCTGCTGGACGCAGTTACATGACCCTCAATGCATTATTCATGAGTCCAGTAGCCCCGCCCACAGAGAAGAATAATGCTTAAAGCGAAAAGACTATTTATTGTTGAGATAGACAATTAGTGTTGGCAGATCAAACCTGACACTGATAAACCACAGAAACACCTCACTGATGTGATCATAAATAATAATAATAATTCCACCGCACCTTAGATGTGTTTGAGTAAGAAAGAACAAAGACAAAATATATGCAGTTGCTAGGGTGTTCTGCGTAGGGATGTGCAACAGCGATCGAGTACTCGACCGTGAACGACTGATCGAAATGTTTTTTTTCCCTCCTGATTGGTTGGGCGGCGCCCTAAACTTTGATTGTTTAGCTTGCCACAGCATGAGAGAATTGCATCGAAGTCACGTAGTGATGTCTGGATAGATGAAAATACAGCTCAGTGCAAGCTGTGCAGCGCCAAGCTTTTATCTTGCGCCGAAAATATCCTTCAAATTTGTATTCGTAATTAATTTATCAGTGATTTTCATACTGTAAAATAACATTTTGGTTGTTCAGAAAGTGCAAATTGAATCCAAAATATTGCTGAAATATTAGAATAAATAAAAAAATTAGAATACTGACAGTAATGTAGCCTCATAGAATGTGAATTTGTTCTTTTTAAAGCGCAATAAGAGTTACACTTTCGCTCAGGCTCACGTTTGCGAACTTTTTGCAAATAATACTTCTGATTAATCTAATGTAGGATGCGTTGTGATATCAACATTTATTAAGATGCTGAATGCCCGATATTGAGACGGTCATATTGCTTTTAGATGTTTCTTTTAAAAATGAATAAATAAAAATATTGATATTATAATAATGCAGCAGTGCTTTTTTCGTCATATTTGTTCAATGGCATAGGCTAATTCGTATCATTCGTATGGCTTCGAAAATGCGCTGGAATCACTTAATAACGTAGATGAAAATATCGCACAAATCTGCCATGAACATAGCATTATAATGAGAATCTAGTGTTCTAATCACGTGTTCATAAGCCAGGTTTCCATTTAGCGCTTCAAAACATTTAGCGATATAGCTAATGGAAATGCCATTTGTCGATAAAATGTATCAAATGTCGACACAATTATCTTTAGCGCATAAATTCTATGTCGATACTTCAGATTGTTTGGGAACACGTTTTGTCGAGGAAAAAGGGCTTTAACGCAAATAGATTTGGTGTCACATGACAGAATTGGGCTTGTTCAAAATGCATCACACAAGGAAAATCTCTGCAGCTCGACAAAAAGAAATGTAAAGTAAAATACAGAAATGTTACTTAAAAATAAATAAAAATGCTGAAAAATTGTTTCGATTTCATCAGAAGTGGTTCTAGGCGAATGTACATGACAAATTAAAAAAATCAACATGACACTTGTAAATAAAATCATTTTAAAAGTGCAATTTATTAATAGGCTATAGAATTTTATCTCAAATAAATTAGGAGAATAAAGTGGTTGGAAAATAAAGCTCTAATAGAAGCTCTAATGTGACAAAAAGCCTCAGTTTAGCTAATCCAGACTATAAAAAAAAAAAAAAGGTTAAATATGCAAATAAAATGTTCATAGCTGCATCTGTCTGAGAAAAAAAATCAACAGCGATTCTATTTTTTGGATCGGTTTGATGTTATTGAAACCAGAACAAATAACTTTTTTTGCTTTGAATGATCTGCTTTGAACGCGACTGGCTTGACTGCATGTTCAAGGCGTTAAAGATTGTTGCAATATGCAAAGATTTGATATTTCACTGTACCATGGAGCCTACATGTTTTTTGCATACCGGATGAAAATGAACTGCTCTGTGTCCAAACCTTTTCTTCTTTAAATAAGTCGTGTCAGACGAGCTGCTCCAAGCTGTCGTCTTCTTATGTTTCATATTTAATAACATTATATGTGAAAATAAGCAGTAGCCTACTGGCGAATTTCAATTGTCTCAGTACTCTGTACATTTTACAAATATCTTGGATGCAAAATATAGCTACGAATGTGCGATATACGCAAAATTCTGTGTGGAAAACATTTGTGACAATGCATTTTTTTGGGGGGATGACATCATCACACACACCATTTTATCGTGAAAAGGCCAATTGGACGGAAACAGGCAAATTTTGCAAAAAAAAAATTCCGCATATTTGCTTTGTCCAAAACAAAAGATTGCAAAAACTGGATGGAAGCTTGGCTATAGACAAGTTTTTATGTCATATTTTTATTTTTAACATTCATTTTCATACCAGTTTTCAGATATTTTCATTATGTCCATGACGGCCATGCCCCGCCCCCAGTACTCGATTACTCGTTTTTGAAACCTATCGATGATCGGAATGAAAAATTGCCAAAAATGCCCATCCCTAGTTCTGCGTGGTTTTTAGTGGGGACTTCCTACGTGGTTGCCAGGGTGTTGCTATGATGTTCTGAGTGTTCTCTTTTTAAGGTGTTCCTAGGTGGTTGCCAGGGTGTTGCTATGCAGTTGCTAAGGTGTTCCTAGGTGGTTGCCATGGTGTTGCTATGGTGTTCCGAGTGATTTTTTTGTGTGTTAATAGGTGGTTGTTCTGGAGTTGCTAAGGTGTTCTGAGTGACTTTTAGTGTATTCCTATGTGGTTGTTAGGGTGTGGCTATGCAGTTGCTTAAGTGTTCTGCATGGTTTTTAGTATGGTGTTGCTAAGGTGTTCTGAGTGACTTTTAGTGTATTCCTATGTGGTTGTTAGGGTGTGGCTATGCAGTTGCTAAAGTGTTCTGCATGGTTTTTAGTAGGGTATTCCTAGGTGGTTGCCATGGTGTTGCTATGGTGTTCCGAGTGATTTTTTGTATGTTTATAGGTGGTTGTTCTGGAGTTGCTAAGGTGTTCTGTGTGACTTTTAGTGTATTTCTATGTGGTTGCCAGGGTGTGGCTATGCAATTGCTAGAGTGTTCTGCATGGTTTTTAGTAGGGTATTCCTAGGTGGTTGCCATGGTGTTGCTATGGTGTTCCGAGTGATTTTTTGTATGTTAATAGGTGGTTGTTATGCAGCTACTAAGGTGTTCTGAGTAATTTTAGTGTGTTTCTAGGTGGTTGCCATGGTGTTGCTATGCAGTTGCTAGGGTGTTCTACATGGTTTTTAGTGGGGTCTTCCTAAGTGGCTGCCATGGTTTTGCTATGATGTTCTGAGTGATTTTTAAGCTGTTCCTAGGTGGTTGCCAGGGTGTTGCTATGCAGTCGCTAAGGTGTTCTAAGTGGTTTTTAGGGTGTTACTAGGTGGTTGCTAAGGTATAAACAATGTAAATCAGCACTGAGATTGAGAATAATCACAATTATAAACTTCAAGTACATAAAACATCTAGATGCATTACAGTAATGAGAATGAGATGCTTTTGCAAGCAAAGTATATAACGGCAGAATGCAAAAACAAAAAAAAATCTCGATCATAGGATACTCATTTCCCATATGAAAATGTGAATTATGTGAAATAATATATAATGATGGCTTGTTGCTCTCAGAGATGTTCCTAAACACAAAGCGGAGGGAGACGAGAACAATCATCAAATCTAGGCCGAGTCGAGCAGCGCTCTCATTCTCTGAGTGAATTACAGTCAGAAATAGAAGCTGTTCTCCAGTCTGATCTCACGAGACGTCTCCTAAATGAAGGACAGACAAACATTTGTACGGGTGTCACTGTACGAGCAGATGAACATGAACACCAGTGAATCTCTCTCACCTCTGACACACATGACCAGCCCTTCACTACATGATCATCAAGCAGACGAGGCTTTCTGAGACTGAAATCAAAGAATCGCACACACACCTGACACAATACGAGCTTCATAAAGTCATACTGCAGAACTAATGAATATGAACAATGAACATCAAATCCCATAATCACCAGCCGACCTTCATATCTGCAGCGTTTAACCAGTTAAAGACAGCACTCACCTTCGCACAATACACATCAATCCAGTGTAAATGTGATTACAGTAAAAAAACAGAATGCTAGTTATGACTGATGTCCTAATATGATTGATTATTGATAATACGAGTAGACATTACAGAGCTGTTGTCAGTAGGATATTAAACATGAATATTAATCAATTCTATTCCCAAAAAAATCATAAAGGAATGCAAGTGGAATAGCAGGGTTTTGACAGAGTACAGCAATCTCCCTTCGCACACTGTAAGTTCTTCTGGCCTCATCGCGTCATCACGGCCTTGAGTGACGTCACGCCGGCAGTACGCGTGCACGCGCAGGCCACACCCACCGCATTGCAGAACCACAAAAAACGAAAACCGGCATCAGCAAAGTTCATAAACTCGCATCATGTGACCACGAAACCCGCAGATGCACAACGAATCTGCCTGAATCACATACAGTCACATTAACGAAACGACGCTTATAGACGCGGAGAGCGCGCGCGAGGGATTTAATGACAGTCACGCGCCCCGTGTGTGTCATGATGACTGTCAATCAAATTCCACACAAATATAAAACTATGTCTAAGAGTTCTGCTCACCGACGAAGGACACACACACACACTATAAATGATGCAGCAGTAGTTTTACCCTCACTGCACACGAACACACACACACACACAAGCACGAGACTGAACGGGACGAACGGCTGTTTACCGGCTCTGATGCTGATGCTGCTTCCCGGTGAGCGCGGCGACAGACTGACTGCAGACACACACACACTCCCGTACTGCGCATCACACACTCAGACAGCTTTATTGAGTCACATGCACTAGAGATTGATCCCTCCCGTAGTAAATGCGTGTAAACTCACCCGTGTCGTGATGCTCCGGTAACTAGTGTCGGTCTGGTGTGTGTCGGTGGAGTTCAGAGCAGTGCAGGACACACAGGGTTAAACCAGTGTGCTGACTCATCACTAATATCTATAGGTCACTGTATTTATCACACACACACACACACACAAACGTACTGAAATACACTAACATAAAAAAAAACTATATCATAAATAAATAAATAAATAATAGTACTATATCATGTTTGTGACATCTTTTGGACATACTAGGCGTATAAAAAAAATTGTTTTAATTAGGGCGGGGCAACCGGTCACTCACATGAGATCCACCAATAGCAAAACACAATCAATTCCCCACTGACAAAATCAAGCCCCGCCCTACATTTGTTCTTGTTTGCAGGGCGGCGGCTTTTTCCAAAAGCCCTGAATCTTTCAGGTTTGAGGTTTCTTAACAGCGCTGTCAAAATGTCATTTTTCTAAACATGTCTCTCTATTAAAATATGTTAAACAGCTTTTCTGCAGTATCACGTACACCACAGAGCCACGCCCCCTGTCACTCACTCACAGCAGCGACAGGTCTCAAGACTCTCGTTCGTTCCGGTTGAAGGCTTTTATGTTATGACAACTTTAGCACATTTGTCAGCTAAACATTCATTCAGCGTTTCCCATTAATGACCCTGAGCCGCCGACACTGTTAATGAACCGAAAATAAAAAAAAAACGTGATATGGCTTTATAAAACAGCAAAAGACAGTGATTAAGTATATATAGAGTGTGTTTGTGCTGCCTGTTTTAAAGAGAAGTGTGCACTTTGCTCACGAGATCAGATGGTGATCAAAATAATTTATCTTTTGTAAGTGAAGAAATTAGTACAGAAGTATTGTAATTTCCCTATATTGTGTAAAGTAACTACTTGTTACTACAGTGCATTTGTTACAATATATGGATATTACTGTCATATGAATAATTATATAGGCCTAAATCATTATTATAATATTTGCCAATTGTTTGGCATCCTAAAACAGCAGTGTCAATGTAATGTAGACTCTAAAATCACAACTAAAAAGATGTTTGAACCAGGTACAATGCTGTTTCTTTGGTCAGTTTGCACACTGTACATGGGTTGAAGCTCTTCGTTTTGAGCTCCCAAAGTACTTAAAATCCCCCCTAGAGAAGGTACACCCAACATAGCTCAAGCTCCTTTCATGTCAGTAAAGCTGTTAACAGAAAATGAAAATGTCATTGGACAAAACAGATTTGGGCTAACCCCCGAATGTTTACAATGTCTGGCTCCGCCCCTGCTTGTTTGCGAAGCAGTTTCATGACACAATAGGGAAGAAGAGACCAGCGCAACTCTCTTTACATGCCGACTTTAACACTCCGGCTGCGTCGGTACTGTGGGTCACATGATAATGACAACATGGCGACTGTAGTACGTCTGGATTATATTCATAATATAGAACGTCATTTTTAGCGATTGTGACTTATTTATTCAAAAGTCAGCATGAAAGGGAATTTGCGCTGGTCTTCTCTATTGTGTCGTATATACGAATTAAACTGCTTCGCAAACAAGAACAAATGTAGGGCGGGGCTTGATTTTGTCGGTGTGGAATGGTTTGCTATTGGTGGATCTCATGTGAGTGACAGGTTGCCCCGCCCTCGTCATCAGAGAAGTTATTCTGATTTCAAGATTACACGGCATTATCTAAATCCAACATTTAAATCTCTCAACAGAACAAAGCGGAGGTAACAACATAATTCAGCTTTGAAACACACTCCAAACACTGCGCACGGGTTTATCACAAGCTGTAATTTCTGCCATCTGCATCCGTCTCTGATCCTCAGAAGAGCGTTTACACACTCTAACACACACATCACACAGCAGATGAGACGTCTGGATGGACTCCATACAGCAGAAACTACTACTGCACGTCACTCCCTGCTGCCGCTTTAATGCCCGACTGTCTGCTGTGCATGTAGATGAGCCCTGCCGTCTGCACTTCCCATCATGCATCTGCACAAGGACACACACACAGCAGCATCAGTCTAACAGAGCAGAAGCGGATCATAGATGCTTGAGTTCAGGTCAGCTATCAATCACATGTCAAACCGTCGCTGTGATTGGCTGCTCTTCAGGTTCGGCTTCATTAATGCATCTTCATCTTCTGAACAGCGGAGAGAGCGTGAGTATGGCGTGTGAGAAAACTCATTTGCTGCTCGGCTGGTTTGTGGATGTCAGGCGGGTCGATCGCTCTGTAATCTGGGCCGTCTCGAACTCTAGAGCTTCTACAACAGCTGAAACAAATGCAACGCTGAGACACGACGGCTCTGTACAGAAGAGTAAAATACTGACTGTGAGCGAGTGATTCATGAAAGGATTCTCCCAGCTGAGATCTGATCATTCTGAGTCACAAACACAAGCTCCATATGATGAGTCAGTCATTATCACTGAGATTCTGTTTGATGATGGTGCAGAAATTACACACGTCACCGTCAAACACCAGACAGAGCAGAAAAGACGATTACTAGAATAGAGTAAACACACATCTAAATGAAAAACAAGAGCTCTTGCGGTGAGGGCTGGACGGGGGCTTGGGCCAGAGCAATTACCTAGCGACACCCTAGCAACCACCTAGAAACCATTCAGAACAGCCCTAGTAACCACCCAGAATACTATAGCAACCACCTAAAATCCATTCAGAACAGTCCCGGCAATCACCCAAAACACCTTAGTAAAACCCCTAGCAACCACCCAGAACACCTTGGTAACACCCCTAGCAACCACCCAGAACATCTTGGTAACACCCCTAGCAACCACCCAGAACATCTTGGTAACACCCCTAGCAACCACCTAAAAAACATCAGAACAGCCCGAGCAACCACAGAGAAACCATTTAGAACAGCCCCAGCAACCACCCAGAACACCATAGCAACAGCCCTAGTGACCATCCAGAACACCCTAGCAACCACCTAGAAACCATTCAGAACACCCTAGCAACCACCCAAAATACCCTAGCAACCACCTAGAAACCACCCAGAACACCCTAGCAATGAGCTAGAACACCACAGAACGCAACAACCACCCAGAATGCAATGCCCTGGCAACCACCCAGAATACCATAGCAACCACCAAAAAAATACTCAGAACACACTAGAAACCACCCAGAACACCCTAGCAATGAGCTAGAACACTGTAGCAATGCCAAGGCAACCACACAGAATACCATAGCAATCACCTAGGAACCAACATTTAGAACACCGTAGCAGTAACCACCTAGAAACCACTCAGAACACCCTAGCAACCACCAAAAAACACTCAGAACACCCTAGAAACCACTCAGAACAACCTAGCAACCATCTAGAAACCACCCAGAACACCCTAGCAATGAGCTAGAACACCATAGCAATGCCAAGGCAACCACCCAGAATGCAATGCCCTGGCAACCACCCAGAACACCATAGCAACACCCTAACAACCACCCAGAACACCATAACAACAACCCAGAGGACTCTAGTAAGGAGCGAGAACATCATAGCAATGCCCAGGCAACCATCCAGAATGCTATGCCCTGGCAACCACCCAGAACACCATAGCAACACCCTGACAACCACTCAGAACACCCTAGCAACCACCCAGAAATCACTCAGAACAACATAGAAACCATCTAGAACAACCTAGCAACCATCTAGAAACCACCCAGAACACCCTAGCAATGAGCTAGAACACTGTAGCAATGCCAAGGCAACCACACAGAATACCATAGCAATCACCTAGGAACCAACATTTAGAACACCGTAGCAGTAACCATCTAGAAACCACCCAGAACACCCTAGCAATGAGCTAGAACACCATAGCAATGCCAAGGCAACCACCCAGAATGCAATGCCCTGGCAACCACCCAGAACACCATAGCAACACCCTAACAACCACCCAGAACACCATAACAACAACCCAGAGGACTCTAGTAAGGAGCGAGAACATCATAGCAATGCCCAGGCAACCATCCAGAATGCTATGCCCTGGCAACCACCCAGAACACCATAGCAACACCCTGACAACCACTCAGAACACCCTAGCAACCACCCAGAAATCACTCAGAACAACATAGAAACCATCTAGAACAACCTAGCAACCATCTAGAAACCACTCAGAACACCCTAGCAATGAGCTAGAACACCATAGCAATGCCAAGGCAACCACCCAGAATGCAATGCCCTGGCAACCACCCAGAACACCATAGCAACACCCTAACAACCACCCAGAACACCATAACAACAACCCAGAGGACTCTAGTAATGAGCGAGAACATCATAGTAATGCCCAGGCAACCACCCAGAATGCAATGCCCTGGCAACCACCCAGAACACCATAGCAACACCCTAACAACCACCCAGAATACCATAGCAACCACCTAGAAACCACTCAGAACAACATAGAAACCATCTAGAACAACCTAGCAACCACTCAGAACACCATAACAACAACCTAGAGGACTCTAGTAAGGAGTGAGAACACCATAGTAATGCCCAGGCAACCACCTAGAATGCAATGCCCTGGCAACCACCCAGAATACCATAGCAACCACCTAGAAACCACTCAGAACGCCCTAGCAATGAGCCAGGACTCCATAGCAACGCCCTGGCAACCACCCAGAGGACTCCAGCAGTGCGGTGGTGAGTTCAGCTGGGTCAGATCATAAACACTGAGCGTGACGCTGGACGAGACGGTGTGAAGTGTGTCTGCAGTCACAAGCACTCAGATCAAATGTGATTCAGACGGATTACTGACATGCTGCAAACACTCTAATCTCTGGCTCTGCTCTAAGCCCATCAGGACGGCGAGTGTGTGCCTTCACAGACATGTGCTCCTGATCAGATGATCATAAAGATCCTCACTCACTCTTTCAGCAGGTCTTCAGGTTCTTTCACTGTAAATGTCCATTACCCATCATGCATGTTGCATTAAGGTAGAGTCCTTCACTGAGCTGCATACAAACACTGACAGAGTTACACTCAGAATTCAATAGCTGGATCGACAGCATCTGTGACGAGTTCAGCTCCGTCTGTCAATCACTCCAAACTAATCGAGATCACATTTACATAACAGGAACAACATTTAAAGAGATAGTTCACCCAAAAACACTCCCAAAAGGCATTTCTCAAAATATCTTCTTTTATGTTCAGAAAACATGATGACAGAATGACCTTACAGAAACAAGTGTATTCAAGTGTGCTGTTAGTATACTTCTTTTAAACTAAAAACAAGAAAGTAAACGTTCAGTCTACTTTTTATGTATACTTACACCATATTTGGCCTATACTTGCACTAAATCTTTTGATCGAGTAGCCTATATTAAATACTTTTTTTTCACATAGTTTTACATACTGTCATTGTTTGAAAATATTGATTCATAAAGAAAACAGATTTTCATTGAATTCCATTTCAAGTATAAAAATTAATAACTAAATAGGAACCGTAGTATACTTAAAGTGCAAAAAATAATATATAACGCAGTATAAAAATACTGAGAGTATACTTCAAAGCGTGCGTTTATAAACTAAAACATGATGCAAGTATTTGTATCAACGCGGCGCCAGTTCCGTTTTCTTTCCGTAAGTTTAATAGGAAAGGTGTAGGACAGACAACGTAAGCGGAATCGCGTTCTGGTGGAAGCACGATCATTTGTGCCTATAAAGCATATACATTTTCATTTTTTTTTAAGAAAATGTCCGACGGTTTCTCTAGATTAGACTCTTATTCCTCGTCTGGGATCGTGAAGCTGCACTGAAACTGACATTTGGACCCGTTGAACCCCAGTGAAGTCCACTATATGGAGAACAATCCTGAATGTTTTCCTCTTTTCCACTGAAGAAAGACAGACATGAACATCTTGGATGACATGGAGGTGAGTAAATCTGAAAGTGGACTAATTCTTTAAGGGGTTTGTCAGTTGCGTCTTGTTCCACGTTCACAACAATTCAGTCTTTTCAACGTAAAAGTCTCCGTTACTGACTGACACACTCATAAAGACAGTCTTTGCTGCCATCTAATGGCGTAATAAAGTAACTTCTGTTCACAGTCAGGGACTACTTTTTCCGGCGGAAGGAAGGCTTTTAGTAAGAGTTTACTTCTTGAAAGTTGCATATTCTTGGCTTTAATATTTGTATTGTGTGGTAACCGTTTTATAAAAGCAATAAGCTACTCAAGGCTAGTGCTGTATCTATGCCTAACAACGTCCTTCAGCCGTGACTTATTCACGATACAGCACTAGCCTTGAGTACCTTATTGCTTACTTATAAACAGTGAGGAACAGCTTTACTGTTACTGTACATAATATTCATGTTTGTTTGTTTTTTTACCGGCCGAAGGACTAGTCAGGATGTCACAGATGATTTATAGACCTTAACCTCAGTCTTGAACCAGGAGCATCAGGAGGACGACACACACACACACACACGCTCAGCATTATTCCCTGAATGGACCAGATGAGACTATGAGCTCAGCTGGAGAAAACCAGAGGTCAGATCAGGCTGTTTGGTCTTCCCAGCCCGGACTGAAAACAGATGAATGTGAACCTGTGCAGCTGCTCTGGCATGTTTTCACACAGTAATGATGGTCGTTCTGCTCACAGAGGCTCTTGATTACAAATGATTTTACACAGAGAACCACTAAACAACCCACGCACTCCTCTAACCAGTGCGCTTCAACTAGCATGTGCACACGGTTTATTTCCGTCTCCTTCAGTCACTGTTATCAGACGAGCGACTGCTGACCGAAACGCTCCAGGAATTAAACACATCTCAGGCCTGAAACACGTGATGCAAACATTTCTAACTCTGTCCCATGTTGTTGTGTTCTGAAGCATGTAGATATATTTCCAGTGTTATTTAGAGAGTTTCTCCTGGTGTTCAGTGGGTTATTAATGACAGTGTTTAGTGCTCGTCCTCATTGAGCTGATGTATGATGACAGGACACACACATCACGGCCGTCTGAAATCGAATACTCACTACTAAACCTCTGAACACCAGCGTGATGATCACATACAACCGCTGCGGTCAGCCGAGAAATGAAGCTCACAGGTTTATCTTCAACAACACAGACTTAAGATCTGGATCTGGTCTTGAGTCCAACTCTGCAGGTCACATTTAATACACCTTATCGTATATACACTTAAACTAAAAGGTTAGCTAAAATTAAAATGAAGGCAAAAATATCTATCAATAAAACCTATAGTATATTAAAGACACTAAAATAACATTTCTGGGAAGTTCAGGAAGCTTCCCAAATTCCAGCTTACGTCATAAATCCAAAAAGATTAAGATTTAATATAGAACAGCATAAAGCTTTGCATTCCTGAGGAAAAGAAAATTGATATTTGAACACACAGTATGAAAACTACACAGATGTGCGTTAAGAGCCGAATTATTGTAGGCTGCTTCATTTGCATGTAAAATAAATCTGACGCTTTTCATCAGACTGAAGATTCACAGGAATTCAATCAATGAATCCTGATGTGAAAACATGACTTTATCTGCTGTACCACCCATCAACATCAGAATCATCCAGTCACATGATCGGCAGCCGTTAACACGGAGCAGCTCACGTTTGAGCCTCGTTCTGTGTAAAACGAGAAGAAACCTCCAGTTCATTACTAGAGACGTTCTGTAAAGCTTGTCGGACAAGTAAAACAAACCCTCAATCTCGTCCAGTGAGCTGAACGTTCACTCCAGCTGGAAGATGTTCAGATTCTTCTATAATTTATATAATAAATGCATCCAGAAGCTTCCATTCATCTGCATAATGGAGCTCTGGATGTACGTCCGGCTGAAGAACAGACTCTGGGTTATAATAGACGATCAATACGGATTATTTGGCTTTTTGCAGAGCTCAAGTTTCTGGCGCCGGAGCTGTACATCTTCAGTGGAAACCCAAAGAAAACAAGACCTCAGACAGAAACACAGAGCGACGGGACTCGGGCTTCTGTTTTAATCTCTGGGTTGTAAGACTTTTGCAGCATTTGTGGATTTTAATCCAGAGCAGATCAGCAGATTAAATCTCAGTCAGAGAGGTTAAAATCAGGACACACGGGACGAGCAGCCCAGATGTTTATACTGCATCAGGGGAACGTTGTGGCAAGGTTCTCCGGTAACGTTAATAGAACTTTCGTTCAAAGTTATCTGGTCTTTAATACACTGTAAAAAAAAAAGAAGTGTTGGTTTAACTTAATTTGCTAAAAATTAGTTAATACAATGAAGGCAACTGGTTTAATCGACAGACTATTAACTCAAAATATTATGTTTTCTGAACTATATTAATTAAATAAGTTGATTTGGCAAAAGAAAAAATGTGATAAATCATGAAAATATTTTTTTTTTACAGTGTAACGTTTGCAAAAAAAAAACGTTATTTATACATTTTGTTAACATTTTATTCAAACGTTTTTAAAATGTTACTACTTGTTTCAGAACGTTCAGAGAACATTCGAAAAGTAACATTCCCATAATGTTTGCGGCATGATAAATGAGCAATATTACACTCGATATGGCTGTGTATCGCCAATATAGGTAATCACAGCCGTGCTGATATACAGTCATATCGCACGGCTACGAGTGTGATATTGCATTTATACAACAGTTCGACGGCACGAGTGTGTAAATAAATAAGAACGACAACAACGGAGTGTCTTTAAAAACCTTCTTTTGTGAGGAACTACTTTCTTCCGCCACAAATCTCAAGTTGACAGTTTAACGGTTGAGCCCAAGCCTCCGTTACTAATTCTAAAACGTCACTTTAATATATTACATTGTAATATATAGAGATCGCCTGAGCGAGTGCATTACCTGCATCTAGCTGATATTCTTCAGGTCAATCTCATATTCATAATCACAACATCAGTTTGAATGTCCGCTGAGGAAAGCGATATCTTTGTCTTTTTAACATTTAAGACATTCCCATGACTCGTCAACGCAAGTTCCGGCAAATTCCCGAAGGACTGGCTGAGATGAAGCGGGTACATGAGCGCTGACGGCCTGGAGCTCGCATCTCGCATCAAACAGCCGCTATATTTACGTATAAATAAGCATATCTGAGGTCTAAACAACTATATTCTTGCTTTGACTTGTGATCTATATTTGGACGCAAACACAAGCAGTGATGATGATCTTATGACTTTTAGGCGGAATGAAATACAGAAACTCACCATTAAGGTTCATCCAGGCCGAGTCCACCATCACAGTTTAGGTTCAGATGACAGAGAAGAGAGAGAAATATGACAACACGTGATTTATTGACACTGGAAACACAATAGAGTCAGACTCGGCTCGGGCTCGGTTCCGTCCGGACTGGACTGTTGCACGCGTTTTGGAGGCGCGCCGGACCATCTGTGGTGTCGGCCGCGCGCACAACATTCCTGTCTGGATGGAATCTGTCATTCAATATTCTCATGGATTCAGTTACAGATATAAATAACCGTTAACACGCGCGTTTGTGCAGAACACAGAGAGAAACTGAATCTCACGAGTATAGAACACCAAAACAAACCCACTAATGTGAATTAACACGTCTATTAATGAACTAAATCCTCCTGTAACGTGAAACAACCGCAACGCGGATCATAAACACAATCACCAAACGAGGACTGATGTGATTCTATAGATCAGAACAGAGAGAAACACTTTTACCTTTGATTTATTCACTTTTACTGCTTCAACTCCTCAAATCCTGCTGACACAATAATCCAGTAATTGTGAAGATGAAGATCAGATGAAGATGAGGATGAAGAGGAGCTCCGGTGGACCGGACCGGTGCTGAGAGAAAGATGTTCAGCAGCAGCAGCAGCCGAACACAAACATGACCACACCCACTTATTCTAATGAGCCTCCTCGCAGCGGAGCCTGATTGGCTCACACTGCTGTCAGTCTGATTTATAACAACATCTGCTCTAACGCCCTGATTAAGAGATCAGAAAACATCAAGATGATGAAGATAACACTTATTTCAGTATGTATTACTTTTCATTACGACTGTAAAAATGATTTATTTTGAGTAGTTTACACTCTAAAAAATGCTGGGTAAAAAACAACACAATAATTGAGTTGTTTTAACCCAGCGAATGGGTTGTTTTAACTCAATAATTTAGTTGTTTTAACCCCATAATTGAGTTGTTTTAACCCAGCGAATTGGTTGTTTTAACCCAGTGAATGGGTTGTTTTAACCCAACAATTGAGTTGTTTTAACCCAGTAAATGAGTTGTTTTAAACCAGCGATTGGGTTGTTTTAACCCAACAATTGAGTTGTTTTAAACCAGCGATTGGGTTGTTTTAACTCAATAATTTAGTTGTTTTAACCCAACAATTGAGTTGTTTTAACCCAGTAAATGAGTTGTTTTAAACCAGCGATTGGGTTGTTTTAACTCAATAATTTAGTTGTTTTAACCCCATAATTGAGTTGTTTTAACCCAGCGAATTGGTTGTTTTAACCCAGTGAATGGGTTGTTTTAACCCAACAATTGAGTTGTTTTAACCCAGTAAATGAGTTGTTTTAAACCAGCGATTGGGTTGTTTTAACCCAACAATTGAGTTGTTTTAACCCAGCGATTGGGTTGTTTTAACCCAACAATTGAGTTGTTTTAACCCAGCGATTGGGTTGTTTTAACCCAACAATTGAGTTGTTTTAACCCAGCGATTGGGTTGTTTTAACCCAACAATTGAGTTGTTTTAACCCAGCAAACTGGTTGTTTTAACCCAGCGATTGGGTTGTTTTAACCCCATAATTGAGTTGTTTTAACCCAGTAAATGAGTTGTTTTAACCCAACAATTATGTTGTTTTAACCCAGTAAATGAGTTGTTTTAAACCAGCGATTGGGTTGTTTTAACCCAACAATTGAGTTGTTTTAACCCAGCGATTGGGTTGTTTTAACCCAACAATTGAGTTGTTTTAACCCAGCGATTGGGTTGTTTTAACCCAACAATTGAGTTGTTTTAACCCAGCGATTGGGTTGTTTTAACCCAACAATTGAGTTGTTTTAACCCAGCAAACTGGTTGTTTTAACCCAGCGATTGGGTTGTTTTAACCCAGTGAATGGGTTGTTTTAACCCAACAATTGAGTTGTTTTAACCCAGAGATTGGGTTGTTTTAACCCAACAATTGAGTTGTTTTAACCCAGCGATTGGGTTGTTTTAACCCAACAATTGAGTTGTTTTAACCCAGCAAACTGGTTGTTTTAACCCAGCGATTGGGTTGTTTTAACCCAGTGAATGGGTTGTTTTAACCCAACAATTGAGTTGTTTTAACCCAGAGATTGGGTTGTTTTAACCCAGCAAACTGGTTGTTTTAACCCAGCGATTGGGTTGTTTTAACCCAGTGAATGGGTTGTTTTAACCCAGTGAATGGGTTGTTTTAACCCAACAATTGAGTTGTTTTAACCCAGCGATTGGGTTGTTTTAACCCCATAATTGAGTTGTTTTAACCCAGTAAATGAGTTGTTTTAACCCAACAATTATGTTGTTTTAACCCAGAGATTGGGTTGTTTTAACCCAGCAAACTGGTTGTTTTAACCCAGCGATTGGGTTGTTTTAACCCAGTGAATGGGTTGTTTTAACCCAGTAAATGAGTTGTTTTAACCCAGCAAACTGGTTGTTTTAACCCAGCGATTGGGTTGTTTTAACCCCATAATTGAGTTGTTTTAACCCAGTAAATGAGTTGTTTTAACCCAACAATTATGTTGTTTTAACCCAGTAAATGAGTTGTTTTAAACCAGCGATTGGGTTGTTTTAACCCAACAATTGAGTTGTTTTAACCCAGCGATTGGGTTGTTTTAACCCAACAATTGAGTTGTTTTAACCCAGTGAATGGGTTGTTTTAACCCAGTGAATGGGTTGTTTTAACCCAACAATTGAGTTGTTTTAACCCAGCGATTGGGTTGTTTTAACCCAGTGAATGGGTTGTTTTAACCCAGTGAATGGGTTGTTTTAACCCAACAATTGAGTTGTTTTAACCCAGCGATTGGGTTGTTTTAACCCCATAATTGAGTTGTTTTAACCCAGTAAATGAGTTGTTTTAACCCAACAATTGAGTTGTTTTAACCCAGAGATTGGGTTGTTTTAACCCAGCAAACTGGTTGTTTTAACCCAGCGATTGGGTTGTTTTAACCCAGTGAATGGGTTGTTTTAACCCAGTAAATGAGTTGTTTTAACCCAGCAAACTGGTTGTTTTAACCCAGCGATTGGGTTGTTTTAACCCCATAATTGAGTTGTTTTAACCCAGTAAATGAGTTGTTTTAACCCAACAATTATGTTGTTTTAACCCAGTAAATGAGTTGTTTTAAACCAGCGATTGGGTTGTTTTAACCCAACAATTGAGTTGTTTTAACCCAGCGATTGGGTTGTTTTAACCCAACAATTGAGTTGTTTTAACCCAGCGATTGGGTTGTTTTAACCCAACAATTGAGTTGTTTTAACCCAGCGATTGGGTTGTTTTAACCCAACAATTGAGTTGTTTTAACCCAGCAAACTGGTTGTTTTAACCCAGCGATTGGGTTGTTTTAACCCAGTGAATGGGTTGTTTTAACCCAACAATTGAGTTGTTTTAACCCAGAGATTGGGTTGTTTTAACCCAACAATTGAGTTGTTTTAACCCAGCGATTGGGTTGTTTTAACCCAACAATTGAGTTGTTTTAACCCAGCAAACTGGTTGTTTTAACCCAGCGATTGGGTTGTTTTAACCCAGTGAATGGGTTGTTTTAACCCAACAATTGAGTTGTTTTAACCCAGAGATTGGGTTGTTTTAACCCAGCAAACTGGTTGTTTTAACCCAGCGATTGGGTTGTTTTAACCCAGTGAATGGGTTGTTTTAACCCAGTGAATGGGTTGTTTTAACCCAACAATTGAGTTGTTTTAACCCAGCGATTGGGTTGTTTTAACCCAACAATTGAGTTGTTTTAACCCAGCAAACTGGTTGTTTTAACCCAGCGATTGGGTTGTTTTAACCCAGTGAATGGGTTGTTTTAACCCAACAATTGAGTTGTTTTAACCCAGAGATTGGGTTGTTTTAACCCAACAATTGAGTTGTTTTAACCCAGCGATTGGGTTGTTTTAACCCAACAATTGAGTTGTTTTAACCCAGCAAACTGGTTGTTTTAACCCAGCGATTGGGTTGTTTTAACCCAGTGAATGGGTTGTTTTAACCCAACAATTGAGTTGTTTTAACCCAGAGATTGGGTTGTTTTAACCCAGCAAACTGGTTGTTTTAACCCAGCGATTGGGTTGTTTTAACCCAGTGAATGGGTTGTTTTAACCCAACAATTGAGTTGTTTTAACCCAGCGATTGGGTTGTTTTAACCCAACAATTGAGTTGTTTTAACCCAGCAAACTGGTTGTTTTAACCCAGCGATTGGGTTGTTTTAACCCAGTGAATGGGTTGTTTTAACCCAACAATTGAGTTGTTTTAACCCAGCAAATTGGTTGTTTTAACCCAGTGGTTGGATTAAATGTTTGACCCAACCTGCTGGGTATTTTATTTAACTGAACTATTGTTTAAAAATGACTGTATTGTTTCTTAAAATGAACCCAACATATGTTGGAAATGAACATTTATTAATATGTATAATAAATTTACATTTATTAATAAGTTTAATGAATAATAATTAAACAATAAACATTTATTAAATTGTTTATTAATAAATGTTCAGCTTTTGATTATTATTGTTGCCTCTAGTAATTATGTGTCTGATTTTTAATTTCCAACATATTTTGGGTTCATTTTAAGCCAGAGATATAGTGATTTTTAAACAATAGTTGAGTTAAATTAAACTGACCAGCAGGATGGTCAAACATTTAACCCAACCGATGGATTAAAACAACCCAATCACTGGGTTCATTTTCAACCCAACTTGGGTTGTTTTTAACCCAGCATTTTTTAGAGTATACTTTTTTCAGTTTTTCTACAATGCCATTTCTTTGTAATTGTTTGTGAATTTCCTTCATGGTATCAAATGTGACGTGTTCAATCTAATCTGAGTGGACAGTCGAAGCACTTCCAGCTGAACGAGTCTCAGTCAGATCAATGAATCCATGATGGGAGTCTGAATCTGATGCAACTGCTCTGAAAAGCTTCCAGCTAAAGCCTTTAATGCAGGTCTGAGGCCTTCAGGTGCTGTCGGAGGATCTGCTCTCTTCATCTGACGTGTGTTAGATGGCAAATGTTTCCTCAGAGACCGAGAGACACGTTTCTCAGTAGCTTCAGGCCTCTCTGAAGCACATCAGACACATGATGCATAATGCAGCTTTCTTCAAATGTATAATTCCCTTTGAGTGGGTGATGAGTTTATTAACACGTGCTTTCAAATAAAAGACGTGAGAGCAAGAGATCAGTGCTATCATTTAAGATGCTATTATAGGTTTTAATAAATAAAAAGTTCATTTCAATTTGAGTTAAAGTTTTAGTAATTTTCTTCTGTTTTAGTCATTTGTAGTTTTTTTTTCCTTTAAATATTTTAATGGGGTTTTTTTCTTCAGCTAATTGCCAAGGGAAAAAATCTCATTTTCATTTTTTAGAATGTAATGAACGTGTTTTTATGGTTTTAGTACCAGTTTTAGTAAAGTAAATTAATAACCCTGGTCCATTTTTGGCTCAGATGGTCATTTTTGATGCACAGAGTTTAATGTAGTGTGAGATCAGCTGTACAGAAACACTACATCATCTCACGCTGCTTTATTCTCACCTCACACTCCCTTCAGGCCGCATTTGGCACTGAAACGCTGGTTTTAATTCTGGAAAAACAGCATCCGAGCAAACCAGTCATCCCCAAACCTGACTAAGCTGCCAAAGCCCCTTCCAGAGGATGCTGGGTAATTCTACCGAAATTAATTCATCAAAGAGCTCATTTGCAGGCCGTTCGGTTTGGGAATAGCTGATGGTCAAACATGTCAGTATTTGGCAGTTTTACAGAGCTCAAACTGGATTATACAGCTGGAAGACAAAAAACAAGAGAAAAACACTCACAGTCTGATAAATGATCAATTCCAGACTTAAAAGCATTCAGATTGATCAGTCAGGCCATTTTATGCAACTCAAACTCAGTGCAACTAGCCTATGTAATCATATTTTTCAGGACAAATCAATACAGACATGCAGAACTGAAGAAAATCACCTGCATTGTCATCATGAATAATACAGAAAGCGGAACAATGTCGCCCTCTAGTGGCCAGAGAGGAGCACAGCCGCTGATCCTAAGATTAAAAATACAGTACATTTTAATTTAAAGCATGGGCGTTGTAAATGTGAATATAATTTAGGTAATTAAATACATGTTGAATTGTTATTTTATTGTTATCAAACTTAGGCTAATAACGCATCCCCCAATCGCTTTTGCGTAGGAGTTGTCACGTGATGAATCTGCATTTTGGCGGTTAACAGTATACATGTCTCATTCATTCATTCATTCATTCATTCATTCAGCAGCCCAACAGATGTTTGTTTTAAAGCAGACGGTGAGTAATATTTCACTCCTTTATTTGTTTAATAAAAGCCTACTTTAAAATATCGTGTTTATAGTGCATTTTCAGCGCGCTAAGATTAGCGCGGCACAAAAGTCTTTCATTACTGACAGTGAAAACTTCCCCAGAGATCAGAATCATATGAATATTATTCAACACTCATTCAGATGAAATAGAGATCAGTGTTTATCGGTCTGGATCCGCGTCCCTCAGGATTCAAACCGTCTTGAGAATCAATTATGCTCAAACACTCATTAATATGCATGAGCAAGTGAGTCAGTAGGTCTGAAACCGTTTCACATTTTATTGATCTTTGATTGTGTCGCTGTCTTTATGTTAATGTGAAGATGTCTGTATATGGAGAGCATATTTAGTATTACTTACTTTGATCAGGATGAAAAAAAAAAAAAATCTGTAAAGAACATGGGTAATATTCAAAATAAGAAAAACATATTCATAAAAATAAAATATTCATATTTTGATTGGCGCTTATTCCTCACAGCCCCGTTTAGCAGTGACGTCATCAGCAGTGTGTATGTGAGGAGCCACTAGGTGGCGCTGCAGGATTCACCAGAGTCTCTCAGAGTGTATTTACAGAAGCAGCAGCCATTAACACAGTGTTTCTCCTCTTCTGATGACTGTTGCTGAATTCAGAGGCGCATGCTAGCGTACTACTCTTACTGTTTCTGTCATAGAAAGATGTGATAAAGGTACTACTGTAAAAAACTAAACAAATTTACACAGTAAAAAACAATGCATTCAAATGATCAAGAAAATGACAAATATTACCCAGAATGCATTGATTTTACAGTATATTACTGTTTATTGCGGTATATTACGTAAAATAAAACTATATTTTACTACGTAAATTTTAGTTTTTCTGTTTTTTAGCGTATACGGTTCCGAATTTAGCATGCGCGACACACATAACCTCTCAAATTCAAGAGATGTTCTGGCTGTAACATTAAACACCAGCCCCGGCTAACGTTCTGAGAACGTTCTGGCAAGGTTCTCTCAAAGTTATGAACAAACATTCTTACATGTAACGTTGATAGAACGTTCTTTGAAAGTTATCTGGTCTCAAAATATTAGGACATTTATATATTGTTCATGGAACACTCAAATAATGTTTTTTAAATGTTTCGGAATGTTCAGAATTAACATTCCCACAATGTTTGCAAAATTATTAAAATGAAACTTTTTGAAAGATATGATAAAGGTACTACGAGTAAAAAATAGCTGTAAAAAAATAAACAAATTTACACAGTAAAATACCGTAAAAACAATGCATTCAAATGATCAAGAAAACGACAAATATTACCCAGAATGCATTGATTTTACAGTATATTACTGTTTATTGCGGTATATTACGTAAAATAAAACTATTTTTTACTACGTAAATTTTAGTTTTTCTGTTTTTTAGTGTATAACATTCCCACAATGTTTGCAAAATTATGAAAATGAAACATTTTGAACATTCAGAAATAACGTTTTTATAACTTAACTCTTTCCGCGCCATTGACTGAATCTTCCGGCAATCCATGTTTTCACTGTTATACAGTAGGGGGCGCTATTACGCATCTTCTGAAAGAGTACAGAATCTCCAGATCAAAACACAAGCGAAGAAGAAGCAGAAACAAGCTTACGCACATGTAAAATGTTGCTTTTGTATAAATAAAAAAAACGTACCCACATTCAAGTGTTGATAAAAAAAAAAAAAAATGCATGAAGCTAGAATAAAATGTTGTTTTTTAAAATAAGAAGCTCTGTTCTTTTGACATATTGCATTTTCAGATATTCATACAACAAAATATTCCATGAAAGTTTTGTGAAAATGATCCAAAAAAAAAATAGCGTGGAAAGAGTTAATGGGAACATTACCAAAATGTTCTTAGGACATATTTTTTGCACATTCTCTGTGATAAAGGAAAGTTGGGAAACAGTGTTTTGCTGAATGCGAGGCACTGTGCATGCTGGGAGATTGAGGGTGTGTTTCTGGCAGAGTTACATAAACAACCGTTGACTGTTACATAAGGCAATTCAGATGTTTGAGAGCTATTTAAAACCATCTTTTACTGGAATTGAGGCGTTTAACCCTTTGCTGAACATGTCTGTGTTTGCTGTAGTAACTTCAGCATGACTGTCGACAACATGATCTCTCTGGTGTACCATGAAAGATCTGCTAATGAAGAGCCTGGTGGAGAAACACCAGATCTGTTCAGTGACGCTCCGATGAAGAAAGTCACGGTCAGTCGAGAAATCCATCAAACAATGAGACGGATCCTGTCTGAACTGATTCAGATGCCGTGAGATGATGAGATATTCTCATCCACATTGGTTATATTTGCCATCAGACCAATAATAAATCAGCTTTTATCTTCCTCAAGCACAAAGCTTTATTTTCTAACAAACGTGAATAAACAGCGCAGCAGCTGTCTCCACAGTTTCATACTGAATCTCTGAAAGGCTGCAATTATTTCTCGGCCCTCCTGACATTATTTTTAACAGAGCAGAGCAAAAAAAAACCTCAGACTTACACAGAGAGACCAGAATAACACAAAAACAAACCATCATATCAGAATGATTTCTGAAGGATCATGTGACACTGAAGACTGAAAATTCAGCTTTGATCACAGGATATAAATTACACTTTACTATATATTCACATAGAAAACAGCTGATTTACATTGGAATAATATTTCATATTTTTACTGTATTTTTGATCAAATAAACGCAGCCTTGGTGAGCAGAAGAGGCATAAAACACTAATGAACCTGCTAAAAACACCTCCATACCGCATAGCAACACCCTGACAACCACACACAACACTCTACATGTATAAACAGCAGTTGCTTTCTTCAGGAAACCTTGTTCTGCTTATGTGAAACAGTGCTAATTATTCTCACTCTAATGGCGTGAGACTCATTATAGTTTTACAGCTCTGAACAGAACAATACTTCACCTAAAGCAAGAGCCAGACAGTCTGAATATAACAGAGGAAAGTGCCGCATAAATCACACATGAGAGCATGAGCCAAACTGAAGCATTATCGATTCGAGGAAATACAGGCAAATGTTAGGACACACAGATCCAAAGAGACTGAAGGTTATATTCGGATGAGGATCTATCTGAAAAAGCTCTTGAGGTCACATACATGCCGACTATAATACTTTCAGAAGTATGATCTGGTAAAGCTTCATCAGTTATTATTTAAGCACTGACTGGAAAATGATCTGGATGTTCCCAACTAACAAAAATATGTTCTAAGCACGTTTTCCTAACGTTGCTATTAAGTTATGAAAACATTATTTCGGAATGTTCTTTGAAAGTTCAAAACATCCAGTTTTTTAAATGTTGAAACATTTTATCATTCTTCAAACATTATGGGAACGTTACTTTTGAATGTCCAGCTAAAACGTTTCAGAAAAAAAAAAAGTTGTGATGTATAAATGGGTCAATGACGTGACGGGCCTTAATAATAATTTAAGACACAGATGTGACATCCAAAGTGTGTAAGGTAGTACAACTAGATCTCTTTTATTGAAGGTTTTAATTATATTTTTCTACATATTTTAAAGATTTTGAAGTGTCAAAAGGTCATTCGGTTTAACCGTCCAAAGGCCAATACAGCCATTTCATTAGTGATTAAAACATCTTAAAATGTAATAAATGTATATATTGTTTATTCTGCCATGATTTTATAGCATCATATATCAACATAGTGCAAAATGATATTAAAATTATGTGTAGAAGTCGTTGCTTTGTTATGAGAAAGAATGTCCGGAAAAATGAATTTCATTGATGTCATTCGGAGTAACCAATATAAAGGGACCGTTTTGGATCAAGTCATGCGTAAAATTTGATAAATTCACGTTTTCACTTGATCATACGCATGTCTCGAAACATCAGGTCATTCGGTACAACCGCTATAAAACATGGAAAATGTTGCAATATTTTAAAAACTTGTGCTAAATATAAAATGTTTGATTGACCTTTTGCTAGCTAGCTAGCTATCAGCCTGTTAGCATTGTTTGAAAATATCGTCATTCGGTATAACCAAAAGTGTCATTCGGTAAAACCGAAATTTAGGTTTTTTTGGTGACAAATTTTGTTCATCTTGTAAAAAATGACAAAAACAGTGTTAATTAATTACAAAAACCACATAATCTCATTGTTAACACTTGATAAAACTTCAAATTATATAATTATATCTCCATTATGGTTTTCTTAAAGTCTTTTATCAATGACCCAAATAATGTTTTTGTGCTAACGTTTTGAGAACATTATTAAAGACCAGATAACACTGAACGAATGTTTGTTCATAGCGTTTAGAGAACTTTGCCAGAACGTTAGCTAAAGTTCAGAGAATTAAGGCTCGTTCACACCAAGAACAATAGCGGTCTGTTATTCTAAACTTGTGCGATGCGGTTTCACAGTGTGTACAACATGTTCTTGCTGTGCTTTAACCAGCAGATGTCCTCAGCATGCTATGTTTCGAGTGAATAGCTAGTGTAATCGATCGTTGAATTTAGCTGACGAAGTCAATAAAGTGGAATAAAAACAACGCCTAGTCTTTTTCACTGCAACTTCAAAGGAAGCTAGACAATGTTGTCGAAACTAGCGCTGGATGCCTGAGGTAATTTATATTACACTGTTAATAAATCTTATTGTTAATACTTCTCAACATTTAACCAATTGTTTTCCATATATACATTTTTTTTGAAAAGGGGGTTGACTTGTCAAACAGTGGTGGATTTTTCTGGACCTCTGCGATTCTCCGCAATGTCGTACGCCATTTTAAATGCGTGAGCCGTTAAATTTGAACAGATTCTGATTGGCTGTCAGTGTTTTATTATTCAAACAGCTAGAAAAAAAATAGTTCTGAAAGCGATTCCAACGATATCGTTATGTTATAGCTTTTATATTTATAACAATTTTTATCTTTATCATTATCTTTATAGTTATCGTTCTTGGTGTGAACGGGCCTTTAGTCATTGAGGCACATAATGACCGTCAGCTAGAAGATTATTTTCACATCTTAAGAATCTTTTGCAATGTTCATCTTAACCAAACAGATTTGTGTCAAATGAAATTTAATGTTTTAGACCAAATAAACATCCCAGAATCCATCAAATCCATTGACAATACTTACTGATGTTTATTCTGCGTTTTTCCCTCCAAAATGATGTCACTTCCTGCAGGATGATGTCAACCAAGGGATATTAAGGGATATAAAGTTATATTGAGACACATGGAAAGAACTGAAATTGAGAAGATTTAAATAAGGAAAGCATGAAGAAACCACCTGGAATTCTGTTTTTCCACCGTAGAGCAGCACCTGGAAACATGACAGATATCAAAACCCGCTCAAATCATTGTGATTAAAGAAAACTATATGCGTTAATCTTTGTAAATTGTGAGTTTAATATTTTGTCCAGTGTATTCAGACATATATGATGCACAGGAGGACCCATCGCCTGTTTCGCTTCAGAGAGTTTCTTGAGTCGAACTCTTCACCGTCAAGAGTGAATAGTGACTGTTGCCCTTCACTGCAGGATAATGACATTAATCCATGGAAAGTGTTAACATTTCAGGAGCAACTGAAGTACATGAAGACCACCATATCTGTAATATCTGATTTCACTGACACCATATCAGAAACGTAACACACACACACCATGGAGAGATACTGGAGAGTATCAAACTGCACTGTTAAAAATAAAGCTTCTTTATCGGCATTGATGGTTCCTCGAAGAGCCTTTAGCATCAGTGGAATCTTTCCATCGCACAAAAGGTATTTATAGTGGGAAAAGCTTCTTTAGATTTTTTAAATGTTCTTCACACCAAGAAAAAATGGTTCTGTTACGAACTGATGACTGGAAGGTTCTTCTGTGAAAAGCCCCTTTTGGAAGCTTTATTTTTAAGAGTATGTTTAACAAGACAGTCGGATACAGTACTAGTAGCTTGAGACGGTGCTCGCTGTTGTTTTCAATTGCATTTAATATGTTTATTAATTGGCAGAATCTGTTCTTTTAAAGGCAAATGGAGACAAATTGACTGAACTGACTAGGGAAGCTTTAGAAGAGTTCACCGTTACATTTGAACACCGTAACAAAGACAAACTCCCACATGAGCATCTGTTCATTAACATCACAAGCTGCAGATCACACTGCGTTCCATTCAACTCAAACGGTCTGAGTTTTCATAGAATAGAACGACACTTGAAGTCGAAACTAGTATGTGCACTGTGATTGTTAGTACATGTTCTCCTGACCTGTTTCAGAGCACACAAACTCCCTAGTGCCAAATTAGTTATTAAAAGCCATTGGTTTAACTCCAAGAGGTTACATGATTTTTCCTCATTCAAACATCTGATTTTGGATGGAACGCAGCATTAATGCTTCTCTTGGGCTGCTTTAAAGAGACACTGTTGATTAATCTTTAATTAACTGACCCCAAAACTCATTGGAGAAACTTCAGCGTCTCATGATATTTTAAATATACTGTAATGGACATTAAATTTCAGACAGTACTGAACTACATAGCTAGCTAACGTCTGGATTCGACTCATGGTGCGTTTGAGTTCATTTAAGTCAAATAAAAAATACAAAGTAAGAAAGAAACGGACGGCATACAAGTGTAAGTTAAAATGCAAACATAAACATTTCCCACACAAGCAGGGAACAGTTCAAATGAGATATTGCTATCAAGTCAATTTCTAAAAAATAATCAATAATTTGGTGGTTAAAAAAAGTGCAAGTAGACGACGGTATAAAACATGCTGCTCAGACAGCCAAACTTCACCGATAAACTAAACAGCCACAAATATTCTACTACTGGAAGTATAAAGTAATTTTTTTAATCTAGTGGAGCATAGCTGTGCTATCATGCTGAAAGTCTGAGACTGTTACTTCCCATCTGGTTTTTGCTTATAGTTCCTTGAGGAAACAGTATTAAAGACTGACCTTTGGGTCTAACATATTAACAACATTTCAGGCAACGTTTGCTCTCTTTTCATTACTTTCCGAAGGCCATCACTGCACGTAATGTCACTGAAATTACTTTTAAGGTGCGGTCACATTTACCGTTGTTTAGCAAATTTACTCAAGCATTTCATTCATTTCAATAGGAATCCATGTGAGGGCCATCCAATTTGTGAGGGCGAAAGATTTCCCCATGCAGATTTTGCATAGAAATTTAACTAGAAATTTTACCTTTATGAGGGTTGCACTTTGGCCTTCGTGATGGTCCAAGACTCTACCAATGTGAAATCCATGTGGGGAAATGACTAGAAATGACTAGATTTCTCTTGTGAAAATTAAATGAAATTACTTTCTGAGAATCATCAAATGGACTGAGTAGAAATTTAACTTTAGAAATTTAACTAGCCTTTGTGAGGGTTCTACTTTGGCCTAGTCCTAGAGGACCTGAGGACCATCAAATAGACAAAAAATTTAACTAGAATTTAACTTTAGAAATTCAACTAGCCTTTATGAGGGTTGCACTTTGGCCTTTGTAATGGTCCTAGACTCTACCAGTGCGAAATCCATGTGGATTCCTATTGAAATTATCGGATTTTGCTTGTGAAAATTAAGTTACTTTCTGAGAATCATCAAATGGACACAGTAGAAATGTAACTTTAGAAATTTAACTAGCCTTTGATGAGGGTTCCACTTTGGCCTTTGTGATAGTCCTAGACTCTACCAATATGAAATCCATGTAAGGAAATTCCCATTGAAATGTGGGAAAGTGGGGAAATTCCCATTTCTTATTGAAATAACAGGATTTTGCTTGTGAAAATGTGCTGAAATTACTTTCTGAGGACCATCAAATGGACAGAGTATAAATTTAACTAGCTTTTATGAGGGTTCCTCTTTGGCCTTTGTGATGGTCCTAGACTTCAGTGTGAAATCCATTCCTATTGAAATGATTGAATTTTGCTGAACAAACTTCGCAAATGTGACCGTACCTTTAGTTTCATATCATCCAAGAGTCTCAAGCGAATCACCTAGTTAAATTTCTACACTGTCCATTTCCACATCCTCTAAAGTAGTGTCTGATTGAGAAACCATTATGAGTTTTTGCTTCTTTGAATATTGTCTGACCATGTTGCTCTCCTCTTGGTCCGTCTGATTGTGATGCTCTTGGTCCTTTTCCAAAACCTCAACAGAACTCCCATGACTAAACATTGCATTGTCCGTGGACTCGAAGGACTCGCCGCCCAGACCCTCGAGTTTAGTGTATCCTCCGCAGCCCAGGCCCTCCAGTCGAGGGCAGCTGAGACGCCTCGATCGCACCTGCCGGTCCGCAGGGGTAGATGACGTACAGATATCCAAATCAATAGACCTGGAGTAGTCAGACAAAGCGCTTAAAGACAGGTGAGATCCTGTGGCCTTGCGGCCTGGCGAACATGGCGGAAGCAGCTGAACCTGGGAACCCTGCAGAGAAACTCGAGGTGCTCCTTGCAAACTGGCGCTGCTCCTGTAAACCTCCACCGAGTCCTGCGGAAGCTCTGGATGATTTTGAGCAGGTTCCACTTTGGCCTTTGTGATGGTCCTAGACGCTACCAGATCCTCCAAACGTCTGCAAATGGCCTCAGCGTCCAAAAACTCTCTCTTGGCTTCTCCGGTTTTGTCCGAACCCCTTCTTTCGGACGCTCCTCGGTTGTTGAGCTTCATCATTGGCAGAGTGAAAGCATTGACTGAGGTGGACACGATGGTTCTGGTTTCCCACTGCCTTAGCTCAGGTGGGATTCGATTCTGATCTTGATAGATACTGTAGACGGTGTCCGTAAAGCTCTGTTTCTCCAAAGACGAGACTCGTGGGATGGTGGTAGACAGACGTCGGGATGAGATCATGCTACTTGCGTCATGTCGTCCGGAGCCTGGAGAAGGCCAGGAGTCTTTATGAGGGGCTCCATAGGATTTGGTCTCTTTCGATTGACAGTAGTTCACGAAACCGTTCAGCGGCGCGGACTCCTTGCTCCGCAAACTATGAATGTCAATCACTGTTGAGTAGATGTCTCTGAGATTAATGATTTTGGTCTTTTTGTCTCTGTTTTCGTGAAGCACTGCATTAGCACAAATGAATAGGAAGATCCCGATGCCCATAATTAATGGTCCGAACACCTTCAGCTTGTCTGAATACAAGTATCTGTTAATAAACGCAGCAAATGTTCCCTGCTTAGGCGAATCCAGCTCAGCAGTCCCACTGGAGCCATTATAGCTCCTGAAGTCTTTATCTTTAAGATCCCATCTGACGGTCACATTGACTAATTCACGTCCTCGGCTCTCGTAAGTCCTCTGAGCGTTTTGTGTGTTCATCAGTCCCGGATACAGAGGACTCTCTTTGGGCCAGTAGCCCAACACAGCCATGGCGACGCCAACCAGCAGCACCAGAATCCCAATGGCAGCGACCAGTCCAGATATGGAACACAGCTTCAGCTTTCCTTTAACCACAACCACTTCGTTCTTCCTCTTTTTCTTTGCTTTCCTCTTGCGCTTGTTTTCAGCGCGGTTCTTAGCACGGAGGGAGTCCTGTCGCCTGGCAGATATCCGCAGTAGACCCCCTGTGGCAATCATGATGGCGCTCAATTAATCATCCTGGAAAAGATAGAAAGAACATGTGAACATTAGTGTGGGCTGGAAAAGCCATGAGATCTAGACACATGCTCACTAAATCTAACATATAGCATGTGCATATATAAGCAACAACAAATAATAGATATAAAAACACAAACACACACACTCTACCAGTCAAAAGTTAGGAATTAAGTATTTTTAATGTTTCTGAAAGAGTCTCTCCTGCTCACCAAGGCTGTGTTTATTTAATCAAAAATACAGTAAAAATTTTTACACTTTAAAATGGCTGTTTTCTATGTGAATATATAGTAAACTGTAATTTATTCCTGTGATCAAAGCTGAATTTTCAGCATCATTACTCCAGTCTTCAGTGTCACATGATCCTTCAGAAATCATTCTAATATGATGATTTGATGCTCAACAAACATTTATGATTATTATCAATCTTACTATATATTCACATAGAAAATGTCTATTTTAAATAGTAATATTATTTCACATTTTTTTACTGCATTTTTAATCAGCCTTGGTGAGCAGAAGAGACTTCTTTTTGCTTGTAACATCCTTTTTCAATGAATGTCACACACCAGCATTTGCTGTGCTCCTATTGGTTCTTCATTAGACGGACGTTCCAGAAGCTCACTTATCTTGATGAAAGCTCTGTAAAATCTGGAAGGCTGAACATGAGAGAGGATGAACACAAAGCTCCGTCTCAGGCGAGTGTTCACTGGACTCTCCAGCACACTGAGTGGGAGCGAGATGCTGCTTCCTGTGAACAGCATATGGATGGTGTGGGTTAATGCAGCACAAACACACAGCAGTGATCAGCGATCACAGTCACATGAGTGAAAGAAGAACAGAAGCAGTGTGTGACAGAGACAGATGACATGATTCACTTCAGACTCCAAACAGAAAGACGGAAAGCATCTGTTTGTTCTGTTTGGTGTTGATTTGACATAAAAGCTGATTCTATCTCAAACTGGGAACATGAGCGAGCAACAGGCTAACAGGTAAAAAACATCTTGTTGCTTGGTTCATATAAGATTACAGCTGAAAATATGAGTCCAAGAGAACATGAACATCACTGTCTATCATTGAGGGATGATTCACTTACTGATGTCAGCAGGTAAACAAGATCTATAGGCTTTTGAGTTGTTTACGTGTTTACTGGCGTGAGGGCGAGGCAACCTGTCACTCACATGAGATCAACCAATAGCAAACCACAACCATCCAATCAATTCCCCACTGACAAAATCAAGCCCCGCCCTACATTTGTTCTTGTTTCAGAAGCAGTTTCACTCAGATATACGACACAATAGAGAAGAAAAGACTATGACGACTCAAGTCATCATCTGATTGGTTGAATTCTACAGGATTTCCAGGAGAAGTGTGTGTCATGTTCTTTAAAGGTCCACCTGGAAACAAAGATGCTGTGATGCCAAACCCCCTCATGGAAAAAAAAAAGCCGACAATGAGCGCTTAAAGTTTGCGGTATATATTCTTTAAAATACATCCAAGAGTTTTACACACCAGTCTTTTATCGTAGGGACATTGACGTTACATCATCACACCCCTAAACATAACACGGAACAAAACAAACTGTGATTGGTTGCTTTACAGGTCAGTCAGACGGCCTCTGGGTGGGTTTGTCCAATGAAAGCCGCCGTCAGTCTGAAGGTCTGGCTACGCGAGACTAATCGCGACTTCCCTTTCATGCCGACTTTGAGTTCATAGTATCGTTCTAAATGAACTCCCAAAGACTCAGATTTATTAGTCTTTCTCAAGGGTCTCACCCAAACGCAGCCTCATTAAAGTTTGTAGAAACTCTCCTCAGTCCAGTAGAACACCAATATATATGACACACTGTGTGTTTACTTCATGTTCTTAATCATAACAGACTTTGCAGTGGCCTTCGTGAACCCATCTACTTTTCCGCAGTAGTAATAATTTATGGCACCAATTAAATCTTTATGTTGTCTTCCAAAAGGGACTTCCAGAGGAAAATACATGTTTTGAGTTTCCAGCACCAGGGTTCATTAGTTCTGAATCATCAGGGGAGAAAAGAAGAGAAAAGTGAATTTGTTTCTCGCTGCAACTCACTGAGTGTCCATTTCTCTTCGCCGCATTGTGCCGCTGTGCTCATTAGGGTCTCTCAACACATTAGATAGACACTGATTTAACATGAATCAGCAGATATGACATGATGATAATGACCCTCCAAGGCTTCATAAACTCGATGAGAGGAAGCATGTAATTACATGTTCTCGTCAGTCGTGAATATATCAGCCAGTAAACAGAATAACAGTGATCAACTGACTTTCATACAGCTATGATTCTAGAGAACGTGATTTAACTCTTACTTTACTCTTGAACAGCGCTAACGTCGGGTGAATGATGGTGCACTTTTATTGTTCTCAGTATATGGCATCTGACGTAACACTAGATCAGAGAAATTACCAGAGAAATATTCACTTTCCTTCCTGTCAGCAAGCAAATGTGTCAGTTATGAGTGTTTATGGACCTGCCCTAAATTTACTTGCTAGTGCACTACTTAAAGTTTATTGCTGGTCAATCTGCTTGTCTTTAAATCAAGACAAATGTACTTGTATAGCACATTTCACAATACACATTGTTTCAAGGCAGCTTTACAGAAAATCATGATGTTAAATCTTCATGCCTTACACTCTAAACAATGCTGGGTTAATAACAACTCAAGTTGGGTTGAAAATGGACACACCCAGCGATTGGGTAGATTTAACCCAGCGAATGGGTTCATTTAACCCAGCAAATTAGTTGTTTTAACCCAGCGAACGAGTTGTTTTGAACCCAGCGAATAGGTTGTTTTGAACCAAGCAATTGAGTTGTTTTAACCCAGCGATTGGTTTGTTTTAACCCAACAATTGGGTTGTTTTAACCCAGCAAAAGAGTTGTTTTGAACCCAGTGAATGGGTTGTTTTAACCCAGCAATTGGGTTATTTTAACCCAGCGAATTAGTTGTTTTGAAACCAGTGAATGGGTTGTTTCAACCCAGCGATTGGGTAGATTTAACCCAGTGAATGGGTAGATTTGTGAATGGGTAGATTTAACCCAGTGAATGAGTTGTTTTAACCCAGCGACTGGGTTGTTTTAACCCAGCGATTGGGTAGATTTAACCCAGCGAATGAGTTGTTTTAACCAGTAATTGGGTTGTTTTAACCCAGCGAGCAATTGGGTTGTTTTAACCCAGCAATTGGGTAGATTTAGGGTTAGGGTTAGTGAATGGGTAGATTTGTGAATGGGTTGTTTCAACCCAGCGATTGGGTAGATTTAACCCAGCGAATGGGTAGACTTGTGAATGGGTAGATTTAACCCAGCGAACGAGTTGTTTTAACCCAGCGATTGGGTAGGTTTAACCCAATAATTGGGTAGGTTTAACCCAGCGATTGGGTAGATTTAACGCAGTGAATGGGTAGATTTGTGAATGGGTTGTTTCAACCCAGCGATTGGGTTGTTTTAACCCAGCGAATGGGTAGATTTAACCCAGTGAACGAGTTGTTTTAACCCAGCGATTGGGTTGTTTTAACCCAGCAATTGGGTAGATTTAGGGTTAGGGTTAGTGAATGGGTAGATTTGTGAATGGGTTGTTTCAACCCAGCGATTGGGTTGTTTTAACCCAGCGAATGGGTAGATTTAACCCAGTGAACGAGTTGTTTTAACCCAGCGATTGGGTTGTTTTAACCCAGCGAATGGGTAGATTTAACCCAGCGAACGAGTTGTTTTAACCCAGCCACTGGGTTGTTTTTGTTTTTTGTTTTTTTGGATTTGTCTAAACAATTAATCAGTTGAGATTTGCTAAATAGTATCGCTTTACATGTGTGTATTGTATGTATGTGAATAATGTTGGACATACTTATATATGCAACTTTATTTAAAGAACTGGCTGATTATATACTGTAGTTACATTTTATGATGAAACAAAAAAACAAAAATCAGGCAGTTAAGATTCAGTATATATAGTTGAGCATATATAGCTTTACATGAGTATGTAAATGTGAATAAAATTGGATTATATAGGGCTATGCGATAATATATTACTGTTTACAATTTTGCGACAATATAGTCAATCACACAGCCAATATTCGCTATATAGTGCTTTATGTAAGTGTGCTGTAAGTCGTCTGAAATATACAGCAAGCCCAATAATAGCATCTCTTCATCACTTTAATCATTTTCATCGGACATTGAGACAAAACACAATGATTAAGTTCATATGGCTGTACAAAGCTCATGAATATTTAATGACAAAAACATTCAGATTGGTTGTTTGTGCCTGAACATTCACTTAAGTCAGTGTTCAAAAAAATGATGCTAATTGGATTTAAAAGATTTCAACTAGTGTAAATGCATCACATGGAGCTCGAGGATGCTCGAGTCATTATTTGAACAACATCACTAATGTTACGTCTCATACTGCATATATACTGCTCAGATACCAAAAAATGGCTGTTTCTTTCATAAAGAGCACCTATGATGCTTTTTTCCATGTTCATCTTTCTTTAGTGTGTAATGTTGCTGTTTGAGCATGAAAAAGCTCTGCTAAGTTCCAATTGTAGTCTTAAGTTTTCTTCCGGGAACAAACACGTCACAATGTTCCTCATTTAAATAATTCATATGCAGAATAAAGGGGCGGGGCCTGGTTGAGTTAGTTAGTAGTGTGTCGAAACTGGCGGTTATGGTAAGGGGCGGGACATTTCCCAAACACCAATCACAACACACTGCTCCAGCCGACCAATCAGAGCACATTGTGCTTTTCAGAAGGAGGGGCTTCATAGAGACAGGAAGTGTTACTGACAGACTGGGAAGAGAGGAGCTGCAACAATGCAGAATATGAGGAAAATAATCAACATTCACATTCTAGTATAGAGCTCAAAAAACACCATCAAGATGCTGATGTTACAAAACAAACTGCTTTTAAGAAACAAAGCTCCCATACTTCTGTGTTGGCACTGCTTCTATATTTCCAACCACAAAGATTTATAGATTAGATGAATTCCTGAGAGTGTTTGGCAATGAAGGATTCCACGTTTAATCAAATAAAGCTGAAAACGCTCTGACAGCGCAGACAAACAGACGATCACGCAGGCTGCGGGAGTTCAAAGGTGTGTGCGGATCCTTCCACATCAAAGCAAACAGCAGAGGATCTGTGCGAACAGAGAATCCACAGATACTTCACACATGAATTGACATCTCAAACACGGGCGAGAAGGATTTATGGATCACAATGACCTTTGCATTCATATTTGAAGGGCTGGATGAAGGGCAGAGATGAAAATAAACACATCATGAGGACAAAACACAAAATGACAGCGATCGCGCAAGGCTGCCAGAATGAATTTGCTCGTAAAACTAGCTGCAGTAAAAAGATGAAGCAGAAATATGATTTCCATCATCACGCAGTCAGTGCAGGAAAACATAAAGGTAATGGAGCTGAGAATGACGACTATTACGCGGGGCGCACGAGTCAACAAATAATACTCCACAAACAAATAAACAGTTTTCACCAAGCATATGCTGCTGACATTCATTCGTGGGCGGAAAATGAATGATATGCTGTTCACAAAGGCAAGGATGTGCTGCGTTTCACTGATCTGAAGCCAGCTCGGCGTCTCCTTTTCTAGATTTGGTTTATACGATGTGTGATAGTCTAACTACTGAGGATCAATAAAGCAAGATTGACCTGTTTCATTGAAACTAATGACTGTGAAGGACAGATGCTCAGTTATACTGTTGGGTTCTTTAATTGCTCATTGAAAATGTCTTTCCAAACAGGACAAAGAGGTTGGGAACATTAGTTTTGACTCCGACTTTGGATTGATCAGCCCCTCACAGTCTCATTCTCATTAAATTATGCAATCCATAACTACCCAACTACTGACTCTGACTACCCAACCGGCAGCAGGTCTCTAATGTAAGCCATTAGTGGTTTACAGATACTCCAGTTCAATTAATGCATGTCAATCTCTTTACGCTGCACTAGTTATTCCAGATTTTTGGTCGCGGGAGATTGGTCAGCTTGAGCAGATTCTCATCCGCACAACGGATGCATTGATGAGCTCTGATACCACAAACATCTCATGCATTTCTGCATTAATTATTGCACTGACTTGAAACAATATCTTCCATGACTAACCACATCATAAACTCAACTACCGTCTTATGCAGAATACACCATCCTCATTCAGATGTTTGACTAATTACTCTCATTCTCGTGTTCAGAACAAAGAAGTCAACTGTATACATGCCACTGGAAGCTCTTCGAGGTTTTTAATAACCAATTAATTGGTAGTTATTTTACAGGTACGTTTCATATTTTAGAGACGTGCAGGAGTTCCTGGCATCATGATCCTAGAAGACCTTTAAAAAAAAGATTTTAACAGTAAAATGTACAGAACATAACATACATTGATCATACATGACCTGAAACATGGACAGGTTCACCTCAGTGTTACTACAGTATTCAGCCCTTCAAATCAATAATAATCAATATTGAATAACCCACCTACTCTTCAGTGTCTTCTAACAGGTCGGAGATATTCAATAATGAGGAGATTTATAGCTGAATGTTCGTATTTAACAGTTTTCTGTGATGTTACCACAAATTCAAACGTTTCTGATCTTAATACAGACACGGGGATCATGAAAAGAGGCGGATTTCAATGTAAATATTAGAGTTTTGGAATAAAATGTGCAGTATTTGCACATAAAATGGGGATTGTGAAAACGAGCTGCTGCTCGGATGAACAGTATTATGCCTCTATTAAAGAGCTTTTTGACGAAGGAATTAAACGAAATAACGGATAAAGGTGATTTAAAACAGCCTGCTTTTCAAAATGAACGTAAAACTGAACAAAAACTGGAAAACCAGGAGGTTTATGCGTAGAAAATAACGTGCGTAACAGCTCGTGACATTCGGTACATTTAACGAGCCCTAAATATACACAAAAACACAGTCATGCGTTGATATATTAATCATTTTATCATTCATCGATAAAGCTTATCCATTGACACAGTGAAGCAACGATAAACGATCGCTTACCGTGAAATATGACTGATAAATTCGTATTCGAGCAATAACACGAAAACTTTCTCCCTTCGGAAGAGAACATTTTGTGCTGAGGTAAAAATAAAATAAAAAAATAAATAAATAAGTTCGTTATTTCCAGTATTTCCAGTCAGGAATATATTCCCGCGCTCCTCTCTCAGCCGTTTAATCGCGCGCGCTCGTCTCGCGCTCTTCTGTGGGGAGTGTCGCGCGCGCCGGGTTTCTGATCCAGAGTTTTGTGCTTCAGGTTCGGGTGATGCTGCTGATGTTACGCTGCTTCTTCTCGGGTGTTGTTGCTATGATACCGCAGCCCGATTCCAGTGGAAGTGCTGCAGGATTTGAATAATTGCCTTCTAAACTGTTTAACCCCCTGAACGACGGCGCTTGTGATGCTCAAACGCGCGTTAAAAGCCACCGGAGCCGGTCAGCAGAGAGAGAGAGAGAGAGAGAGAGAGAGAGAGAGAGCGATGGTGACGAGCACTTACCTGAGCGAGCGACGAGTTCAGCCGCGTTCACTGAAGGGGGGGTGGCGTTTTGTCGCGTCGTTCCACTTCCTGTTGGTCAAATATATATGCAAGGAAAAAAATATCCATGCGGCATTTGGAACATGTTTATAAGTAGAGAGAACCGAAAACATCAAAACATGAAATTCACTAGTGAAAACAAAACTACAATGACAAAGAAACACATGCAGTACTTTTTTTGTATAAATAAAATGTTAAAACCAGCTAATTGTTTGTAAGCATCTGTTGGAAGAGGGGTGTTATAGGGTTAAATCAATACCATTATGATCAATATCTTTCCAGAGGTCAGAGATCAACCCAAAGATCAATAATCAGCTTAATGAATCTAAATCAGCAATTGGCAAATGTTGAGTTGGAAAAAGCAACAAATACAGAAACAATTTAATAAACAAACATTCAAAATCCAAATTCAGACTAATGTTCCTGGTTATAATGTAAGTCATGTTAGTCCAATTTACCATGGTTTTACCATAAATAAAACCAAAAAAACATGGTAATGGTATTAATCATGGTTATTAATCATGGTTTTGCTACACTAACCATAGTTTAAACATGGTACATAGTATTTCCAACCTATTTTGGGTTCACTTTAAGCCAGACATATAGTAATTTTTAAACAATAGTTGGGTTAAATAGAACTACCCAACATGTTGTGCCAACATTTAACCCAACCCCTGGGTTTGTCCATTTTCAACCCAGCATTTTTTAGAGTGTAGTAAAACTGGTAATAAATGGTTTATCAATATGCCAAAAAAAACATGGTTACTGCACTTTTACTATAATAAAACCACGATTAATTAAAAAAGACTAGTATCCGTAGAGATCTGAATATTTATATAATTGATTTGCATTGAACTGAATTGATCTGTAGAGCTGCTTTACAGATTAAATTGAATTTGCTTCATAATTGATTAATTTTGCAACTTGTTATTTTCCTGCTAACAAAGTGCTATACACTCTTTATTGCCATATTTGCTTTCACCAAGAACCTTAATCCATCGCACAAAAGGTTTTTAGGGTGGAAAAAGGTTCTTTAGATTATTAAAATGTTCTTCACACTAAGAAAAGAAGATTCTTTGCGGAACCAAAAATGGTTAAATATCACTGTGGAAAAACGCTCTTTTAACCTTTATTTTTAAGAGTGTAGAAATAAGGTTTATGGATGGGTGTGGATTGCAATATCACCAGCATATTTGATTGGTAACTCTTCACATTATTTATAACAATCGCACCCAAAGCACTTCCAGATGCTGAGCCGAGGATAAAGATGAAACGCTGCAAAATAACAAGGTTCAGGCGGCTGGGATCCCGCCGCACCTCAGAGAGATGCTTATTAAGCCAAACCTCTGCAGCCTTTGAAGTTCCTTTCTGCTACATCTCGCCTCAAGACACAATCAAGGAACGCTGTCTTTGGAAACGCTAACCGATGGCCGAGTGCATTTAACAAGCTCCAGCTCTCCACTGGGATCTGTCAGGAAACATGTCCCCTCTCCCACTACAGCGAAAGGATCTTATTGCACCCAAACGTGTCCAACAGCGCGATCACGTGTCCGCAGAACATCTTATTCCCACAGCATTTAAGGAAAGACTTGCGTCATCAAATTCTCCCATAATCCTCACTGTGTTCCAGTGACGCCTCATGGGACGGGCCGACTCTGACCGGAGGGTTATTCTCAGAACAAGCCTTCGAAAAAAAAACTCAAGGGTGTTTACAACAGTGAGTGAAGCACGTCTGTGACTGTCATTATGATTGAGAATCAACCATTCAAGGAATAATTCACCAAAAATGATCATTCTGTCATCATTTATTAATGTGTGCTCCGTTCCAAACCTGTATGACTTGCTTTCTTCCATGAAACACAAAAGATATTTTGAAGAATGTGTCAAATGTTTTAGTCCATGTCATGAAAGTCAGTGGAGTCCAAAACAACACTATCCCCAATGACTTGAGGAAAAGACAGACATTTTTGTCTTGTTTAGTGTTGAACAACATGAGGGTGAGTAAATGATAATCTGTGATATAATTCTGAAAACCTGTATAGTATAGTGTTTTCCTGTAAGATCTACTCACATCTTCATCTACGTCCAGTGGTAAATCTTGAGGGATGAACATTGAAGGACACTCAATCACAAAACGTCATTAGATTGCACCAAAAACACTGTCAGGACGCTACAAACACATGTGTGATTCAACAGCTGTGATATTCTGATGCTATTTGGAAATTGCATGCTTTACACAAGTCCGACTCTCTATCCATTAGGCCACGACCACCCCCTATATATATATATATATATATTTTATTTTTTATTTATGCCTGTTGTTAGTGTTGGTGTTCCAGTGTATATATTGTTTTGTCTGTCTGAGCTTCACACCCTAATAATTAAATTCACATTTCCAGAAACAGCTGCATTATTATCCCCTCTTACTGAACATCTGCTATTACAGCGGGCGCTTTTAAAGGTACCGTGTTTCTGTCACATTTGCATGTAGAGCTTTTGGGTGTTTCCTCAGCAAGCGGCCAATCACAGCAAGCCAAATACAAACATCAAACACACACTGTTAACAATTACACTGCATAATTAGTCATTACAGACTTCTACCTGATGTTCTCCCTCTTAGAAGAAAAAGTTCTATATAGAACCTTAAAGGTCCAAGAACTTTATGGTCATATATAGAATCATTTTGGCATAAAACATTCTTTAAAACTGAGTCAAGAACCCTAGAGTTCTATGTAGAACCTTTTTGGAATAAATCGTTCTTTAAAATTGAGTAAAAGAACCCTAGAGTTCTATATAGAACCTTAAAGGTCCAAGAACTTTATGGTCATATATAGAATCATTTTGGCATAAAACATTCTTTAAAATTGAGTCAAGAACCCTAGAGTTCTATATAGAACCTTTTTTTGGTATAAAGTACTCTTTAAAATTGAGTCAAGAACCCTAGAGTTCTATATAGAACCTTTTTTGGTATAAAGTACTCTTTAAAATTGAGTCAAGAACCCTAGAGTTCTATACAGAACCTTTTTTTGGTATAAAGTACTCTTTAAAATTGAGTCAAGAACCCTAGAGTTCTATATAGAACCTTTTTTTGGTATAAAGTACTCTTTAAAATTGAGTCAAGAACCCTAGAGTTCTATATAGAACCTTTTTTTTTTGTATAAAGTACTTTTTAAAATTGAGTCAAGAACCCTAGAGTTCTATATAGAACCTTTTTGGCATAAATCGTTCTTTAAAATTGAGTCAAGAACCCTAGAGTTCTTTATAGAACTTTTTTTGGTATAAAGTACTCTTTAAAATTGAGTCAAGAACCCTAGAGTTCTATATAGAACCTTTTTTTTTGTATAAAGTACTCTTTAAAATTGAGTCAAGAACCCTAGAGTTCTATGTAGAACCTTTTTGGAATAAATCGTTCTTTAAAATTGAGTAAAAGAACCCTAGAGTTCTATATAGAACCTTAAAGGTCCAAGAACTTTATGGTCATATATAGAATCATTTTGGCATAAAACATTCTTTAAAATTGAGTCAAGAACCCTAGAGTTCTATATAGAACCTTTTTTTGGTATAAAGTACTCTTTAAAATTGAGTCAAGAACCCTAGAGTTCTATATAGAACCTTTTTTGGTATAAAGTACTCTTTAAAATTGAGTCAAGAACCCTAGAGTTCTATACAGAACCTTTTTTTGGTATAAAGTACTCTTTAAAATTGAGTCAAGAACCCTAGAGTTCTATATAGAACCTTTTTTTGGTATAAAGTACTCTTTAAAATTGAGTCAAGAACCCTAGAGTTCTATATAGAACCTTTTTTTTTTGTATAAAGTACTTTTTAAAATTGAGTCAAGAACCCTAGAGTTCTATATAGAACCTTTTTGGCATAAATCGTTCTTTAAAATTGAGTCAAGAACCCTAGAGTTCTTTATAGAACTTTTTTTGGTATAAAGTACTCTTTAAAATTGAGTCAAGAACCCTAGAGTTCTATATAGAACCTTTTTTTTTGTATAAAGTACTCTTTAAAATTGAGTCAAGAACCCTAGAGTTCTTTATAGAACTTTTTTTGGTATAAAGTACTCTTTAAAATTGAGTCAAGAACCCTAGAGTTCTATATAGAACCTTTTTTTTGTATAAAGTACTTTTTAAAATTGAGTCAAGAACCCTAGAGTTCTATATAGAACCTTTTTTTTTGTATAAAGTACTCTTTAAAATTGAGTCAAGAACCCTAGAGTTCTTTATAGAACTTTTTTTGGTATAAAGTACTCTTTAAAATTGAGTCAAGAACCCTAGAGTTCTATATAGAACCTTCTTTTGGTATAAAGTACTCTTTAAAATTGAGTCAAGAACCCTAGAGTTCTATATAGAACCTTTTTTTTTGTATAAAGTACTCTTTAAAATTGAGTCAAGAACCCTAGAGTTCTTTATAGAACTTTTTTTGGTATAAAGTACTCTTTAAAATTGAGTCAAGAACCCTAGAGTTCTATATAGAACCTTCTTTTGGTATAAAGTACTCTTTAAAATTGAGTCAAGAACCCTAGAGTTCTTTATAGAACTTTTTTTGGTATAAAGTACTCTTTAAAATTGAGTCAAGAACCCTAGAGTTCTATATAGAACCTTCTTTTGGTATAAAGTACTCTTTAAAATTGAGTCAAGAACCCTAGAGTTCTTTATAGAACTTTTTTTGGTATAAAGTACTCTTTAAAATTGAGTCAAGAACCCTAGAGTTCTATATAGAACCTTTTTTTTGTATAAAGTACTTTTTAAAATTGAGTCAAGAACCCTAGAGTTCTATATAGAACCTTTTTTTTGTATAAAGTACTTTTTAAAATTGAGTCAAGAACCCTAGAGTTCTATATAGAACCTTTTTTTTGTATAAAGTACTCTTTAAAATTGAGTCAAGAACCCTAGAGTTCTTTATAGAACTTTTTTTGGTATAAAGTACTCTTTAAAATTGAGTCAAGAACCCTAGAGTTCTATATAGAACCTTTTTTTTGTATAAAGTACTTTTTAAAATTGAGTCAAGAACCCTAGAGTTCTATATAGAACCTTTTTTTGGTATAAAGTACTCTTTAAAATTGAGTCAAGAACCCTAGAGTTCTATATAGAACCTTTTTTTGGTATAAAGTACTCTTTAAAATTGAGTCAAGAACCCTAGAGTTCTATATAGAACCTTTTTTGGTATAAAGTACTCTTTAAAATTGAGTCAAGAACCCTAGAGTTCCATATAGAACCTTTTTTTTTTTGTATAAAGTACTTTTTAAAATTGAGTCAAGAACCCTAGAGTTCTATATAGAACCTTTTTTGGTATAAAGTACTCTTTAAAATTGAGTCAAGAACCCTAGAGTTCTATATAGAACCTTTTTTGGTATAAAGTACTCTTTAAAATTGAGTCAAGAACCCTAGAGTTCTATATAGAACCTTTTTTTTTGTATAAAGTACTTTTTAAAATTGAGTCAAGAACCCTAGAGTTCTATATAGAACCTTCTTTTGGTATAAAGTACTCTTTAAAATTGAGTCAAGAACCCTAGAGTTCTATATAGAACCTTTTTTGGTATAAAGTACTCTTTAAAATTGAGTCAAGAACCCTAGAGTTCTATATAGAACCTTTTTTTTTTGTATAAAGTACTTTTTAAAATTGAGTCAAGAACCCTAGAGTTCTATATAGAACCTTTTTGGCATAAATCGTTCTTTAAAATTGAGTCAAGAACCCTAGAGGGTTTTATTTATAACAAACAACCTGGCACAAAATGAAAGTGGTTTATAAATCAGTATATAAACAGGGTTAACACGATTGGTTGATTTGCCCATGACCGCTCGTCCAGATGGTTAAGGTACGACTGAAGGCACGAGTAAACAAACTCAATCTGAACAACACTCACTGATTTTACATTCATATTCAGAAACTGATCCAGATGCATCAGATCAAGCGTTCGGCTTCTTCAGGTCAGCTGATTCTTCTGCTTTGCTTTGCTTGAGCTGAACTCTATTAATAAACACGGATAAATCAATGTGTTCTTCACTAATCCTGCTGCCGGAGAGAAGATCCGTTTGCCGTGAAGATAGACAGACATTTCTCGTGTCCTGAAGAACCACTCTGAGAAAAAAAAACACGTTTTTCCAAGAACATCCACCAATAATTTTATTTAAAGAAGAAAGATGACAGTTCGCTGGGAGATTTGCACTGTTTATTAGGGTGCTGATGTGACTTAATGAATTCTGTTGTACAAAGTGTGAGTGAGTGAGTGTAAGAAACAGGGTTTATAAATACGTTCAGAACATCTGATCAATAAATCAATCATCATATCTGGATGGATGCAGTAACTAATACAACTGATCATCTTCATTCTGGGGTGTAAAACTGAACTAGAACACACAAGTTGGACTTACATTCCTGACATTTGGCTAAATTAAATAAATGTTCAAAATGAGATTCTCCAATGAAATCACACCAATGTCAAAATTCATAGCAAATATATATATTGTTTGCTTTGTGCATTATAGCAAGTGTTTAAATAATCATCAGAAAATCCCCTGATGCGAAATGAGAATTCTGCTCCATCCTCACAGAGCCAATGAGAGCGCAGCATTCACACTCCAATAAAGTATTTCACTTATTTTTATAATATTTCATTAAACATAAACAGGGATTCGTCTAATTCCGGGCTCTCAATACATCACAAAAATAAACACTCTTCAATTTAAAACAAATCCTTTTGGCATTTGAAATTGATCATATACAATATATTATTATCCTTCACTGTGCAAACACACGGTGATTTTGCACAATAAATAAAAGGTGATTCATCAGGTACAGCAAAATCATACAGAACTGTACAAAATAGAATAAAATTAGAGGAAGTAACAGAAAGGGCACAAATCTCTGAGTATTAATGAAGAGTTCAGACACAAATCATCATTCTGTCATCATTTTACTCTCTTCTGTGGAACACAAAGAGTATCTCTGAAGAACTTTTTAAATGTCTAAATGAAAGAAGAAGCTCCAAAAAGCACCATAAAATAGTACTGAATCAAGGGTTTCTGGGGATATACGAGAGCGTCGGGAATGAAAGTCAACGGGTTTGGACACGAGGGCGAGTAAATGATGACAGAACGATCATTATTGGATGAACTATTCGTTTAAAGTCATCACACACACATAAACACACACACTCGTTCGAGAGCAAATCCTGTAGTCACTGTTCGCCTGTTTGTGTTTTGAATAGAAATAGCACCGTGACCGAGAAACCCCTGATAATACGCCGTTGACTGCGTTTGATTGATTGTCATGTCGTTGAGCTTAAGTTAGAGCGCAGAGGAGTTCGCACACGTGCAGACGGTCCACTACGTCTGTTTAAAGGCAGAACCGGGTCGCTAAGACGAAACGCACAGGAACCTGACGGAGACAGAGAGGCCGTACGGGTGAGAAGCACTAACGGAGGGTGTTTGGGGCACGAGAGGTGTCGGAATGCATCGATACAGCAGATATAAATCTGTTTCACATACATAGTCGCAGGGGGAGGGAAACTGGGCTGCGATTGGTCGCTCTGGCTTCATGTGTTGCTGTCGCCGGCTGCTGATTGGTCCTCCTCGGCGTGTCTGAACATCAGGATGGAGTTGTAGATCTTGAGGGCGGGGCCAAGCTTCACGCTCATTATCTTAACGATATCTCGCTGCGTCAACAGCAGAAAGGCCTTCCCGTCGATTTGCTAGTGAGGGAATCAAGAAAACAGAATCACGTACAGCTGCGATATAATGTAAAATAAATAAAATATGGCAAAATAGACTCAGTATTTACAGTCTCACTTCATGGACTTCTTGCTTGGAGAAGTTTACAGTCAGCAAGAAAAATCAATAATATTCTCTGAAAACGACCATTTATAAGCTTTTTTTTTTTTTTCCGCAAAAGTAATTGATACTTTATTCAGCAAGAACACATTAAATTGATCAAAAGTGACAGTAAAGACATTTATTATTTATTAATTTAATTAAAATGTTTCTTGAGCAGCAAATCATCATATCAGAATGATTTAGGAGTAATGATGCTTTGATCACAGGATATAAATTACACTTTACTATATATTCACATAGAAAACAGCTGATTTACATTGCAATAATATTTCACATTTTTACTGTATTTTTGATCAAATAAATGCAGCTTTGGTGACTCTTTCAGAAACTTAAAAAAAAAAAATCAAGGCACATTTGAAGCTCCACACGTACCTCCTCTCTGAACTGCTTGGCCTGTTCCTCACAGCCGGGTAAAGAATGGATGAAATCAGCCACCTGAAACACACACACACACACACACACACACACACACACAGGAGAGTTTCGTCTTCAACAGATAAAATCAAGAATAAATTGCAGTTGAAGTTACACAAATAAAAAAAATCCATGGACCTTTCGCAGACTGTGATGATGCGTTTCCAACATCGCAAATCTGGTAATGTATTAATAATGAACAAATGAATGATCTGCTGATGTTTTAGACTTGTTTCAATCACAGAATCGATCAATTTAGAGTCTCAATCAAGAGTTAAATCAATGCACTTGACACAGAGTTGAATTAGTCACGTAAGAAACATCATGTGTGAGAGATATCGGATCATTCCTCCCGCGGCAGTGTTCATCTCAGCTCAGGTTTATGCCAGAGATTCAGAACCTTCTGCAGCGTCAGCAGCACACAAATATCCTGCAGCGTTTACAGAGAAAAACTCAGAAACATCTACTACGCTCAGGGATATCCAACAAACAGCTGCTGCTAAGAATAGCCCGTCTGAACGATCACAGGAGTGAGGTGGGCAATCTATGAAGAAAATCAGTAGCAGCCTTTGCTATGTTTCACTTGAAACGGCCTCCGTTTGCACTCGAAAGAGAGCTCCGCTTCCGGCATCACACCACGCGCACACCAGGGGCGGAAATTAACGGGGGCTTAGGGCAAAAATGTCACCAAAATTAATAAAAATGCTTCCAAATGCCAAGATATGGTGCAAAAAAGGTCTCCGTATGAGTTCTTGTTTTTAATATTTATAAGTTATATCACTTTAGCAAAGTTATATCACTTTAGTGCACTCTTATGCTTTGTCCATGAATGAACTGAGTGAACGATTCAATGACTCACACATTAAGACACTGATTTGCTGCCACCTACTGGCGGATTTATTGCCATTTCATTTTAGCTGAGGGATGAATTTCAAATGCCGTTTTTGTTTTTTAGTCATGATTTTAACAATAGTTCTGGTTAAAGAAATAGAATGTGTTTATAAATAGACTATTACGAGCAAAATATGAGACAACACTGTAAATATAACAGAAATAACAGTAGAGCTATCGTGCATCTCCGAGCAAGTTTCAGTTTCATTACTAAATGAGTTTTTGAACGAATGGTTGGAGTGAATGATTCAATGACTCGCTAGTTAAGACACTGATTTGCTGCCACCTACTGGTGGTTTTAGTGCAATTTAATTTTAGCTGAGGGACGGAGATTGAATGCTGTTCTTTCCGGTCATGATCGTAACAATAGTTCTGGTTAGAGAGATAGAATGTGTTTATAAATAAACTATTAAGAGCGAAATATGTAAATATGACAGACATAAAGTCGTTGCAGTCGCATTGCATGCAATATTTCCATCTGTCTTTCTGTGAAACGGGCCTCAGAATGGCTGTCTCTGAAGAACATTGCTGATGTGCTTTATGACATTGAGTTGCCAGCCTGTTCGACCCAAAACCCCTTACTGCACAATCACAAGAAAAGCGTCTCTGGAGCCGCGCCGGACTTTAATTAAACAGACAAACTCCATTTATTATAAAACAACACAGAGTGCCAAGATACAACAGATCGACCTTCTGCAGTCCTTTCAGCTATTATGCAGGATATAGCACTGATTCCAAGCAAAAATAACTACATCATAATGCTTGCTTTCAGCATGTTGCTATGCAGTTGATTGCATTACAGTTATTCAAACGCTGCCGTCAGACATTAATAAGCATCGTGTCTTTCTAATGTCTCAGCAGCATTCAGGCCTGTTGGTTCCTGATAATGAAGACACATGTGCGTCTCTAATGAACCGCAGTGCTGGCCACAGATTAAGATTCAATCCTGCAGGGACTGCAGAAGCATCGTTACTGTACGGCTGCATGTTTGGACTCTTTATTACCATTATACTCTTTTATAAAAGGCTTCAAATGAATCTATATTTTGCCTAGGATCGATCCGGCTTTCATAGGAACAGAACAAGAACTCCTGGCAGGATCCATTAGATGTTTTGACCGCTGTCAAATGATCTGCGGTGTTCAGGTCACATCCATTCAGAGCGCTTGTGTTTGTCTGATATGCTAATGGATTTTCTGCAGTTAAGAGAGCTCAAAATGTGCAGTAAATTGATCAAAAGTGACAGTTTACACATTTATAATGTTACTTTTGAACATTCTGTTCATCAAAGAAGCCTGAGAAATACAATGTATCTGAGTACAACGTTTCTGAAGGGTCATGTGACACTGAAGACTGGAGTAATGATGCTTTGATCACAGGGATATATATATATATTCACATAGAAAACAGCTGATTTAAATTGTAATAATATATTTTACTGCTTTAACGGGTGACATCAATCAGATCTCACACGCTATCCCACAATCCCTCTGTGCGGCAGCAGCCTGTTTACCGGCGGGTCCTTGAGGGCCGTGCGGCTGATATTTACACAGCCTGTAGTTCAACACACGCGTTGAGTGTTTATCTCTGCGCTCTGTTCATCCTCACGGCCCGGGGTCAGAGTTTTAGCCGCACCTGGTTACTATGACAACCATCCCATCATGTACCCGACGGCATGAAGAGGCTCGATTTCACCTCTGCAACCCAACATTACCATGACAAACAGCCTGAAACTACTGCACAGTGTAAGCCTGTAAACCTCCGAAAGTGTTTATACTCGGTCAGCCGATCACATGACCTCCAGTGCCTGCGCTCCCATTGGTTGATTCCACATCAGAACATTTGCATGAAGCTGATGTCTGCTCAACTGTGACAATTCCAGCTCATGAAGCCAGTAAATCAGCTCTGAATGATTTCTGACACAAATCGCTGTCAGTATCGAAAATTACCGATATTATTAATCTACACTGTTGTATGAATATTGCATTTTGTATAAACGAAGATGCAAAGATGGATGACTTTCTTGGAAACGTAATTGAGATTATACAGTTCGAACAGGAACAAATAAACCATGATATGACCTGCGTTCAGACACTGACTGTCAGCAATATATATTCACATTTATGCATGTAGAGACTGACAAAAGAGGAACAAAAGCAATTTGTCAGTTTACGAAAATACATAGTGAAACTAAACTGGAAAATTCCTGCTAAAACTGCACAAAATCACTGAACTTTTGAGAAATAAAAGCACGATATACTTCAAGCGAAATCAAACTAGTGTGACGTCTTTTCGAACGAAATCAAGCCAAAACAAAGTTTGAACTTTCTGGAAATGTTCACTCTGGCTGGTCAACTACCATGTAGTGATGACATAATAGGTGGGTGTGGCTCCGAGGCTTCATTTCTTCTGTTCAGTCCGTCAAGGTCATACGCGAGTAAAAGCATGAACACACAACGGAGAGCCGCTTTACAGTAGAAACTGAAGCAAATACACGTGACATGACTGCTTAATTTGAGAGCTGGTGCAAACATTTCCACATCACAATGATCACATGCTTTCTGAACTGCTGTTTTCTCACCTCTGTCGTGTTTATTTATAACACTATATCGCTGCAAAGATATTTAAAACCCCTAAGCGAAGAATGAAAAAGACCTTTGCCATGAGTATATCAGGGCTTTAAACGATCCCCTGAAAGAGACATTTTTCTTACCTCTTCTACGGTCCAGTGTGCAACGCGACTGGCCTGGACGCCGGCCACCCCGGGCAAGAGCTTACAGTGCTGCTCCCAACACAGCGGCAAGTCGCGGCTCGGGTGAGCCGACATGGCGGACAGGAAGACGGACTGATGCAGGGCCTGCTGGAGACTGTCCATGTTCCGCTCTGAGAAAACACGCATCAGGCATTTACAGTGAGCAAAACAGGACCGTTTGAATCTGCTGAACAAAACACAAGACTTAAAGGGATAGTTCACCCAAAAATGAAAATGTACTAATAATTTACTCATTCCAAACCTGTATGATGTTCTTTCGTCAATGGAACACACAAGAAGATATTTCAAAGAATGTTGGGAACCAACCTTTCACAAGATGTAATACAAGTCTCTGGTGTCTCCAGAATGTGTGTGTGAAGTTTCAGCTCAAAATACCCCACAGATCATTTATTATAGCTTGTCAAATTTGCCCCTATTTGTGTGTGAGCAAAAACACACCGTTTTTGTGTGTGTCCCTTTAAATGCAAATGAGCTAACCCGCTTTCCAGAAGAGGGCGGGGCTTTAACAACTCAACAACAACAAAGCTGGAGAATCTCACGCAGCCAAAATGAGGAAAGTGTTCAGCCTTACATTGTTCAAACCGGATGGAGAGACTCAGGAAGAAGTTACAACTTTTAGACGTTTCTGAATGGTTAGTGGATAAATTTATGCAGTTGCTGTGGAGTTGATTCAACTCATCCACTAGCATGTGCCGTCATGTTCATCTTTTGTGTTGAACTGACCCTCGTTTGTGAAGCAGTCCGGCGTAAAATGACGGCATGTCAACAACACTCGACTACAACAACTCTTCCTCTTCTCTAAAGCAGCCCAACATGGCCCCGCCCCCTTTGTCGTGTGTTCTCGGGGGCGGGGTTTATGTAAATTTTAGGGTTAGTGATGTCACAACCCGGAAAGAAGCTCGTTGTAGTCCCTACCAGCCGTTTGTTGTAGTCCTTAAACAGAGAATTCAGATCCTTTTGCTGAAACACCCCGTGAAACCTTTTTCCATTTTCCACACATTAACTCCGTGGAAAAAGTGGAAAATCCCGCCTGTCAGACACTCACATCTCGATCACTCCTGCTGCGTTCAGATGAAACCAGCGGCAGTAAATGGATTAACGTCTGCAGCTTGTGTTTTGGGTCATTTGACTCTAAAGGTCATTTCTACATTCAAAAACAAACAAATTCTGTTTGGTTATGGAGTTCAGAAGCACTTTTATGTTTAATGACACAGATTCAGCATGTTTATTTCTCGCAGTCAGTGATTCTGTGCACACAAACATGGACTCTCACCAGCGTCTCGCTCAAATGTTCCTGGCAGCGTTTAAGACGCCCGTGAGGGTTTAGCAGAATGCTGCCCTTTCACGCTCCGCAGAGGACGATCTGACCGGCTCAAGAGACCTAAAGAGCTGCTAAACGACGGCAGATCCAGAATCTTGGAGAAAATACTGATATATAACTGATCAATCAACACAAAAGCTCATTTAGATGACGCCACTACTGTTTCTAGTTTAAAATCTTGATTTAAAAACTATTTGTATTTTTTGGCTTTTGATATTTTGATCTCCCTTGAGTTTTTCAGCTTTTTACAGGGATGAAGGAACGAGTGACAACAGAACCAGCACCTGATATCATCACTGCAAATCAATGAATCTCGTGATGATGTTTTCTGAAATAACTCGTACGAGGACGTCACTGTGTTTGTCTTGACATTCACTCGGATCCGCACTGCCACCTGTGTCCCGTTACACAAGCCGTTGCCACGGCGATTGTCACACTGCATCGTCGTCTGAGCAACTGTTTGCAATCTGTTGTGTCACATGATCAGGTGAGATCGGGTCTGGAGACGAGGACGCGAGCGGACGGCGTCGAGAAGGATTAAAGTCTCGCAGCGCTCGATTCGCCACAGGACACAAAAGAGCAGCACTTACACACACACACACACACACACACAAATAAGTGTCTGATCCATCAGAAATAATGCTTTGAAAAAGACAACTGAAACAATTTCTCAACAACAAGGTTATATTACATCACAAGAGGAGGAAGAAGAAGAAGCAGATGATGATGATGATGATGATGCTTCCTAATCAAGTTATCAAATAAATTTGGCATTGTATATCAGAAATATTGTTGGCTCCTTGACAAATTGCTTTTGTTCCTCTCTTGTAAGTCGCTTTGGATTTCTGTTAAATGCATAAATGTAAATAAAAAAAAAAACAAGAATAGTTTTTGGATTATTTTCATGACAAACATTTTTTAAATTCTCATGCAAAATAAAGTTTGAGTTCAATAATGATTCTGTTTGATTGATTATAACATTTTTAATCGATTTATCTAGATTTGTATAATAGATAAATAATGATTCTCAATGGATTATCTATAATATGTTAAATTTGCAAAAATTAAAGGCTGGTTAAATACTAATATGATGAAAAAGGTTCTTGACTAAATTTTAAAGACTGTTTATGCCAAAAAAAAATGTATAATATAAGGAAAAACATCTTATGATTACATAATACTTTCATTTTTAATGGGTTATTTCAGTTTTTTCTAGTGATAAAGTATGTTTACGAGGTAATTAATTAAAATAAAAAATGAATTAAGACAAAATGAATCAATTAAAACTAAATCCATAAAATGATCCTGGGAAGCACTGTAAGGTTCTATATATGAAGAGCATGACCCATATAGAACCTATATAGAACTGTAAATATTAAATGTAATGAAAATACATAAATACACACATAAATCTAAAGTAAAATAAACTGTGATGTCTCAGACTCATTATTTGATCAGACTGATTTTGTATACAAACTGCATTAAAAAAAAAAAAAAAAAAAAAAAAAAAAAAAAAATCGCTGCACACTGCGACATTTCCACAAGAACATCATGATATTGAATGATCTAGACATGCATCTTCCTTCAGCAATATTATTACATCACAATCCTTCATGCCTGATCATCTCAAACACAGTCAGAGAACACGTGATCATCACTGATATCAAATCTTTTATTCATCCGTCCACCTTATTTTTAATGTAAGAATGTGCATTTGTAACTTAAATGTGTTTAGCTATCACTGTCAGTCACGTCCAGTTATTTCAGCTGTAAGAAATTGTGACTTAAAAAGTCAAAATAAGGTCAATAAGCAGGATAATGTCAGACAGTGGCTCATTATTACTAAAAAAGATAATGACCATCAGCACATCACGCCTCGTGTATATAATGTTCAGCTAAAAATGATGATTTTGGGAAGAAAGTTTATTTGTGACACCTTTAGCATTATTAAACATGTCAGTGTGAGAACGACTTACTTTAAACAAAAGAAATGCTTTCTGCTCTTCTGCGTCAGGAGACAAACAGAAGTGTTTCACCCGCTGAAGGGCAGCGGTGTTTAACGCTGAGCTGGAGTCTCGTTATAAAGATCTGGCGAACGAAAGCGTTTTTATCCTCACATCACAAAACACTACAGACACTCATTATTTCACTTGACAAATAAAAGCTACTTCTCCAATGCCGAGAAGCCTCTAAAGGCAGCGCTTAAGGTCACAGGAAGCTCAGCGTGTCACTTCCTGTCAGAGAAGTGTCTTGTGCTCATGTCAAGAGAAGGGCGATCAAATAAGGCTGATACGGGCAGCTGAGAGTAAATCAATGGCAGCTTCAGCCGTCAGTCAGTCATTAGATGAGTGACCTTCACACCTAATGTCACAAATACTCGTTTAAAAACCTACGAGAGCGTTTAGTGTCAAGCTGAGGAAACACCCCAGATGAACAATTCTCTCTCACTGATGCCAATAACGCTGTTAAATCACATTTCAGTGTTAAAAGGTATAAGTTCCTTCAGCAACAGACGTGAAGTGCTCAGTCACAGTGTTATGGTGAAAATCTACTGAATCATCTACCTCTCCAGTATTTTGGACATCATAAGTTTTAAGGCATGTTTGCAGCATTTCGGTCAGCTGTCTATGATCTAGTTAGGCAGAACACGAGGGTTTGAGACGCAACCGTATACTGTACACACTCAACAGCATCATGGACAGAGACACAGACACACAGGCTCAAACACTAGTAAGCAGCATGTTTGGCCATCATCATCAGTATCACCACCAGCACCTTCATCATCATCATCATCATCATCTCCAGCATCACCATCACCACTTCATCAACAACATCACCAGTATCACATCATCAGCAGCATAATCTCCAGCATCATCATAATCACCAGTATCACCACCATCACCGCCATCATCATCATCATCCATCATCACCGCCATCATCATCATCACCAGCATCACCGCCACCAGCATCACCGCCATCACCACCACCATCATCACCAGCATCACCGCCATCACCACCACCATCATCACCACATCACCAGCATCACCGCCATCATCATCATCACCACCATCATCTCCATCATCACCATCACCGCCATCATCACCATCATCACCACCACATCACCAGCATCACCGCCACCAGCATCACCGCCATCACCACCACCATCATCACCAGCATCACCGCCATCACCATCACCGCCATCATCATCTCCATCATCACCACCACATCACCAGCATCACCGCCATCACCACCACCATCATCACCAGCATCACCGCCATCACCACCACCATCATCACCACATCACCAGCATCACCGCCATCATCATCATCACCACCATCATCTCCATCATCACCATCACCGCCATCATCTCCATCATCACCACCACATCACCAGCATCACCGCCATCATCATCATCATCACCACCATCATCACCACCATCATCTCCATCATCACCATCACCGCCATCATCATCTCCATCATCACCACCACATCACCAGCATCACCGCCATCACCAGCATCACCGCCATCACCAGCATCACCGCCATCATCATCATCATCACCACCATCATCATCATCTCCATCATCACCACCACCATCATCACCATCACCGCCATCATCATCATCCATCATCATCATCATCTCCAGCATTACCGCCATCATCCATCATCACCACCACCATCATCCATCATCCATCATCATCCATCATCCATCATCTCCAGCATCACCACCACTGCCATCATCACCACCACCACCACCACCATCATCACCACCGTCATCATCATCACCAGCATCACCGCCATCATCATCACCACCATCATCATCAGCATCACCGCCATCATCATCACCCGTCTCGCATCAACATTATCACCAGTATCACATCATCACCACCACATCATCATCATCATCATCATCATCATCTCCAGCATCACCATCACCACTTCATCAACAACATCACCAGTATCACATCATCAGCAGCATAATCTCCAGCATCATCATAATCACCATCATCATCAGCATCACCGCCATCATCATCACCCGTCTCGCATCAACATTATCACCAGTATCACATCATCACCACCACATCATCATCATCATCATCATCATCATCATCATCATCATCATCTCCAGCATCACCATCACCACTTCATCAACAACATCACCAGTATCACATCATCAGCAGCATAATCTCCAGCATCATCATAATCACCACCATCACCGCCATCATCATCATCATTACCGCCATCATCATCATCCATCATCATCATCACCAGCATCACCGCCATCATCTCATCATCACCACCAAATCACCAGCATCACCGCCATCATCATCATCACCAGCATCACCGCCACCAGCATCACCGCCATCACCATTATCACATCATCACCACCACATCATCATTACCACAAATATGACCAGCATCACCATCATCAACACCACCATTATCATCACCATAATCATCACCATAATCATCATCAATACCACCACCATCATCACCAGTATCACATCACCACATCATTACCACCATCATCATGATCATCACCAGCATCACATCATCACCACCACATTATCATTACCACTAGTATGACATCATCATCTCCAGCATCACCGCCATCATCATCATCACCACTAGTATGACATCATCACCACCACATCATCACCACTAGTATGACATCACCACCACATCATCATCACCACTAGTATGACATCATCACCACCACATCATCACCACTAGTATGACATCATCACCACCACATCATCACCACTAGTATGACATCACCACCACATCATCATCACCACTAGTATGACATCATCTCCAGCATCACCATCATCAGCATCACCGCCATCATCATCATCATCACCAGTCTCACATTATCATCATCACCAACTCATCATCACCACCACTAGTATTACATCATCATCACCACTAGTATGACATCATCTCCATCATCACCGCCATCATCATCATCATCACCAGTCTTACATCATCATCATCACCAATATGACATCACCACCACATCATCATCATCATCACCACCATCAGAAAAAACCTGAATATTCTGTCAGATGATTACATACATTTAAAACGGAGTAAACTCATTAATCACTGATGTAGACACACACGTCTATTTTACCCTACCCTTCGTACCTGAGAAGAGAGAAGAGCACATTATTTATCATCTAATGTCTTTTGATGCTCTTGTCAGGAATGATTCATAGACTGAGAGCAGCCAAAGCGTCCAATCAATCAACAGCTCCAGTTTCTGAACACACGAGAGGAAACGAGAACCTGGAGACTTTCACCTTCAGACGACACCAGAAACCGCTTCACGCGTGTCCATACAGTCACGCATCGCACGAGCACGACACCAATCAAATCTCACAGAATGAAGCTCATAGATTATTACACCACAATTTCAGTATTCAATTCAAATTTCTCAGTTAAACCTAGAGACAAACTAACATGAGATTTTCAGCATAAAACATTATGATGATAGAACAATAAAAGATTAGACAGATAGATAGATAGAAGCACTGATGTTCAACTGCAGCTCATGTCAAAGGCAGAATCACGACTGTTACTGTAAATATTTAGAGTGAAGAGGAAGATCAGACGTCCCTCGACTCCATCAGATACAGACCATCTGCTCCAAACCCTGGTGAGATCCTCAAGGACACGATGAACAGAATCAGCCAAAACCAGCCAGTTCTCAGATATTATTGAACGAACCTCAGCTAACACGAGTTAACAACGAACAGTTGTGCTTTTATTAACGTTAACAAAGATGAACAAATGCTAAGATCTACTGCTTATTGTTACTTAATGTAACGTGTGTATGGGACTCAACATCTGTATTTTGTCTTTGAAGAACCAGGATTCTCGTGGAAAACTACTCTTTCTGAAAGCATCATCACAGATGATACACACAACAGATCAGCAGCAGAACCTGCTCGACTTAAGCCTGATCCGAGCTGAAACGGAGTGAAATCAGGTGGCGTCCATCATATGTGAGAGCACGGATGGATGTTACAGGACAATGTGAATCACAGAGGGAGAGCGGATCATCTGCAGGGTCATGTGATCTGATCTGTCAGTTCTGTGGAGTTTGACACGGGCAGCTCATGAATCACGAGTCGCTGCTGTCAGACTGTCAGTGTTTTCTGGCCCACGCTGAGCTCCAGCTCTAATGAGCGCTGAGAACGACACGTCTGCTCTAAAAACAGATCTGCTGCTCTCCAGCCACAAAACAAGACCAGAACCCTCCAAAAACCAGCCTGTGAGGACACAAGAGCAGCACTGCGACGGAGTGCGATTCTGACAGGAAGTGCGTCACTCACAGCTCTCTCTCTCTCTCACGTTTCTGTTACTTGAAATAAAAAACATTTTGTTTCTCTAGTTGCAAAAGGCAAACATTTCTCATGTTTTATATAGTTTAACCTGATGTGCTAATATAACTTATATGGACAGTTATATTTTTAATCACTAAATATGATATGACACAAGATCCTAAAACTTTAACTAAAATTTTAATAAAAACTGAAAATATAAAAACGAATTCAAAATACTAATAAAAACCATATAGACATATTTAAAAAATAAAAATAACCAAAACATTAAAAACAAAATAATTTAACACTTTTAACACTTTAAAAATTAACACAGAAAATATATTTAAAAAAAATAATTCAAAATATTTAAAAACAATTATATAGACATTTAAAAAAACAACTAATAAAATGAAAAAAAAAATTATTTAGAAATGAAAATGTAAATATAAAAAATAAAATCTAATTCAAAATATTTAAAAAACTACAGACACATTTGAAAAACAAAAAAAGAAAAAAAAAAGAAAAATACTTAAACTAATAAATTAAAATCTATTAAAATGAAAACAATAAAATATAAAAATCAAAACTAATTCAAAATATTTAAAATGAAAACAAACTGAAAATCAAAAAAAAAAATCAAATTTATATAGATGACAATATACTAATAAAATAATAATTAAGACAAAAATACTAAAACGAAAACTGAAAATATAAAAATAAAAAATAATTAAAATATTAATAAAACCTAAACATTAAAAAAAAAAACTAATGAAAATGACAAAATACTAAAACAAAATTACTAAAACTTTAATTAAAATTGAAAAACTGAAAATATAAAAACGAATTCAAAATGAATTTTGATCAAGGATAGTAAAATAACACTGCCGAATCTCTTGATCTCTCGACACAGACGCAGCGCTGATCACCTGACCCGACGGATCTGACAGCAGGGTGATGGTGTGAAGATGTCTTCAGACGTCATGACGATGACTCTTCTTCGGCCTGAGGTTCAGACAGCGACTCGATCGTCTCGGCTAATGAAATCTGAGCATCCAATGACTATCAGATCTATCCCACAAAATCAGCTCCACTTGACAACTTAATTGTCTAATGGAGAAGATCTCTGGAGACAAACGAGGAGTTGAGAGACCGCTGAGAGCCGGGGAAACACAGATTACTTCTCTAAAGCCAAAATCAAAACCACTCTTTAAATTGCATGTTTAATTCAATGTGTAAGTGAAAATTATTTCCACACCAAAGGTTTCAATGCACCTGCAGTGAGAATAAAACTGAACAGCTCAAACTGCTCGTCTACAGAAAGCGCTGATTCACCAAACGCCTCCAGAGACTCACGGCAGGTTTCTTCAAGAAAATAATCTTGCAGCGTTCTAAAAATAAGACATTTCGCATCATTTAGGAATACGCTGCAGTTGACTTGATGAAGTGACCAGTTCCTCCTTCATGACACTGAGGTCAGGATAAACTTCAAACTGACCGAACAATCATCATGTGTGATGGAGCACGACTCACACACACCTGCATTTTAACATCATGTGACTGACACACACACACAGGTTTGTTTTTGTGAACTGTGGGGACATTCCATAAGCGTAACGGTTTTTATACTGTACAAACCGTATTTTCTCTCCCCTTACCTACTAAGTGGGCAATGTCCTCATAAGTCACCCTCTCCTTGTAATACCTGTCATACATTATACTAGTTTGTGTCCTGATATGTCTCAAACACACACACACACACACACACACACACGTCTCCTGCTGACTGTAATGAAACATTCCGGACTGGAGGGCTCTCGTGTCTCCATGGAAACAATCAGAAAATTATGGCAATCAATGAAACTGCTGTGAAAACGCTGCATGTGCATCAGCATCATCACATCTACAGACGGACCTTTAACACGCATTACATGAGAGTTCATTCAAAACTAACTCCGCAGCGGTGCTATATGTCGGCGCCGTCCTGATTACACAAATATACCTGCTTTTTTAAAACCTCAAGCTCCAATCTGATTGGCTGATCAGTGCGCACTAGTTTATATCAGTCCATCTGCATGATCTGGGGAAAACTGTGGTTTAAAATGTGATTAAAAGTACAAAATTCACAAGAACAACATTTAGAAAAGCTCAAGCTTTTCTACTCAAGAGTGAATGTGATCGGCTGAAAGGTGCGACACGCTTCAATCACTGAAGAAACACGTCAGCAGAATGTGTAAAAACACACAGACTCTCACCTGAAATGACGCTGTTCACGTCAATGTCGTCCTCCTCGTCCTTGATGCGCAGAAACTTCGATGACTGAGAGAGTCTGAACGAGAGAGACAGGCGGATGAGTGACGAGAGATGAGCAAAACTGCTTATTAACAAAATCAAATCAGCCACGAATAATTAGACAAGATTCAGGATCATTTTACCACCATCAGATGATCATATCATATAAAACAGATGTAAATTACAATATATATATTTTTTTTTTTACACAGTAACGAATAAATAAAAATATATAAATAAATTAAATTAAAAAGATAAAAAAATAATAATAAAAATATAAAAAGAAAAACATGAAAAAAATAAATAAAATTTAAGATGCATGCAAAATAAAACAAGATATATATATATAAAATAAAAAAAATTAAATTAAATAAAAAGAAAATTAGAAAATGAATACAAATATTAAAATTACAAAATAAAAAAAGAATAAAAATATATAAATTTAATGTGCATGCTAAAAAAAAAAAAAAATGAAAATAATAATAAGCCAACTTTAAGATGCATGCAAAATAAAACAAGATATATATAAAATTAAAAAAATAATTAAATAAAAAGAAAATTAGAAAATGAATACAAATATAAATTAAAATTATAAAATAAAAAAAGAATAAAAATATATAAATAAATAAGCAAAATTTAACATGCATACAAAAAAAAGAAAAAAAATTAAAAGAAAAAAATAATAAGCCAACTTTAAGATGTATGCAAAATAAAACAATATAAAACAATAAAAATGAAAATAAAAAAAAGAAAATGAATACAAATACAAAATAATTAAATAAAAAAAGCTATATTTAAGATGCATGAAAAAGATATATATATATAAAATATATAAATAAAAATAAAGAGTAAATAAACATGCAAAATTTAAGATGCATGCTAAAAAAAATAAATGGACATTAAAAAATATTTAAATAAATAAATAAATAAAAAGCAAAATTTAAGCTGCATGCAAAATATAAATAAAAAAAATTACAAAATACATAAAAATAAATCAGCTTGAACACATGGGATGGAAACACTGCTTTCTTCACAAATCTTTTATGCCATACTCCAGTTTTGCGCACAAGTTAAATTCACAACTTTGGACTGAGACACATAATGAGAACAAAAACACAGACAGTCTGACTCCAAACGCCGGACAGACTGAACACACAAGCGTCTCTCTTTTATCTGTGGAAGTTCAGAGGACGTTAAAAGCCTCCCAAACATTCTGCAATTAAGAGTAAACGAAACATGAATGATTAATGGCTGGAAACGGATAAAGAAACTCTCTCTGATGGGGTAAAAACAGCAAAACAGGTAAATTAACAGAACTTCAACTCAACTTCAAAACTCTCATTTGCGATAAACAGAGACACTGATATAGAGAAGAACTGGAACTTTGCAGAGCTTTTTCATGATCATACCGCAACAACATGAAGATGTGAAAACACATCATAGGCGCTCTTTAAAGGCTGATGTCTGCAGCAGTGATTAATAATCATATGTTAGGAGTTAATAGTTCGGTCATCACCTGCTGGGCAAGCGTCCTCTCTTCCCGAGGGGCGACAGCAGCTTTGCTCCCTGAGTCAAAGGCTCTTCCTTCAGCTCTCTCTTCACCACCGCCGGCCGACCGCGCAGACGAGGAGCGCCGCCTTCATACGCCGCCATCTCCACCCTGAGAGAGACGGATCGGCAGGGAATCAGTGCACATGTAAAGTCTTCAAATTCACCATGAAATCAAAATGAATGTGTGTGTGTCCCTTTAAATGCAAATGCGCTCCGCTTTCCAAAAGAGGGCGGAGCTTTAACAGCTCAACAACAACAAAGCTGGAGAATCTCACGCAGCCAAAATGAGGAAAGTGTTCAGCCTTACATTGTTCAAACACTGATGGAGAGACTCAGGAAGAAGTTACAACTTTTAGACGTTTCTGAATGGTTAGTGGATAAATGTATGTAGTTGCTGTGGAGTTGATTCAACTCATGCACTAGCATGTGCCGTCATGTTCATCTTTTGTGTTGAATTGACCCTCGTTTGTGAAGCAGTCCGGCGTAAAATGACGGCATGTCAACAACACTCGACTACAACAACTCTTCCTCTTCTCTAAAGCAGCCCAACATGGCCACGCCCCCTTTGTTGTGTGTTCTCGGGGGCGGGGTTTATGTAAATTTTAGGGTTTGTGATGTCACAACTCGGGAAGAAGCTCGTTGTAGTCCCTACCAGCTCTAAAAAGCGATTTCTGTAAAAGTAAATATCTCTCTTTGCACTGAACTTTGAGCGTCGTAACTTTGCAGATGTTGTTTATGATCAAACAGCAACATTACACACTAACTGAAGTTAAACAAGTCAAATCATTATCAACCACCCCTTTCATTTAATATATTTAATTTAATATTAAAAAGAAAACAAATAAAGCATGTAACAAAATTAATATTAAAATGAAAACTGTACAAATATATAAAACTCATTTAAAATATTCATAAGTAATAACACTGATTTGAATACGTAAACTGTGATTTATTGGCGTCTCTATAAATCTCCACATTAAGCAGCACATGTTTGTTCGCTGGTTTTCTGCAGTCGGCCGGATTCGTCTCTTGGCAGCAGATGCGTTTTGTCTTGACTCCAAACCTCTGAACAAATCAGCGCTCTGCGATTTTCGCCTCTTTCAAAAGTCTACATAGAATTAGCAGTGTAACACGTCTGTTTATTGACTGAACTGAAACACTGCTGCTTTCAAAATTAAACCTGAAGCTGCTGACGCACTTTTTTGTGGATGAAAAACACTCAGGGCCGCAGCGTTTGACAGGAATCCTCTCACAGCTCTGGACGGGCGCCACAGCATTGCTCTCACTGCGCACAGATAATGCAGTTTCTCGCTCTCCCTCTCTCTCTCTCGGTCACAGAATCTGCAGCGCCGAGTCGACGCTTCACTGTACGGATGTGAGGGCACACACTAGAGAGGAAAGCTGTTCTGAGGCCAAAAATCAGCCTTAATACAGCGTTTGACTCATTTCCATCCACTGAGTGACAATTAAATGATGTTCAATTTAGAAAGGGAAGTTTCTTTTCACTGCAGAAAGGGAACACTGAGTGCACTAGTTGTGCATTCTGGCATGTAGTAGATCATCTGGTTATTCACAAACCTGTTCTCCACATGGCTGATCTCAACCTTCCCATCCTCCTCCTCCTCCTCCTCTTCCTCTTCATCTGGACACAGGCGTTTGGTCTTCTGCACAAAGTGCACGGGGACGAAGGTGATCTGCTTCTCTCCTCCGAGCCGGTCGGGCAGCACCACTTCTTTCTTCATGTTCATGTCAGAATATGGGCAACCGAAGGCACTGAGAAAGACAGAGAGAGAGATGATAGACCATGAGTCCACTGCAGAACTTCTCTGATGACGTGTTCAGTGGCACGAGGGCGGGGCAACCTGTCACTCACATAAGATCCACCAATAGCAATCCACAACTATCCAATCAATTCCCCACTGACAAAATCAAGCCCCGCCCTACATTTGTTCTTGTTTGAGAAGCAGTTTCACTTGGATATACGGCACAATAGAGAAGAAAAGACAAGCTTAACTTCCATTTAATGCCGACTTTAACATCTTACACTAATGAATTTGAATCAAGGTTATTATCGTTAACTAAAACTATTAAAAACATTTTTGTTAGCTAACTGAAATAATGCTGAAATAAAATAATATAAAATGAAAATTAGAAATGTTGCCTTGGCAGCGAACTGAAATAAGTTAAAATATCGGGGTCAGTCACTTTAAGGCATGATGTTTTAATTAGCAAGCCTGTAACCATCTCGATCATAGATGGAAAAGACCATTTACAGCCAATTTACCATAGGAAATATATGGTTTATAAAGCTTTTTAACCGTTATCGAAAAACCTAGGACTAGTTCGGCAAAGTTGGTTTTTGAAATAATTTCGTTTCGATGGACAGTGGCGGTCCTAGAGGCAAATTTGTTCAGAAGTAGAAGTTCTACCATGTGGTACAAATGTTGTGGGGGTGCGCAAAAAAAATTGCTTGATACATGATCCTTTATGCGCGTGAAAAATGCCAAGGCTCCCCCTGGTGGCCGATTTCTTCTGAAATTCTCACAGGCTTCTAGGGCTGTGAGTCAAACAGGCCCAGCCAGTTTTGTTCCGATCGGCCTCCGTTAACCTTGTCTGACAGACGCTCAAATTTCATTGGACATGTTTTTTTGAGATGTGTCAATGTCCCTTATAGATAGTCATCGCACCTCGGACGAAGACACTGCATACCCGTTTTTAAGTCGATCGGACTAACGGTAAAGTAGTTATAGCCATTTTCATGCTTTTGTCCCCTGTTATAGCGCCACCAAGTGGCCAGTCACCACGTCCTTTTTCACACGACCACAGAATGAGCTCTTTCATAGGTGTACCAAGTTTGGTGAAAATATCTCTTTCTGTTCACAAGTTATAGCCATTTTAGTAAAAGTGGCTCCACCCACTTCAAACGTTTTGAAGTGAACCGTGAATCAAAATTTCTTTCTGCTGATCCTTGGAAATTTGACCAATTACAATAGAGTTTCAGTGCTACGAGCTTGAACACCTAATCACTAAAATTACTAACCAAGTTTAAAATACTTGAAACACGTTTTATACAATATATACATGTGTTATGAACAAATATATCAATGCTTATGAATTAGAGGTCGACGGGACATTTTTCATTTACCGGCGTCCGTCTCTCCTACAGCTGGAGGAACATCTGCCAGACACCGACCCTCCTCTCAGAGTGAGGAAAAACACCTGAAACTGAAGGAACCACGAGCACTGGGACACAAAAACTCACTTCTGCTTCTTAAACATTGAAGGAAACTCACTGCGTCTTTTCTGAGGTGAAGCGGAAACTTGTTTAAGAGATTCTCAGGTCACATTCAGCGTATGGATCTAAGAATAGAGATCTGCTCACTGCACTGGACTGTGAGAAACCACGTTACACTCAAAAACACTATACTACCTGTGTGATTTATAAAAATAACACAAATGGACTGCATTGAAAAAGAACGACCAGTACATCTTGCACTTAATATATTATAATATTATTTATTTATTCATTACAACATGAGCTCAAAGTCAGGGTGCATATTCATACAGCCAAAACACTGTAACAGAATAATGAGTTCATCTATAATAAAGATTGAATTGAGAAACTCTAGTAGACGAGGCAGTAGCTTTGATTACTCATTATAATGTGCATGTTAAATTATGTATCTATTGCAATATATTTCAGCTCACATAGCTCTTGTTTACTGTAATAATGGCTTTGGGCGTCTCATATAAACAGCGTGAGCGTCAAACTCAAGAGGACGTTTATTAAAGTGATGCAAACCACAGCAGACCAATAATACTGCAACGTTCTGCTTAAACTGCTAGTTTTGAGATAAACTGTATGCAAATGCATGCAAATAGGATGTAAATGAGGTTTTAATGAAACCCAGTTCAAAATTACATTTCTAAGCAGAGAGGATTTTGCTGAAGCGCTGCTTTAAAATGGTTCCTTTCTTATGCTGTCTGTGTAATCAGAAGTGGCTTTCTAAAAAAAGACAGTATCCTTTCACTATATGTGCACAATTGATTCACTGATGATTATATGCCTGGGAAAGGTGAGCTACAGGAATAGCAGCACTGCTGATTGCATCCCAGACGCTCCGGGCAGAATGTGCAGGAGAGATCAGAGGGTCTGTTATATTGTGTGTGTCGCTGGGGTCACGTTCTATTCCGCATCCCACCTGAGCTCGTTTAGCGCTCATTTACGGCTCATTTGTGAGCAGATGCTACGGAGAGACACACAAGTTTAAAGATAGTCTTAAATTGTCTTAAAGATAGCACTTTCTCTGTAGCTTTGGGTAAGTTTTCCTCATGCGCAGCTCCTAATATAAGTGGGGTACCTCAGGGTTCTGTACTGGGCCCGCTTCTTTTTAACTTATATATGCTTCTGCTTGGGAGTATTATAATGTTTCTTTGCATTTTTTGATGCTGATTATAGTCAGCTTTATTTACTGTTGAAAACTGGCGATTCTATTCAGCCTTTGCTGGACTGTCTTCAGGACAAAGTGTCCATTTTAGGATCCAGTTCAAGATTTTGTTGCTTGTGTTTAAAGCTCTTAATGACCAAGCTCCATCTTTTCTTAAAGACCTTCATATCCCCTACATCTAATAGACTTTTAAGATCTTCTGACATCCACCTTACACCTTCCATTACTGTTTTTAAAATTAGGCTGAAAATGTATCTTTACTCCCAGGTATTTTAATGTATTTTTGTATTGTATTTTTACTTGCAACAGCACTAAACTCTGAACAGATTAGATCAAAAACCTGAGAACACATTGAGCTCTGGCACACGGCAGCAGGTTTAATGGGAGAAATGAAGGATTTGTTCCAGCCGTGACTGTCATCAGAGAGAACAGAGGCATGCTGGGATTGAGACAGACAGACTGTTGGCTGAGAGTCTCAGCAGATGCGTTTGTCTCTGAACAGAGTCCAGGAGAAACCAGTCCTCACAAACCCCAAGATCACAGACAATAACACAATCATACTTGCCTTTAAATAGCTTTAGTTCACCCAAAAATGAATACTTTGCCTTCCTGTAGCTCTAACAGTAGATCATAGTGCTTGCAACAGCAAGATCGTGGGCTCGATTCCCAGGAAATGTGACTTACATAGCTTGAAAGCAATGCAAGTCGCAGTAAATGAGGACAGTGTTGATGTGAATGATTGTTTTGGGTGTCAGTGAGCGTCTCACCTGTGGTGTCCGGTGTATTTTGCTCCTTTGATGTGTCCGATGCCCCTGCAGCCCGGAGTCGGACACACGCCCTGTGTCACAGAGCTCTTCACATCTGAAAGCCCTGCATATGCTTCAAAACAACAACACATTCTCAAAACACGCAACGAATGAGCGCAGTGCATCAACCTGGATTTGACGTAATGAAACACTAATGTAACATGTTTGTACAGCGTTACTCTAGTAACCAGCGGCTTTTGCAATTCCTCACTCACAACACACACCGACCTAAACAAGCCTGATTTCAGATAAAGCAACTAGAGTGTGTAAGTAACTAGTAACTCACCGAGCGGCGGTTCTAGCGGGTGACCCGTCCTGGAGCACCAGCCCACCGGATGAAGATCTGGCAGGTCTGAATCCACCCAAAAATCAAACTTCTCATGCCAGCCATCAAAATGCACCTAAGGAAGAGAGAGATCCTTATTCCACCACCAGCACAATAAATCAAAGACACAATGAGTTTCTCTTAAACCTTATTTAGTTTCAACAAAGAAAGTAGATAAAATGAGTCCAAAAGTAATAAATATAGAGATTGTTTGGGGTCATAAAAAAAGAAATTAATTCTTTCATTCATCAAAGGACGCATTAAACTGACCAAAAGTTTCATAAATCAAACTCTGACCAACACAGTCATCTTCCTCACTTTGACTCTGTAGTCTTCTGTGTCGGTGATGGTGGCCACGCGGATCAGCATCGGGTTCCGTCTGTCCACTGCCTCCAACTTCATGTCCGTCTGGAAGCCGTGTGCCGGTCTCTACAGGAACACAACAGTGGTCAGAACGCAGTCACAACTCTTCAATCACATGGTTATGAAACATACTCACCACACAGAAGGCTTGACTCGGAGCAGCAGACGCGCCTGAATCTTCCATGTAATCCTCCCAGGTGAAGTGCTCTGGATTGGGGTGTCCTAAAACACAAATACTCACAAATCACACCTGTAGTGACACCTAATGGCGTGCATTTAAAGGGGACCTATAACGCCCCTTTCACAAGATGTAATACAAGTCTCTGGTGTCTCCAGAATGTGTGTGAAGTTTCAGCTCAAAATACCCCACAGATCATTTATTATAGCTTGTCAAATTTGCCCCTATTTGGGTGTGAGCAAAAACACGCCGTTTTTGTGTGTGTCCCTTTAAATGCAAATGAGCTGCCCGCTTTCCAGAAGAGGGCGGGGCTTTAACAGCTCAACAACAACAAAGCTGGAGAATCTCACGCAGCCAAAATGAGGAAAGTGTTCAGCCTTACATTGTTCAAACCGGAGTCGACACTGATGGAGAGACTCAGGAAGAAGTTACAACTTTTAGACGTTTCTGAATGGTTAGTGGATAAATGTATGTAGTTGCTGTGGAGTTGATTCAACTCATCCACTAGCATGTGCCGTCATGTTCATCTTTTGTGCAAATCCAGCGTTGAAGCCCCTTTTTCTGAAAAGCACAATGTGCTCTGATTGGTCGGCTGGAGCAGTGATGTCCCGCCCCTTAACCATAACCGCCAGTTTCAACTCACTACTAACTCAACCAGGCCCCGCCCCTTAATTCTGTGTATGAATTATTTAAATGAGGAATATTGTGTCACACCCATCCTCTAGGGGTCACTGTAGGGTTTGATACCCACCCTGAGGTGCAGTGAGCGGCCGGCCGTGATCTTGACACCAGCCCACCGGGTGAATATGAGGGCTGCTCGCGTCACACCTGAGGAAATAAAACATTATCCATCACCAAGGAGCAACATCATCTTCTGCAGTGCAACCAATAATGTGAGGCGTGTGTGAAAACAGAGGCTTTGCTTCATGTTTCAGGGATATAAGAAGACAAACAATATATTAAATCATCCTGAATGGTCTTGGCTCAATGTGCAGCATCTGTGTCAGAGCTTCTCCTGCTGGATACAGACAGTAATAACACACAGAACAGACTCCATGTTGTTTCTGCACTAATCCATTTATAGCGGCTCTGTGAACGGACGCGTCTCTCTGTGTGGGATGGACTCTAATTTTACCTCCTCTTCCTCTCCAGGGCTTTTCATGAGCAAATCCCAGCAGTATTGTGGTGCATTATATAAAACACAGACGTGCATCACTGGACTGGAATCAATCAGTCATTATAAACGCACGTTACATAAGCAGAAGTGCATATTAATGTGATACTACACTAATACATTCACAACCTCCAGTAAACATCCACAGAATTTTAGAGACGCTTTAATTAATCATCTGTACATCAAACCTGCACCTCCTATAAATAATCATCATTATGCAAATGATTTATTTCTACATTCTTTCATCTCTTCCCTTCTTATAATGTATTGAATATCAATTTTCAAAAAAGTAAAGTTATGGTATTGTGATAGAAACCTACCTACCTATCTACCTACATACCTATCTACCCATCTACCCATCTACCCATCTACCTATCTACCTATCTATCTATCTATCTATCTATCTATCTATCTCTCTCTCTCTGTCCGTCCATCCAAACATCCATCCATCCAAACAAACAAACATCCATCCATCCATCTATCCAAACATCCATGCAAACATCCATCCATGCATCCATCTATCCATGCATCCATCTATCCATGCATCCATCTATCCATGCATCCATCTATCCATGCATCCATCTATCCATGCATCCATCTACCCATGCATCCATGCATCCATCTATCCATGCATCCATCTATCCATGCATCCATCTACCCATGCATCCATGCATCCATCTATCCATGCATCCATCCATCCATGCATCCATCCATCCATGCATCCATCTATCCATGCATCCATCCATCCATGCATCCATCCATCCATGCATCCATGCATCCATCCATCCATGCATCCATCTACCCATGCATCCATCTACCCATGCATCCATGCATCCATCTATCCATCCATCTACCCATGCATCTATCTACCCATGCATCCATCTACCCATGCATCCATCTACCCATGCATCCATCTACCCATGCATCCATCTACCCATGCATCCATGCATCCATTTATCCATGCATCCATCCATCCATGCATCCATCCACCCATGCATCCATCCACCCATGCATCCATCCACCCATGCATCCATCCATCCATGCATCCATCTACCCATGCATCCATCTACCCATGCATCCATGCATCCATCTATCCATCCATCTATCCATGCATCCATCCATCCATGCATCCATCCATCCATGCATCCATCCATCCATATAAATATCCATCCATCCATCCATCCATCCATCCATGTGCCTTTAGTTTTATTAATTTCTCACAACAATTCTGTTATTGACCTGAGTTATGAAATTATTTTCTTTTTAGAGCTGCTTTACAGCTGAAATTGACTTCATAATTAATGAATTTTGCAATATTAATACTGTTATTTTTCCAGTGAAGCTGCTTTGAAACAATCTGTATTTCATAAAGGGCTACAGAAATAGAGCTGACCCGACTCACCAGTAGTCGTACGTGTCGTCCCAGTTGTCGAAATGAACGAGGAATCGGTTGTCCACGATGTCCGCCACGGTGGCCACACACACCAGACACGGGTTCTTCCGGTCCACCGCCTCCAGCTTCATGCCCACTTCAAACATCGCGGTGCTTGAAGTCTGTGAAGAGAAAAGAGTTAGTTAACATCTCCATCTGATCTCCTTCAGTTTTCAGATGTTTACTCGTGTCACGCATGAGCCGTGAAAGTTCCCGCCGGACAGCTGTTATTTCTGTAAGAGAAGGTCGGTGGACTTACGCTGCTTTGGGATTTGAAGAGATTCTTTGGTGCAGCTTGAGCGTTACAGGCTTCCAGATATTTCTCCCAGTCAAACTCGTTTGGCTTGTAACCTGACAGCACGAGAAATGAATTAAACAAGAGAAAAAAGCTCATATCTAGAAGATATATTTATTATCCTAGATTTATTGCACAGGACAAATGTCAAAACAACAGACACATGACATGTTTTGGATAAACCTGTGTTTAGGATGGAGATCAAACTCTAAACGAACCTTTGGGTGGATGAAGTTTGTGTCCCGTGGACTCACACCATCCGGCTGGTTTGATGTCAGGAGAGTCGGCGTTTACCCAGAAGTCATAGCACTCTGAGTAACCGTCGATACGGAGACGCAGACGGAAGCCAATCACCTTCAACAACAAGCAAATCAAAAGTAATCTCAACTTAAAAATATAGCTGCAAGCAGCAGTTAAGGGGCCAAGCATGGCTGGGATCACACCGACAGCAACAATGAGCAAATAAAGGCACATTAAGTTGATTTTAGGCAAAACGACTGAATGAACGGTCTAGTAGGAGTTTGAAAAAGTAGGTTTTGATAGAAAATCTAAATGGAGGACAGGAAGTTTGGCATAAAATACAGCGTTTTACTATCAAATTGAAAATGGCCGACGCCGACATGGATATTGGATATTATTCAACTCGAATGAGGCCACTTTTTTATATTTTTTTATTTTTATATAGAAGTTATAAGCAAAAATACCTAATTTTCGTATCTCCGGGCCACTAGGTGGCGCTGTGGCGAAACACAGCATGTAACCTCAGGTCATGCTTGTCTTATTTCATGAAAAATGTATCAAAATGAAGTGATTTTATGATTAAAAAGGACATGCAATTTCTGTTTCATGCATGCACTCTGGAGTATCATGTGTAGTAAAGTGAGTATTTCTGACCTCGGCCACAGACAGCACACAGAACATGGACGGATGCAGCGGGTCGATCCCTTCCAGCCTCATCCCGACCTTAAATCCGCTCCTGCTGTTCGGAAACGCCTGGAACTAGAAGAGCACAAATCAAAGAGTTGACGCTTCAGCACACTGAACGTCTTCAGTCTGGTGTGTTTCCGAGGGGAGCAGATGTCCCGTCGGATCCCTTCAGGAACAAAACGGCCCGAGAGACGAGGACTCCAGTGCTTTATGAGCTCAAAGTCAGGAGACACGAACGCTGACAGCTGCTGAAGTGAATCACGTCTGTGTGACGGAGCGACCTGGATCTGTTTCTCTTTCTGACTGTCTCTGCTGTATTCAGTGATGTGCTGCGTTTCCATCTAAAGTTGTGAATTTAACTTGGAATATATCATAAAAAAAGCCATAACATTTATGCATTTGGCAGATGCTTTTATCCATTCAAGGTATAAACTTTTATCACTGCGAATCAAATCATTAACTTCAGCATCATAAGTGAGAAAACATGATGAAATAATCTGTTAAACGTTTGGAAGAGTAATAAGATTTTGTTACAACATAAATGCTGCCTATAGGAGCGTCTAATCACAGCCATTAATCACAGAAATCCTGCTGACCTGCCGGATCTGTAGTGAGTCTGTAACAATGCAGCTCTGGCGTCACGTGTGCAGCGCATGCGGAGGCGTTCATACGGTTCGGTTATTTTTAGCTCTTGATCCAGCACAGGACAGTGAGTGATGCGCTAAAGGAACACGTTTAACACAAACGGATTCTGCTCAATCTTTAATGTGTTCTTGATATCGAGTCGCTGTTTCATCACTATACAATCTGTTTCATTGTTTCTGGATTGTGTTTTAGTAATCAAAAAGCATGTCTAATTAATTTAAATCACATGCAACTGAACAAAAATGTATTAAAAGTTGAACAAAAATGACATTCACGAACTGTTTTACTTTTTCCCCAAACTCCCGTTTTTTCAGTTTGAATTTTTCTGGATTGTATTTAAAATTGTTAAAAGTTACATTTTAGTAATCATAAAGCATGTCTCATTAACTGAAATCATGAATCTTATACAGTTTAAGAACAATTCATTAAAGGTTTAATAAAAGTAACATTTTTAGGCCTTATGAAAGCCTCCGCGCCCACCAAAATAAATGTGTTTTAATGTTTAAATTACATTTTAGTAATCAAAAAGCATGTCTAATCAACTGAAATCATAAAAATTATAAACTTTTAATGAATTGTCATTACATTTTTTTTTTAGGACTTTATGAAATCTGTTTTATTTTCTCCCAAAATTTCATATTCTCCGTTTTAATTTTTTCAGATTGTGTTTTTAATGTTTAAATTAAATTTTAGTACTTAAAAAGCATGTCTAATTAACTGAAATCATAAAAATTATACAATTTAACAACAATTTATTAAAAGATTAACTAAAATTACATTTTAAGGCTTTATAAAAAAAAATCATTTTTGTTTTTTTCCCAAATTCTGTTTTAATTTTTCTGGATTGTGTTTTAATCGTATTAATCATAAAGCATGTCTAATTAATTTAAATCATTAAACTTATACAATTTAGCAACATGAAAAGTTTAACAAAAATACAAATTTTAGGGCTTTATGAAATCTGTTTTATTTTTTCCCAAAATTCTGTTTTATATTTTCTGGATTGTGGTTTGCGGTTCTGGATGTTTAAATTAAATATCAGTAATCAAAATGCATGTCTAATTAAGTGAAATCATGAAACGTTTACAACTGAACAACGACTTATTAAAAGTTGAACAAAAATGACATTTTTAATGCCCTATAAAATCTGCTTTATTTTTCCCCAAAATTCCATATTCTCCGTTTTAATTTTTCTGGATTGTTTTAATGGTAAATTAAATAATAGTCAAAATGCATGTCTAATTAATTGAAATCATGAAACATTTACAATTTAACAACAATAATTTTGGTGCCCTATGAAATCCATTTTATTTTTTCCCCAAAATTCAGTTACATTTTTACCAAATTCTGTGAAAAAGTTTTTCTAGATTGCGTTTTAACGGCTTAATTAAATATTAACACTCAAAAAGCATGTCTAATCAACTGAATTCATAAAACCTTAACAATTTAATAACTTTTTGTAATTTAAAATCTGTGATTCCGTCCAGAAATCATAAGGCCCTTCATATCTGAATTTAATAGTACATTCTAACAGACATATTATTGTTTCAGACTGAAGAATCTAATGAGACATCATCAGAGCTGACCCCAGATCAGATGCTGTACCTCAGTGAAGAGCTGCAGAGGTGCTGCTTCCGCTCGCTCGTCCTCCAGATACTGATCCCAGGACCACGGCTTCTTCTTACTGCTCACTGCTGACAAACACACTCAAGTATTCAGCTTCTGCTCGACAAAACATCTTCTAGAAGAAACACCGATGCTGTCAGTGGTGTGAGGGCGTTCCGGATGGACAGCAGTAGAGCGAAGCAGTCGCTTCCGGAAGTAAAAACTCCATAGAGAAACTGATTTAACAATAACTTATAGACTGCTGAAGACAATTCTACTGTGAGGCTGTTAGTCGATGGTATTTGAAGCCATCATCCCACATTATTTCAAATAATCATGTTTAACATCAGAATTTGTAGTGAAAAACTACATTACCCATGATGCTGTTCAAAAAAAACAGAGAGTTGAAAAACACCAAACATAATCCCTACGCTCTCAAAATACTTAAATATGTGTATATATAACTATGTTTCTACCTTGTGAAGTGGAAACTTTATTCTTCATCTTCGCGGCGTCTTCTTTCGGTCGCTCCTGAGAAGGAAGCAGAAAGTCTGGTCACTGAATCAATGGAACCGAGCTGAAGGTCAGAGGTCACGGTACTCACACGCAGACTGTACTCGTCTGATACGCTTCTGGGGTTCAAACTGTGTTTCTTCCTCTTGCGGTCGTCACTCTGCATCGTTAGAGATCGACTCTACGGACACAAACAAACCTCACGATCAGAGCATTAAACTCAGTCTCTTCTGCTCACCGAAGCTGCGTTTATTTGATCAAAAATACAGAAAAAATTTGAAATATTTTTAGAATGTAAATCAGCTGTTTTCTATGTGAATATATAGTAAAGTGTAATTTATTCCTGTGATCAAAGCTGAATTTTCAGTCTTCAGTGTCACATGACCTCTCAGAAATCAAATTTGCTGCTCAACAAACATTACAAATGTCTTTACTGTCACTTTTGATCAATTTAATGTGTCCTTGATGAATAAAAGTATTAATTTCTCTAAAAAACAAACAAACTTGTGAACGGTGAAATTACATGTTTGAGCTGCAGGACAGAACGTTCCTGTTTGGCTCCTTTAAAGATCAGACTGTGAAACAATATGTAGTTTTTAACTCTTCTGGCTAACTCAACAGTTTCAGGCAGTCTTCTGAGTGCCGCACACCTCCTTAAGGATGGTCTGCAGAGATCTGGATCTCCCAGGAGGCCGTTCAGACTGGCGATGGATTACACAGTTTCCAGCGCTAAAGAGAGTCTTAGTGAGTCTGAATCTCAGAGATCAAGAGCTCCTGCTGGCTGAAGATCACACATGATACGCAGAACTTCATATATATAACCTGGAGGACTATCTGATCTTACATTAGATGGTTTAAGGTCAAATCCAGCAATGCTGAAGGTCAACTAGACAGTTGTTGTTGGGCTGAACGTAAGGCTTGAGCAGAGGTCGGGGTTAGTTACCATTGCAAATTATCATTTTATTTAAAAAACACGCACACGTGCTCTTATTCGTATGTCTAATGTGCTGAAAATGCAAAAACATTTCTTGTCTCGTCACATTCAGCTATGAATCATGTAAATGACAGCATATTTTCAATTTAAAATAAAAGTTGAGCATCACTGGATATCACTGTCAGTCGTTTAACATTTCTGACGTAAAACAGTCAAATATTAAATGTTTAGATATTTACTATACACTCTCACAACATTAAAACTAAAGCGTCAAATGCTAAAACGGTTTTCAAAATAAGAAATATTACTGCTATAATGTAATGCAAATAGAGGATTTAAAACAAGACAAATATTAGCAGATGTACTGTAAATACTATATATATATATGCTTTATATGATTATATATAAATAATATTGTGATTATATGACAATATGACTTATCATTTTTAAAACTTATTAAAAATAAAAAAATATTAAACAAAATAAATTACTATTGTAATGTAAAATAAATGAGTATTTAAATAATATATATATATAAACAAAATAAGAAATATTACTATAAATGAGTATTTAAAAATTAAAAAAATAAGACAAATAGTACATGTACTGTAAAAATTTGTATATATATATATTATTTATGTCTTTTATTCTCAAACATTAAACCATGTTAAATCACATGACTATAATTTTTTAAATTATTATTACTATTATTATTAAATAAAATATTAAAAATATTACTATAGTAATATAAAGTAAATAATATATATTTATTTATTTATATTTTTGACAGCACATCTACTAATATTTATGTCTTAATGTTCTTATTTTCAAACATTAAACCATGTATTGTGTCAGAAATCAGCTGGGAGACCTTAAAGTTTCTTTTGTTGACAATAAATTTCTACACATAATTTATGTAAACATTTATATTAATGTTTATTGATCTATGTTACAACATTAAGACATTTCACTTTTTAACCCACAACTAGAGAAGTGACATCAGAAACATGATCTCTGGCTGTAATGAGTCACTTCTGACAGCTGTTAATATTCCATAACATATAAAAGAGCATCATCATCGTCATCATCATCGTCATCATCATCATCATCACGGCTGCTGAATCTACATGTTCAATGTTCTCAGTTAAAAACGATGATATTTAACAGAATGAACAGTTCAACTGACCGGCTGATATCCGGTCAGGGTTTCATCCCGCGAGTGTCCGACACAAACACATGCTTCATCTGTCCACACATTCACAGGACCTGAAAGAGACCATCAACATCAGATTACTGCAGATTCACAGACTCATCCATCCATCAGAGCAATGAAACACGAGCGGGAAGATGAACAGATGCCTGTGAAAATGAGTCTGCGGAAACAAAACCATGAGCGTCTAACCGTCTCAGTCTCGCATCCAGAAGAAGCTGTGAGCTTCTTAAATCCCAAGATTGATCTTTTAGATGATGTTTTCAGTTGAAATGTGAACAAAACTTCATCATTTGTAGCTCCTGCCATTCAATAATCACAAATTCAGTACCATACCTGATATATATCCAAATGAATCAACATCGAATCAGAACTGAATCGAAATCAAACTGAATGGTGAAATGCGCTCATTCCTACAAAACACTGACGACACAATGAGAGGAAAAGTGTTCAGAGGAGATTGAGGATGTTATCGAAGCGCTTCAGAAAGTCCCTGATGAGCATCACAGGAACGGGTGATTTTGGAGGATGAAAACATGAAGTGATTCACACTGATTCAGTCAGGATTGATGAGGTAATGAATCACTGCAGTTATGAGCAAGTTTAAACGCACTGATTATGATTAACAAGCTTCATCGAGAACGGATTGTTAGACTGATTCACTTTGTCTTCAAAACTTCCTTAAATTCACAAAAAAGAGCCACTAAAACATTAAAACTTCAGGATTCCAGCAGAAAGTTCTTCAGATTCTGCTCTTTTAATGCTGAATTTACTTGATTTTCCAGTCGTTTAGGATTTTCTGGAAATAAGAAATAAGGTTTTTGTCGTTTATTTTTTTTTTTGCTTTTAATTTCCACCTGATGAAATATATATCATGACAAAAATACCCAGCACGTTTTAAGATTTCGTTTAATTACTAATCTAGGTCTATAAAAAACTCTTAATATAACAAGTATAATAATATATAAAAATTACAATATATACAATTACATTAATATATTACAAATATAATAAATATTATAACAAATATATTAATATATAAAAAGAACCTTCAAATATAATAATATATAAAGAGCTTTAAATATATATATATATATATATATATATATTAAATATGAAGGAAGAACAAACACTAAAGTGTTTATTATTTGGCAAAAAAAAGAAACTACAGATCCAGGTTTTACTTTACTATACAAAATAATGCACAGGAAAACAAAAAGCTGACAGGAAAAAGCAAACATTGACTACATCATAATCAGTTATTAATATTTCATTGTTCATAATTTCTTTGTATGACAGTCAAAAATTATGTCGTACAATGTTTCACTGCATTATTATCACAAATAAAACATTTTAATAATATTTGGATATATGGTGAAGATGTCAATTTTACTAGGCCGGACGTGTTTTGTCATTTTAAGTTTATTTTAATTCATTTTGAGGTGTTCTGAGGCCCCCTAGTGGAGCCCGGACCCCTGCTGACGTCACCTGATTAATATCAGCTAACGTGATGTAACGCAGCATCAGTTCAGCTTCAGATTCTCACGTTCATGTCCAGAAGATGTTATTATTTCCTGCAGCAACTTCAATTACTGAAACTTTAAAATGAAAATGGGAAGAAAAAAAATTAAATTAAAACAATGTGTTTTAGTGTGTGTCGAGACCGCAGAGAGAAACATGAATTATTCAGCGTCAAAATGTTACTGCACGAAAACACAAAGGCCGAGGGGCATTAAAGCATAAATCATGAATAAATAAATCAGTAAAGACCCACGAGGACGCAGATGACGTCAATAAAAGAATTCTGGGAGGGAAAAACTTCAAGATTCAGACGAATAAAGCCAGCATTAAATCTGAACATTAAACTGACACACCGCAAAATAAAACTATTAAAACTTTTATTTTAGTTAAAATAGAGCAGAAGTAAAATAAAATATTAGTTGAAAAACAATTAATTCAAAACAAAACAACAAATGTTGCCTGAAATTAAATAAGTTTAAACTGAAGCACTAAAATGATTAGCTGGAAATAAATAAAACTAAAACTGAAAAATAGTAATTTAAAAAAAAATAAATAAAAAAAAAACTAATAAAATGACAAAAGCACATAACAAAATGACTAAAAATTAGTAAAAAGTTAGTCATCAAAAACACAAAATTAAGTGCTTTTGAACGAATCTCTTGAATCAATGATTCAATGACTCGCTCATAAAGACTTCACTTGTTTCATCACTGGATGAATCAGTGTTTTTGAGTGAATCTCTTGAATGAATGATTCAATGACTCACTCATAAAGACTTCACTCGTTTCATTACTGGATGAATCGCCGTTTCTGAACAAATCTCTTGAATGAATGATTCAATGACTCACTCATAAAGACTTCACTCGTTTCATTACTGGATGCATCGCCGTTTCTGAACGAATTCTTTAATGAATGATTCAATGACTCACTCATAAAGACTTCACTCGTTTCATTACTGGATGAATCACCGTTTTTGAACAAATCTCTTAAAATGAATAATTCAATGACTCGCTCATAAAGACTTCACTTGTTTCATCACTGGATGAATCAGTTTTTTTGAGTGAATCTCTTGAATGAATGATTCAATGACTCACTCATAAAGACTTCACTCGTTTCATTACTGGATGCATCGCCGTTTTTTGAACAAATCTCTTGAATGAATAATTCAATGACTCACTCATAAAGACTTCACTCGTTTCATTACTGGATGCATCGCCGTTTCTGAACGAATTCTTTAATGAATGATTCAATGACTCACTCATAAAGACTTCACTCGTTTCATTACTGGATGAATCACCGTTTTTGAACAAATCTCTTGAATAGATAATTCATTGACTCACTCATAAACGGTGCATTCCAAATGGGATATATCGCCCTCCGAAGGGCACTTCGGAGTGAAAACAATCATGGCCGCCATTTTGAAGGGTCGTTCCAAACCGAAGTGCTCAAAACTGGCCACTTCAAAGCGCCCTTCAGAATGAAGGATTTGAAGGGTAGACTTCACTCGTTTCATTACTGGATGAATCGCCGTTTCTGAACAAATCTCTTGAATGAATGATTCAATGACTCACTCATAAAGACTTCACTCGTTTCATTACTGGATGAATCACCGTTTTTGAACGAATCTCTTGAATGAATGATTCAATGACTCACTCATAAAGACTTCACTCATTTCATTAATGGATGAATCGCTGTTTCTGAACAAATCTCTTGAATGAATGATTCAATGACTCACTCATAAAGACTTCACTCGTTTCATTACTGGATGCATCGCCATTTTTGAACGAATCTCTTGAATGATTAAAAAAAATGATTAAAAAATAAATAAATGATTCAATACATTTTTAACAATCACTTTATCGCCACCTACTAGTGTAACGATGTGACTGATACAATCTTTATGTGAAGCGTCAAGTTACTTGCTAAAAGTGATTTTAGAAAGAAATAATGATAGTGTGTGTTTGACACGACAGCAATCTTTTAATCATGCATCTCTAAACAAAACTATAATAAAACTAAAATAACATCCCCAACAACCCAAAGCTTTAACATCTAACTTCCTCTGCATAGAAATAGATCTTCCCAGAATCTGATATAATCCCTGTCTAACAGAGAATCTCCCAGCATCCTTCACTCTCACAGCAAAAGTCCCTTCAGGGAAACACAGAGCTGGACGGCTTCTCTGATATTTCTGTCACACACAGTCTATACTTTGCTTTCCTCCCATTGAAATCTCAAACAATGGAAACGTTGTGGTGTGAATCAGTTATTCTCTGAGCCTTGCGTTTCTCCGACAGATGCTCAAACACACGAACGAAAGCACATTCTGAGTCAACAAAACAACAGATCTGACTGAGATTAAAGAGCACCTTCACTCAAAAATCATCATCATTTAGTCGTCTTCATGTCATTCTGACTTTCTTCAGAGGAAAGGAGAAGTTTTAAAGAACATGCTGGTCACACAAAGAGAATAAGCTCACAAAAATTACAATAAGCTTCAGAAAAGCACCATAACAGAAGTCCAAATGACTCATTTCAAGAGAACTGAAGTCATGTGACACTTTATGTAAAAAACAAAGTCAGTTTGTCTGATTTAAGAACAAAATCTTTGAATTGGTTGATTCACTCACATCGGATTGAGTTCAACTCACTGTTTAATGAACTCTAATGCTTTAAATAAAGATATGGACTGCTGTTATGAATCTTTTTATGAAGCTTTCCTTACAAGGTTTGGAGCGATACGAGGGAGAGGAAATGGCACATTTTTTAACTTTTGACCGAACGATTCTTTTAAGGAAAACCCTTCAGGTCTGTAGTTAAAGGTTTAAAGGATCTGCAAGCACACGTCTAGACACGAGCGTCAGAAACATCACAGCGACTCCTGTCTGCTTTTATGTGATTTTAATCTGTTTGACAGAGACTTTCAGAGAGGATGAATACTCACGACACCTGCAGAACTACTTAAACACAATGATGATCAGATGAAACCTAATAAACACACTAAACTACTGACGAGGCAGAAAAAACAAGCTCTTATCTTCAGATAAAACGGAAGAAATAAATTAGGATTTAACCTACAAAATGAAGCAAAGCACAAACCACAGATCACACACAATTCTGCAAAACATAAAAACACGTGCAATCGCTCGAGCATTTATGAAGGTCTGAAACGAGAGAATAATGAAAACAAACGTGAATCTCTGTTCATATCAACAACTTTACACTCGTTTTATTAATCTTTGTTAATGTTAATTAATAAAAATACAACTGTTAGTTAATATCAGCCGAAGTTCATTAAATAATATTACCAGACAACTTTTGATTTTAATAATGCATTAATAAATGTTCAAACATTTACTAAGATTAATAAATGCTGTAGAAGTGTTTTTCATTGTTAGTTCATGTTAACTAATAAAACCTTAATGTAACGTGTCACCAAAACTTTAAACTATTCAATTCATGGTTATCTGCACAATAACAAACGCTGGGTTAAAAACAACCCAAGTTGGGTTGAAAATGGACAAACCCAGCGATTGGGTTGTTTTGCTCAATGGCAATTTTATTTAACTCAACTATTGTTTAAAAATAATTGTATTTCTTGCTTAAAATGAACCCAACATTTTTTATGAATAAGTTTAACAAATAATAATAAAAAATAAATACTTATTTAACTGCTTATTAATAAATGTCCAGCTTTTGATTATTATTGTTGCCTCGAGTAATTATGTGTCTGATTTTTAATTTCCAACATATTTGGGTTCATTTTAAGCCAGAGATATAGTCATTTTTAAACAATAGTTGAGTTAAATAAAACTGACCAGCACGTTGGTCAAACATTTAACCCAACCACTGGGTCAAAACAACCCAATCGCTGCGTTTGTCCATTTTCAACCCAGCATGTGTGTAGCGTTCAGCTTTACAGACAATGAAAAACAACTGCAACAACAGCGTGTTTCTCCATCAGAATGTTAAACATGTATAGTAAAGACTATATAAACACACATATATATAGAGAGAGAGATGAGCAGATGTCGGAACGAAACAAGCGAGTTTTGCTGCTCAACAGAACAGGCTGCTTATAAAGGCTGAGCAGGAAGTGATGTGTGACAGCCATTCAGCAGGAAACATGTAAACAACTTCCTGCACTCAAATCCAGACATCAGAGACCAGCAGTGCTATCTGCCATCATGTGTGTGTGTGTGTGTGTGTGTGTGGTGGGAAAATCCAATGATAAACAGGGAAACCTCACAGAGCTGCTGATCTACATAAATAACCATTACACCAGTCCACAAACCAGTCAGCTAAACCAAGGTTCACAGCTGCAGTGCGTTTATTTAAATGCACTTTTACCATCTTTCTATTCCTGTGACTACCACTGACACACGCTTTCAGACAGTCCCTAGAGAAAGAGATGTTTCTGCAGTCATCATGTACTTCATCTAAAACTACTGAATCATTCTCCAATTATTATAATCAATTAGTTCACTTCAGAATTAACATTTCCTGATCATTTACTCCATGTCATCCAAGATGTCTTTCTTCAGTGGAAAACAAATTGAGGAAAACATTCAGGATTGTTCTCCATATAGTGGACTTCACTGGGGTTCAACGGGTCCAAATGTCAGTTTCAGTGCAGCTTCACGATCCCAGACGAGGAATAAGAGTCTTATCTGGAGAAACCGTCGGACGTTTTATAAAATTATATACTTTTTAACCACAAATGCTGGTCTGTGACGCGCCACGCATGACGTAATCATGTTGGAAAGGTCACGTGACGTAGGCGGAAGTACCGATCCAGTGTTTACAAAGCGAACGTTCAAAGACTAAATCAAACGGCCTTTACAAGAAAAGGTAAAACAACGATGTCAGACGATTTTGAAGTTTTTCGCACCACCGCCTTTCCAACATGATTACGTCATGCGTGGAGCATCACAGACCAGCATTTGTGGTTAAAAAAGTACATAATTTTATAAAACGTCCGACGGTTTCTCTAGATAAAACTCTTATTCCTCGTCTGGGATCGTGAAGCTGCACTGAAACTGACATTTGGACCCGTTGAACCCCAGTGAAGTCCACTATATGGAGAACAATCCTGAATGTTTTCCTCAAACACCTTAATTTCTTTTCGATTATTTGCTGCTGAACGCATCATGCGCTGGTTTAGAAATCAAACACTCCAGGAGGAAAACAATAAGCTAAAGCTACACAAAGTAATTTTTGTACAATAAACTCTTTTATTACTCTGTACACCAAACTGATACAAGTAAGCAGTTAAGAACAGAAGTAAAAGTGAAATTCAACAGGTGCAGCAGCTCTGAAAGATCCCAGTAATACAGTGATTCCTTCAGATCAGTGTTTGATATGAATCTCATCTAATTCTGTATGAGAACTAAAGTCAAACACACACAACATCCATGATGAGACTAGGAAAATGGCGACTTCACCACACAAACAAGTAAATAAACGTGATGACAGACTAAGAGAGAGAGAGAGGAGAGAATTAGATGAGAGCTCAAACTGCAGCTACAATGTAACATTCGCGCGCGTCTGACGGGAAACATTGTAACACATTTAACACACATCAAACACACACGAGCGATACGTGTTCATCTGGACTGGCTTTAAACAGCAGAAACACAGATTAGCCGAACAGCATTAACACAAACACACACAAACACATATACACATACACACATACACACACACACGACTGCAGCTGCGCCGATACGACACACACGTCACAATCCTGAACGACACAATCTCACATCCGTGAAGCGAATTAAACACAAAAGCACAAACTCTGCCTCATTTAATGAATATTTCTTACCAGCACGAGCCTGAGAGATCCGACAGACGCGGTGACAGCACTGACGAGTGCGCATGCGCAGCAGAGCCTCAGCCCTCTGCTGGAGGATTAGACAGGTGTCACATATAGACAAGAACCACATGACCAAGACAACTCATCATTTCTATTATTTATGGTTTCAACATGAATAAAGTGAATCTGGAATATTCTGAACTGAAACTGCTGGATGATGAAGTCACAGTGTCAAACACAAGCAAGCAGGGCTTATATTTGCCACAAACGACATGTTTTTCCATAAGAAATTGCGAACTTTCTTAATAATAACAATAATATAACAATTTATTATAATATTTCTTCATAATTCCTATTATTCTGAATTATTATATTAGTAATAAGAAGATAATGTTTAATATATAAACATTATATATTACATTGTCACATTACATTACATTACATTATAATAACATTACATCACATTACATTATTATATATTACATTATATTATATTACATTATATCACATTACATTATATATTACATTTCCACATTACATTAAATTATATTATATCACATTGTATCATATTATATTATGTTATATTACATTATGTCACATTACATTATATTATATTACATTATATCACATTACATTACATTACATTACATTACATTATATTACATTATATCACATTACATTATATTATATTATATCATATTATATTGTTATATTATATCACATTACTTTATATATTACATTATATCACATTACATTATATTACATTATGTCACATTACATTATATTATATTACATTATATCACATTACATTATATATTACATTATGTCACATTACATTATATTATATTACATTATATCACATTACATTACATTATATTATATTACATTATATCACATTACATTATATATTACATTATGTCACATTACATTATATTATATTATATTACATTAAATCACATCACATCACATTGTATTATATTATATCACATTACATTATATTATATTACATTATATCACATTACATTATATTATATTACATTATATCACATTATATTATATTACATTATATCACATTACATTATATATTACATTATGTCACATTACATTATATTATATTACATTAAATCACATCACATCACATTGTATTATATTATATTATATCACATTACATTATATATTACATTATGTCACATTACATTATATTATATTACATTATATCACATTATATTATATTACATTATGTCACATCACATTGTATTATATTATATCACATTACATTATATTATATTATATCACATTACATTATATATTACATTATGTCACATTACATTATATTACATTACATTAAATCACATCACATCACATTGTATTATATTATATTATATCACATTACATTATATTATATTATATCACATTACATTATATATTACATTATGTCACATTACATTATATTATATTACATTATATCACATTATATTATATTACATTATATCACATTACATTATATTATATTACATTATATCACATTATATTATATTACATTAAATCACATCACATCACATTGTATTATATTATATTATATCACATTACATTATATTATATTACATTATATCACATTACATTATATATTACATTATGTCACATTACATTATATTATATTACATTATATCACATTACATTATATATTACATTATGTCACATTACATTATATTATATTATATTACATTAAATCACATCACATCACATTATATTATATTACATTATATTACATTATATCACATTACATTATATTATACTACATTATATCACATTACATTATATTATACTACATTATATCACATTACATTATATATTACATTATATCACATTACATTATATTATATTACATTATATCACATTACATTATATATTACATTATATCACATTACATTATATTATATTACATTATATCACATTACATTATATATTACATTATGTCACATTATATTATATTATATTACATTAAATCACATCACATCACATCACATTGTATTATATTATATTATATCACATTACATTATATTATATTACATTATATCACATTACATTATATATTACATTATATCACATTACATTATATTATATTACATTATATCACATTACATTATATATTACATTATGTCACATTACATTATATTATATTATATTACATTAAATCACATCACATCACATTATATTATATTATATTATATCACATTACATTATATTATATTATATCACATTACATTATATATTACATTATGTCACATTACATTATATTATATTACATTATATCACATTATATTATATTACATTATATCACATTACATTATATTATATTACATTATATCACATTATATTATATTACATTAAATCACATCACATCACATTGTATTATATTATATTATATCACATTACATTATATTATATTACATTATATCACATTACATTATATATTACATTATGTCACATTACATTATATTATATTATATTACATTAAATCACATCACATCACATTATATTATATTACATTATATTACATTATATCACATTACATTATATTATACTACATTATATCACATTACATTATATTATACTACATTATATCACATTACATTATATATTACATTATATCACATTACATTATATTATATTACATTATATCACATTACATTATATATTACATTATATCACATTACATTATATTATATTACATTATATCACATTACATTATATATTACATTATGTCACATTATATTATATTATATTACATTAAATCACATCACATCACATCACATCACATTGTATTATATTATATTATATCACATTACATTATATTATATTACATTATATCACATTACATTATATATTACATTATATCACATTACATTATATTATATTACATTATATCACATTACATTATATATTACATTGTCACATTACATTATATTATATTATATTACATTAAATCACATCACATCACATTATATTATATTACATTATATTACATTACATTATATATTACATTATGTCACATTACATTATATTATATTATATTACATTAAATCACATCACATCACATTGTATTATATTATATTATATCACATTACATTATATTACATTATATCACATTACATTATATATTACATTATGTCACATTACATTATATTATATTATATTACATTAAATCACATCACATCACATTGTATTATATTATATTATATCACATTACATTATATATTACATTATATCACATTACATTATATTATATTACATTATATCACATTACATTATATTATATTACATTATATCACATTACATTATATATTACATTATGTCACATTACATTATATTATATTATATTACATTAAATCACATCACATCACATCACATTGTATTATATTACATTATATCACATTACATTATATTATATTACATTATATCACATTACATTATATATTACATTATGTCACATTACATTATATTATATTATATTACATTAAATCACATCACATCACATTATATTATATTACATTATATTACATTACATTATATATTACATTATGTCACATTACATTATATTATATTATATTACATTAAATCACATCACATCACATTGTATTATATTATATTATATCACATTACATTATATTACATTATATCACATTACATTATATATTACATTATGTCACATTACATTATATTATATTATATTACATTAAATCACATCACATCACATTGTATTATATTATATTATATCACATTACATTATATATTACATTATATCACATTACATTATATTATATTACATTATATCACATTACATTATATATTACATTATATCACATTACATTATATTATATTATATTACATTAAATCACATCACATTATATTATATTACATTATATCACATTACATTATATCACATTACATTATATTATACTACATTATATCACATTACATTATATATTACATTATGTCACATTACATTATATATTACATTATATCACATTACATTATATTATATTACATTATGTCACATTACATTATATATTACATTATGTCACATTATATTATATTACATTATGTCACATTACATTACATTATATTATATTACATTAAATCACATCACATTATATTATATTACATTATATCACATTACATTATATCACATTACATTATATTATACTACATTATATCACATTACATTATATATTACATTATGTCACATTACATTATATATTACATTATATCACATTACATTATATTATATTACATTATGTCACATTACATTATATATTACATTATGTCACATTACATTATATTACATTATATTATATTACATTATATCACATTACATTATATATTACATTATATTACATTATATTATATTACATTATGTCACATTACATTACATTATATTATATTACATTAAATCACATCACATTATATTATATTACATTATATCACATTACATTATATTATATTACATTATATCACATTACATTATATTATATTACATTATATCACATTACATTATATCACATTACATTATATTATATTACATTATATCACATTACATTATATCACATTACATTATATTATATTACATTATATCACATTACATTATATTATATTACATTATATCACATTACATTATATCACATTACATTATATTATATTACATTATATCACATTACATTATATTATATTACATTATATCACATTACATTATATATTACATTATATCACATTACATTAAATTATATTACATTATGTCACATTACATTACATTATATTATATTACATTAAATCACATCACATTATATTATATTACATTATATCACATTACATTATATCACATTACATTATATTATACTACATTATATCACATTACATTATATATTACATTATGTCACATTACATTATATATTACATTATATCACATTACATTATATTATATTACATTATGTCACATTACATTATATATTACATTATATATTACATTATGTCACATTACATTATATTACATTATATTATGTCACATTACATTATATTATATTACATTATATCACATTACATTATATATTACATTATATCACATTACATTATATATTACATTATATCACATTACATTATATATTACATTATGTCACATTACATTACATAACATCACATTGTATTATATTATATTATATCACATTACATTATATTATATTACATTATATCACATTACATTATATATTACATTATGTCACATTACATTATATTATATTATATTACATTAAATCACATCACATCACATTGTATTATATTATATTATATCACATTACATTATATTATATTACATTATATCACATTACATTATATTATATTACATTAAATCACATCACATCACATTGTATTATATTATATTATATCACATCACATTATATTATATTACATTATATCACATTACATTATATCACATTACATTATATTATACTACATTATATCACATTACATTATATATTACATTATGTCACATTACATTATATATTACATTATATCACATTACATTATATTATATTACATTATGTCACATTACATTATATATTACATTATGTCACATTACATTATATCACATTACATTATATTATATTATATTATATCACATTACATTATATATTACATTATATCACATTACATTATATATTACATTATATCACATTACATTATATATTACATTATGTCACATTACATTACATAACATCACATTGTATTATATTATATTATATCACATTATATCACATTACATTATAATAACATTATATCACATTACATTATATAATGCATTGTCACATTATATTATATCACATTGTATCATATTATATTGTTATATGACATTGTATCACATTACATTATATTATATCACTTTACATTATATTATATTATATCACATTACATTATATATTACATTATGTCCCATTGCATTATATTATATTTTGTTATATGACATTACATTATATCACATTGCATCATATTATATTATGTTTTATGACATTATATCACATTACATTACATTACATTATATAATGCATTGTCACATTACCTTATTATATATTACATTATATTACATTACATTATGTGTATTATATTTGTGCTCTGTCTCAGAAGTGCAGTTCATGCTGTTCTCCAGTAGAGGGCAGGAGAGTCACAGAGCTGATCATGATGTGTAATGTTAAGTTCACACTACTGTAAGAGCTGCTCATTTATATATTTTGTTTATTTGTTTTTATCATGATGTTTTTATCCAGCTCATAATTCATCTGAATGTAATCTGTCATAATTCATGTAGCCGTTACAGCGCAGCAGAGATTTGAGCACAATCGTTCTGATGATGACGAGTGCAGTGATAAAAAATAGATTTCAGACAGTAAAGACATTCCTGTAATTAGAACAGTGATTCAAACTCTATCTGAGGTCAACATGTCATTCATCAGGATCAGATACTGCGAGGTCAGAGGTCAGAGGTGTTTGGAAACCTGCGCATGCCTGAGACGCTTCAGGAGTGACAGATCAGATCTCTGGTTAACTCGAGTAAACTAGCTCAGAGATTGTGTTGTTGACTCACTGTGTGTGTGTTTTATAACACTCATAAACATTCCTTCACACAGCGTAAAACACGTAGAACACACTTCCTGTACGTGAGTCTCGTGCTTCACATTCTCAGCCTCATTCATGACGGGGAAATTTCTTTCAAGCAGGAATTTCACTTGATGTAAAATACACATTCATTATGAGTACATCACGACCACACGCTCACTAAAACTAAAACAATAAAACAAGCATTTTCATTACCTCAAAATAAATATTTTAAAATAAATTTTATTTCAGCTAGTTGCCAAGACTTTCTCAATTTAATTTACTTTAAATTGAAGCTCTAAAATAATGAAAACCAAATAAACTAGAACTAATAAGACCTCATTAAAGCTCTACAGACGAAGTTTCTGTCGGCTGGCAAATTCACTTGATGCTAAACACTCCTGATTCTGGGATCTCAGTGGATCTCATTAGTCAAATATCTGTTTACAAACACAAACACACGTGGAATATAATAATCCATATCATCTGTTGTTCCTTGAAAAAATCATGACGCATTTTTACTTTCACATTATAAACCTGGACAGACGCTGTAATGGATTTGTCACACACAAACATTGACACACATTTCTCACATTGACACAAACACCACCAAAACTATTTTAGTCATTTTTTATGAGTATTTGTTGACTGAAACCTCTCATGTGTTTTAGTGGTTTTAGTGCATTTTGAGTGTAAAATGAACTGCTGTGAAGCTGAAAGTTATAAAAAAAAAAGTGACCTAAATATTGAGAAATGTGTGCGATTATAAAAAACTAAAGATTACAGAGGAAGAGAGAGACGTGTGGATGAGGCAGAGCTGTTATCTCTGGCAGGAATGAGGGATCAGGGGTCGGAATATCTTGGAACATTCCAGGGCCGTGTTGATTTCTGCTGTCTTACACTCCTGGAGCGAATCTCAAACGTATCTCTCATAACAGCAGAGCACAGCGCTCGCAACGGCAGGGTCATGGGTTCGACTCTCATTGAATGCATGAACCGATAACATTGGATGCACTGTAAATCATTGTGGATAAAAGCATCTGCCAAAATGCATTTTGCTAAGAAGACGTAATTTTACTGCTGTGCCACAGATGCCATCCTCATTAATAATGCATATGATCCTGTTAATGGCTCCACACACACACACACTAGTTTTGTGATATATTATATTTCATCGTTCATTATGTCAGTACAGGTGTCTTACTGTTATTGTGAGCGCAGCGCTGGCTAACCTCAGGTTATTGTGTGTTTACTCAGGCCTGCTACGCAACCGCTGTTTTGTCCTCGCTCTGAAAGGAAAGGGAAAGTTCGGAGGTCGCAGGAAGCGGCAGACAGCGAGGAGAGATATAAGCGAGATCCTCCAGAGGCCGCGTGGCACCAGCATCTGCTAGAGTTTCCCAGAGATCCAGTGAAATGCACACTGTTTCCACTGCAGCGTCCAGCACTGATCCCACATCAGTGACCACAAACCTTTCATTCTGTCACTCGCCGTGTAGTTGTTTTCCTTACTTTTGTTTCCTCGGGTTAAGCTCATTGCGTATAAGATGTTTTGTGTTCACTGCAATGGAATTTCTACTCTAACTCGGTTCACTGTAGGTGCATGATAAATTCAGCATGGAAATTTGGCAGCCAGGTGAGTTCCGGAAATCTGATAGTGGGAGCTAAATACAGACACGCTCTTACAAGACAAACTCTTCCTGTGAGCAAAATCAGAGTCATTAGAGGAACACCAGATCTTCTTCACGCTGCACCTGAACAAACGAACAGTCCTGTTGAGAAATATACGTGAGATCTTTAAAGTCACCATGAAATTGACATTTCTTGTTTTTTATGGAATATTACAGTATTTATTAAATTGATTCACCGGTGATTATATGCCTGGGAAAGGTGAGCTACAGGAATAGCAGCACTGCTGATTGCATCCCAGACGCTCCGGGCAGAATGTGCAGGAGAGATCAGAGGGTCTGTTATATTGTGTGTGTCGCTGGGGTCACGTTCTATTCCGCATCCCACCTGAGCTCGTTTAGCGCTCATTTACGGCTCATTTGTGAGCAGATGCTACGGAGAGACACACAAGTTTAGTTCTTGTCTTAAAGATAGCACTTTCTCTGTAGCTTTGGGTAAGTTTTCCTCATGCTCAGCTCCTAATATAAGTGGGGTACCTCAGGGTTCTGTACTGGGCCCGCTTCTTTTTAACTTATATATGCTTCTTTGCATTTTTTGATGCTTTATTTGCCGTTGAAAACTGGTGATTTTATTCTTTGCTGGACTATAAAAAATCATCCACAACCATGGACAAAATCAAGTCCAAATCAATAAGGAAAACGGAACTTCTGTTTCATGCCGACTTTAAAGGTAAAATGAAGCTCAGGATGAGCAGGGTTTGTGCTTTTCTGTGTTGTGATTCCTGGAGGATCATGTGGCGCTCCAGAATTGCTCCAGATGGACAGAGGAGGAGGTTCTGGAAGGATCTATAAAGTGTTGACATGCAGTGGAACCAGATACCCCGTCTCATCCACTCTGGGGCCACAACCCGTCCAATAAACCCCGTCAGTCATCAGTTATTCAGCCCTTTGAGGAGAAGCAGCAGCCTAGAAACAGGAAGTGGCTCACGGCAGACGCTGATAGAAATCAGTCCTCATGTACTGAATAAATCATACATCAATGACCTCATGCTCTGATTATTGTGCAGCAAACACACATCTATCTATCTATCTATCTATGATGCTTGCCTTCTCTCTTCTTTAGATGGATACAGTAGTGTCGTTTTGCCAACTCTCATAAGGCTTTTGATTTGTCTTGATTTGTCAGTGCACCGAAATGAGAAAATGAATTATGACGAAGATCACCAGGGTATCTCAACAGATGAACAAAACCTCCTGTGACAGTCATCATTATACTGTAAATCACAGGGTCTGACAGAAACAGATCAATGTGACCACAGAGGAACTAGATCAGTGTCAGGTGAATTTATCATGACGTCATGTTTGAAGAAGTTACATTGTTTCATTAACATCTCGTTTGTCTGTGTTGGAATGTCGTTTCTTAGAGCTGGAATCCATTATTTCACAGTTTTCATCACTGTAGAATTCTTAATGAAAGTACATGTTGATACTCTATTTGATCATTACACCAGCATAAAGGATCAAATAAGAACAGAATTATTGTGCTTTAGGAATGTTTAACCAGAGGAGACGTTTCGTGTTAATTTATGCACGCCCCCCCTGCGCGCTGATTGGACGCGGGTGATTGTAGCCCCGCCTCCCGCCGCGTTCCATGGCAGACGAACCTCTCGCACACACTCGCGTGCATTACCGCAGAAACACACGCGCGTCGGTGATCTCCGTGGATCTGATGGATGATGGATGTGAAGGACTGTGGCGGAGTGATTCTAACCGCGTTTCATTCATTCAGGATTCAGTCAGATGAGCAGAAACACGCAGCAGACAGCAGGTCAGACACACACACACACACACACACACACACACACACACACACACACACACACACACACACACTTTAAACTCTCTCAATCGCCTCTGATGTTTTATTTTGGTTTTTCTGTTTTGTTATGATGATAATTTCACTCCCATTCGGTTCCATTTCACATTTTTTTTAATGATTTATTATTAAAGTCTTTAGTATGCTTTTATGTATTTATATCAGCACTAAATGAATTTTGCATCTTTATTTTTGCACCTACAAACCAGACTGAACTAAGACTGAAGCACAAATATGACACATGACTCATCATGAACATGTTTTATAAATGTTCAAATATTTGCTGAGTAAATACATTGAGAACATGATCATATTCCACCCTGTACCTGTTTTATTGATTATTAATGCTCTCAACATGCAGAAATCACTTGTTGGATGTGTTTGGCAGTCAGAAAAAGTTGCAAAAAACAGTAAAAGTGTTTGTAAAGTTGGTCAGTAGTTAGTTTCTGAGCTTGTTTTCTGATGTACCCAGCATGCTTCACTTCAGCGTCTCATCAGAGGATGATGTCATGATCGGGACGGGTCAGAGTCAGGCAGCGACGGGACGCTCTTCTCTCTCGAGTCTTAAAATATTTACATTAGATCAGAGCCAGAGAGTGTCTTTATCCCCTGAAGGCCTGGCGGATCAGGCGTGATGTCCGGATGATTTATGCTGCAGTTTCAGGAAACATAAACACAGACGCAGTCTGATAGAGCAGGAGTTACAGTTAATGACACGACGAGCAGCTTTAATATCAGTGTGTGTGTCTGATTACTGCTGCGGCTCCACATTCTGCTGTGACTAGTGTTTATCTCCAGCATTACAGTACACACACACACACACACACACACACACAGCTGTTGTCCAGAGGTCAGTGGTGTCGTGTCGTATCGTATCCTCCTCGTAAGTGACATAATTCTCACAGGCTGAAAGCGCTGTTGTGTGTGCTGATGGCACGTGTGTTTGTCTCATGAGTGGTTTGTGCTGAAAGCTGGTTTGTCAGTGTTTTGTCTTGAGCACAAAAGGAAGCTGGTGTGTGTGTGTGTGTGATTGAATGCTTTCAGTGAGCGCTGGATGATTCCACACTATCACCCTGAAACTGAAATCACTCTGACAGGTGAATCTCCAAATCAAAAGAGAAATAAAGAACAGATATTTTGCATAAAGAAATTCTGCATTTTGACAATATCTTTATGATGTTTCGAGCGTGCTTCAGCTGAATGTTCATGTACACGCGATTCTAGAACAATCAGATTCAGAGGAAGTAGTCCCTTCGTTCAGTGACTGTAAATCAGAACTGTATGTAAATCTCTTTCTATTCAGTTTGACGTGAACGTAGATGCATTAAACACAGATCTGATGAGAGCTCACACTTCTACACTCGTCAGAATGAAGCTTCTTTATTGGCATCGAACGTTTAACATCCAAGATTCTTTAGATTATTCAAATGTTCTTCACACTAAGGGTATTTTAAAGGATTAGTTCACTTCTGAGTGAAAATATCCTGATCATTTACTCCATGTCATCCAAGATGTTCATGTCTGTCTTTCTTCAGTGGAAAAGAGGAAAACATTCAGGATTGTTCTCCATATAGTGGACTTCACTGGGGTTCAACGGGTCCAAATGTCAGTTTCAGTGCAGCTTCACGATCCCAGACGAGGAATAAGAGTCTAATCTAGAGAAACCATCGGACGTTTTATAAAATTATGTACTTTTTTAACCACAAATGCTGGTCTGTGATGCTCCACGCATGACGTAATCATGTTGGAAAGGCGTAGGTGCGAAAAACTTCAAAATCGTCTGACATCGTTGTTTTACCTTTTCTTGTAAAGGCCGTTTGATTTAGTCTTTGAACGTTCGCTTTGTAAACACTGGATCGGTACTTCCGCCTACGTCACGTGACCTTTCCAACATGATTACGTCATGCGTGGCGCGTCACAGACCAGCATTTGTGGTTAAAAAGTATATAATTTTATAAAATGGCCGACGGTTTCTCTAGATTAGACTCTTATTCCTCGTCTGGGATCGTGAAGCTGCACTGAAACTGACATTTGGACCCGTTGAACCCCAGTGAAGTCCACTATATGGAGAACAATCCTGAATGTTTTCCTCAATTTCTTTTCCACTGAAGAAAGACATCTTGGATGACATGGAGTAAATGATCAGGAAATGTTAATTCAGAAGAGAACTAATCCTTTAAGAACCAATCACTAAATATGCTCTTTGTGAAACCAGAAATGGTTCTTCTATGGTGTCGCTACAAGGAAAAAGCTTTTGAAACCTTTATTTTTAAGCGGGAATATGAAGTCACTTTACAAAGAAATGCTGTGCTTTTTGGTGGTTATGATACATGAATATGAAAATCTAGATTTTTAAGCAAGATAAAGATTTCGTTAGCAACGTTATGACATAAAACTCTTAATAAATATCTCAGGTTGTGGATTATTTCCGTGTGATTAAGTAGAAACGCTCAGTTTAATTCTGTAGAATCTCTGAACTCGTTTGCTGTTTCTTCATAAGTCACACATGAACTCTAATCTGGCCATAAAGAGCCATAAAGTGATCTGAGTGATCCGAGAGCGCAGTGACATCAATGCTGCCGGACCGCATTCCAGCCCAGAGGAATGAGGACGGAAGAGCAGCAGAATTCCCGTCACTAACTCTTCCAGTCGCGTCCGGACGGCCACAAGAGCAGCCGCTCGCGCTGAAACACACACGCCGTCATGCACAGGTAATCACTGGAGCTTTACTACAGTAAATTAGTGTAAATGATGTTGTTTGTGGGACAGATGAGGAGTTTTATTGACGTATGACTGTAGATAAGCGCGTATAAATAGCTACTAATGCAGTGGATTATTTATTCATTTATTCAAAATACTATCATCATCATCATAAACTTTGTTTGTGCGAGAAGAGAAGATGATTAATATTTAAACTCAGAGCTGGTTTGTTTGAGAGATCTTAGATCAGATCAAACTCTGAACCGGTTCTGTTTATCTGATGAATGTGATTTCTTAGACGTGTTTATTCATGTAGCAAACATATTTTCATCCAAAACGCGCAGTTTGTCAAGCTCTCTTAAAAATAAAGGTTTTTCATCGGCATCGATGGTTCCCCGAAGAGCGTTTAACATCCTCTTTGGAAAAAGATTGTTTAAATATAGTTTACACCAAGAATAAAATGGTTCTATTATTGGGAACTGATCACTGAAATGTTGTTTGGGGAACCAACAATGGTTCTTCTGTTTCATCAAAACCCACATTTTGAGAGTGAATAATGAGAAAAATGAGATTTGTTGAGAAGCTGTTGGTTCTTTTGCCTCTCACATTGAGACTCAAAACAGGGCAGAAGAATGAACAAACCTTCCGAGGACGTGTTTTTGTGTGAACGAGTTGTTGAAATCCTGCTGAATTTGTGTGACTTTACCACAGTCACGAACTGCTTTGCATGAACGTGAGCTGCCATCATTTGAATGGTAAATTGGTACCGTTGGAAACCGAAAGACTCGAGCTGTTTTGTTGGGAGTTTTTTCCCCCCTGAATGAATCTAAATCATGTGTTTTGTGTCTGGATTGGTTTAGCACAGTTTATAAACTATATAAATGATGATGAAGAAGATATTTTAAAACTGCGCTCATGTAATCTGATCCTCTTCCTTGATAAACGACAGAAGATGATGATTATGAGTGTTTCGTGTGGTCAGCTGTTCATCAGGTGAAGGTTTGACAGCTCATCATGTCCTCTCAGCGCAAGCGTTGATCTTCTTCCGTTCTGTCTGGGAGCGTCCTCACTGAGGATAATAGGAAGTTAATGTTGTATTATTGATTTCTGCGGGTGTGTTCAGGGTAATATAGAGCATTATATAGCACATGCCTGATTATATAGCACACTTTCCAATCGCTTTAGTCAAAACAGGAAGTTTCAGTGGCACTGGACTTCCTGTCTGTGGAGTTCTGAAAGCACACTTGCTCTCTTGGTGTAGGGAACGCACTCGTACTTCAGTTTCTGCTTAATAAATGTTCAAGAAAAGGAAGAAATAATACTTTTATTCAGCAAGGATGCAATAAATTGGTCAAAAGTGACAGTAAAGACAAATTTCACATAAGTGCTGTTCTCCTGAAAAATAAAATGTTGATTTTGAGCATCAAAATGATTTCTGAAGGGTCATGTGACACTGAAGACTGGAGTAATGATGCTTTGATCACAGGAATAAATTATAGATCTGATTTACATTGGAAGAATATTTCAGATTTTGACTGTGTTTTTGATCAAATAAACGCAGCCAAAGAGACTCTTTCAGGAATATTAAAAATGTTTACAGAACGGTAGATGAAAAATCACATTGTCTGTTATAGGAATAGATATTACACAACTACATAATTCTTACAGTAATAATATGATTTTTTTTTTAGTAGTATTAAGATACTATTATAGTTTTAATTAATTTTGAATTCGATTTTTGTTTATATTTTCCATTTTCATTCACTTCAATTAAAGTAAATTTGTTGTTTTTGCTTTTTTTAAATGTCTGTATAGTTTTAATTTTTAGTTTGAGTTATTTTAGAACTAAATGAAAATGAGAAATGTGCCTCGGCCACATTTTTAAAAATATTTTATTTTGAGTAATGAATTGTTTTTTATGGTTTTAGTTTCAGTTATAATAATAACACTGGCTCTATGTAAATTGCAAGGTATTTGAATATGGTAATATGGGTTATTAAGCAAATATTTCACCACAAAATCAAAAGAAATTGTTTTCAACACACACAAAAAAAAAATGTTTGACCCTATTAAATTTCATTACAAAGAACATGCTTTCATTTTTACAGTATAGATTCACCCACATATCAAAGTACCATCTGATACCACGGTAAAGCCGCAGTTGAACTCATCATCATACATCTTGCTTGATTTTCAGTGTGAGTTGTTATATTGATCTGGATAAATAAGGCTGTTCTGTGAACGAAGCTCTTGATAATGAACGAGTGTTTGTGGTTTGTGCCGGTTCAGTGCGAGTTAGTCATCACGAGTGACCGAGACGACTGGACACTAACGCTCTTAGTCATTACTGCTCCATTAGCGCATGAATCGGCCCATAATTCACTGATGCGAACGTCTCAAACGCTGATGTGAATCTTTAAAGTCCAGAGCCGCTCTATTGATCTGTTTTCCAGCACGTCCTCTGGCTAATGCTCCAGCTTTTAACCGGCTGAAGTGCTGCGATCTGCTGATGGTGGTGAAGTGCTCGGGGTAAGTTGGGCCACGCTGATTAAATATAGTGTGTGGGACGTTCAGGGGTCAGAGTCCAGCTGTGGACTGTGTTTTAAACTAATTTTGGATGAACAAATCAAAAGTAGAGCTGTACACTTAGTCAAATGGTGACTAGTGTCAGTGTATATTTGGAGTAAGTTAGTCAAGCATCTCTATTATTATAGTAAGGAAGCACCTTCATCACTTCAGTCAGTTTGAGTTCTTCCTCAAGGTTTGGTACTGTTGGAATCCGACTCTAAAGGTATTTTTAGACGCCAGATGTTTCTCTTTAAGACTTTGGGAGGAAAGACTCCTGCGTTCCTGATGGATTCATGATAGTTTATGCTGCCCGGAGAGTGAAAACAAACCCGAGAGCCCGTATTTCACGAGGACGTGCCAGATTCAGATGCTTGGCACCGTTAAAATGGACGGCTGTTTTCATCAGGTTTTATTTGATTAAATGAACGACCTTCAAGAGTTACTCCATTAAGAAAACTCTGAGCTCTGTAAATTATAGTTTCTGAGTCTCTGGTTCAGCTGTTTGCGTTCCTGGAGGAATGAGCTCATGATTTTGGATCGTGACACATGTTTTGAGTTTAGTTTCCCTCAACACTGACCTACATTCATCACGGGGGGCCGCGGACGTCCAGACCGCTAGAGACCGAAACAGAGTCATCATGAATCTGATTAAAATAAGCACTGCAAAAATAGCCTGTTCCTCGTCAGCATCTCATGTTTTCCCGAACATGATTTTTTTTAATAATGAATAACTAGTTATTAAGCAATCTTCACAATAATGTATTTCTGAGAGAAGCAGATTAGTCAGTGAGGAAACATGTAGAGATTTTAATCGAACTGTTTCTATATGCCAGATAATAATGTGCGCTGGTGAAATAGGGATTTCAGTAATCCACTGCAATAAAAGGGCAACTTTTTAACCAATGATTTTGTGTTTGATACAATTAAAACCTTGAAAAATGATGTTTGTGATGATTAAAGCCATCAGAAAGATCATTTTCTCGGGTCATTTGTTATGTACGGAAGCCACAGAATCAAAAAATATAAAGGTAATTGTGCCTTTTTTCTTGCAATTGCAAGTTTTATTTCTCACAATTCTGAGATAAAGACTTTTTTAAAAACTCACTTTTATTCTGTAAGATAAAAGGTCACATAAATATATATATAATATAAATATAAACTCCCAATTCTTTGTTTTTTTTTTCTTGCAATTGCGAGTTTGTCTCACAATTCTGAGAAGAAAAACTCACAATTGACCTTTTTCTCACAATTACGACTTCATATGAGTTTATATCTCGCAATTCTGAGAAAAAGTTGAATACGTTTTTATCAATAATGTAAACGTGAAATTCAGAGTTTTAAGTTTACATCTCAATTCTGTGAGTCAAATATGTATAAAATATAAATATAAACTCACAATTCAGTTTTTTTTTCTCGCAATTGCGAGGAAAAAGTCAAACGAATATAAATAAATAATATAAACTTGCAATTCTGACTTTTTTCCTCACCATTCCAAGTTTTATTTCTCACAGTTCTGCGAGATAAAGAGTCAGGATTGCGAGTTTATATCTAAAAAAAAAAAAAAAGAAAGTTTTTTTTATTCCGTTGGGAAAACAAGCTTCCATAATTAGGTGCTGAATTGAGTGAGATGTTTGTTTAAGCAGTGTTGGGAATGTTGTTGTGGTCATTAGCCACATCTGGAAGCGGTTTTCCTAAATTACTCGTTTCTGTGTGTCTGAAAGTCCGAACGAGCAGAGATGAGCTTTAGGAAGAGCTGTAAACGGAGAAGACAATGGACACGTAATGACATGAGAGAGAGAGAGAGAGAGAGAGAGGGGTCAGAGCGGTGGGTGGAGAGACACACACACACACACACACACTCTCCCGGAGGAAACCCTCTCCGCGTCTCTCTCTCCGTCTGTAGTGTGGTCTTGTTCTCCACAGATGTCTCTCCGTCCGCTCTGGAGTTCACCGCAGCGCTGAGAGGTACGTGTATCGATTCTGAACAGGACCTGATGGAGAACACCCACAGAGAGGCTTTATATCAGACTGTTCTCTGGAGATCCTCAAACGCTGTGGATTTATGGAGTTTATACAGGACCTGATTGATGCCGTCAGCTGGATTCTTGGATTCTTTGTTCGGTTCTAGTTTCATTCATATTTTGGGTTTCTGAATCCTGATTCAGAATCCAGTGTTGGTGTGAACACAAACAGTGAGTCTGAAGATGCTTTAGTTGCTGTTAATTTCTAATTATATTATCAATATGAACATGAGTTTGAGAATATCTTGTGTGTATAAATAGAGCATTTGCTTTATATAAATGGGTAAATATGGTGGTTCATCTGTGTGGATGCTCTGAAAGCGTGCCCGGTTCATTGTGTTTTGTGTGGTTCAGAGTGACAGCCGGTGACCCATCATGCAGTGCGTTTGGTCACCTATGAGTTTGAAGGAATATTCTGGGTTAAACACCGATTATGTCTACAGTGACTGACTTTTGCTGAGCACTCTTAAAAATAAAGGTTTCCTAAAGAACTTTCAGTGACCAGTTCTTAAAGCAACCATTTTTTTTCTTAGTTTGAAGAACATTTTAATGACCTTTTTCAAGATCTTTTGTGTGATGGAAAGATTCCATGGATGTTCTTCATGGAACCATCGATGCCGATAAATAACCTTGAGATGATGCATTAATTTCTGTGAGATTTGACTCGAGGTTATTTTCAGTGCTGATAAATTTCTAGCTGTCCAGTTCAATTTCAGTCTTATTTCACCTTTTCATACACGCAAATGCAAAAGGAGCAATTCTAAACCATGTTTTAAGGTCTTTGTGTTGAATATCTTATGTTTATTGACTGTTGATGATAAAAAAAATCTAGTTATAGTTTTATTTGGTCAAGTATACTTTCTATATACATATCATACCATTCAAAAGTTTGGGATCAGTAAGATTTTTTTGAAAGAAATTAACACTTTATTTAGCAAAGACACATTAAATTGATCAAAAGTGACAGTAAAGACGTTTATAAAGATTATATTTCAAATAAATGCTGTTCTTTTTAACTTTCTATTCATCGAAGAATCCTGAAAAATAAAATATATCACAGTTTCCACAAAAATATGACTGTTTTCAACACTGATAATAATCATAAATGTTTCTTGAGCAGCAAATCATCATATCAGAATGATTTCTGAAGGATCATGTGACTCTGAAGACTGAAAATTCAGCTTTGATCACAGGAATAAATTACACTTTACTATATATTCACATAGAAAATAGCTGATTTAAAGTGTAAAAATATTTCACATTTTTACAGTATTTTTGATCAAATAAATGCAGCCAAAGAGACTCTTTCAGATACATTAAAAATTCATACCGACCCCAAACTTTTGAACAGTAATGCATAAATAATTAAATAAATAAATGTAAACCCTTGTTTTTAGTCAAGTTCTTGAAATCTTGTTATACTGTATATTTATATTGTTTGTCAAGCATTTAATGAGTTAAAAAAGCTTCATTTTATATATTCCTGTAATGTCAGGACTGTCTTATAATATCGGCAATAATCAATGAAGTGTGTTCACACTGGCTCAAATCTGAAAAGAGAAACTGAAGCGAGACGCACGGACTCAGTGGTCAGTTGTGAATCCTGACGTTCCTCTCGCTGATGGAATGTGTGAAGGAAGCAGTTTTCACTGACCTGATCCACACGTCAGTGTGTTTTCCCAGCTAAAGCTTTGTGAGGGAAATTGTGTTTCCATTGAAGGCTGATGTGTGTAAACTGAGGCAGAAACATCTGAAGGCAATTAAGTTCTTCGTGTAACACAATTCAGGCTCCATCATGCGCACCGTTGATCGATAACTTCCTCTAAATGACGCCGGTTCACTTCCTGGCGCCGAGAGACCATCATCAGCTCCTGTAGCCTTATCAATATTTGATAGAATCCCAGAGAGATGAAGCTCGTATGAACTTGAAACTCGCTTGTTTTCTCTTCAGTAGTTGAGCTGTTAATGGAAATAATAGGGTTTATAGTGTATTATGTTTTCAAATGATGTTTCCTCACATGAGATAAGGAATTCTTTGAGTTTAATATATAGCTCAAGCATGTTTGTATACTAGCCTGTTTTCATTGTTAATGAATCCCTGATGAAGACACGCATGGATTCACTTCTCGTTCCTCTGTGTTTCCGCAGGAAAGCGCAGTACCGGAGGATAGGCGGCATGAGTTTGCCCGGCGCCGTGTCTCCGTCCGCTCCGGAGCGCTCCGTGTCCCGTGACTCCATGGAGGACTACTGGAGCGAGATGAAGAACATCCAGGAGGACTGTCAGGAACGGCACGAGGAGCTGACGGAGCGGGCCAGTGTGGACGGTGCGTACCGACGGTCTGTTCTGTCATTATTAGCCGCTATTCCACCGTCGGGCCAAAAAGTTAAGCAAAGAAAATGGTGGAAAAGCGGCTATTCACTCACAGTCATGTCTCTCAAACCCGTATGAATGACTTTATGTTTAGCAAATTGATCATGTGACTCGTTTTCATACAGTGATCATGGATGGGACTGCTGAAATTCCCAGAAGGGACAAAAAAAACACCATAAAAGTAGGAAATTTCATGGCAGCATATGTTTTTACTAGTGCTGTCAAATCGATTAATCGTGATTAATCACATCTAACATAAAAGTTTTATATATATATATATATATATATATATATATGTTATATATTATATATACATATTATACAACAAATATTATATATTTACAAACTTTTCTGTTAGATGCAATTAATTGATTTTACACCTAGTTTTTACATTATTTAACTCAAAATCATCAAAAATTAGAGATGCACCGATATATCGGCCAATAGTTTAAAAACAGCCAATAGTCAGGGCCGATATATCCTGTCAATCAAAAGAGGGCAGGAAAATGCACTGAATTTGTGTTTTGCGTAAAAAAAAATACTAAGAAACCAGTTTGATGTTAATGATAATTATATGAAATAATTATTTAAGAAATATTAATTTAATCTTTCGTTAATGTGTGTTCATATTAATTTGAGTAATGTGCTTGTTTATAAACTGATACCAGTTGAAATGGAGAGAATAAAGTGTTTATTTGTATTTTTTTCAAAATATAATAATTAAAAATATAATTATTAATTATAATGAAATTATCGTTAATTTAAAAGAAGGTATAAAAGGCAGATCCACCAAACTATCGGTATCGGCAGATATCGCTCTGAATAAATTTAGTATCGGTGTATCTCTAATCAAAATTATTTAACCAATTTCGTCATTTATTTGAGATTCAACTAGACAAGATTTTAAAAATGAGTGGAAATGATGTTTACAATTTGATTTTACCCGAAAATTATGGCAGCAACTTAACTTCCTGTTTTAAACTTTTTAAGTTAAAGTAGGTGGAAATTTTGTACAGAGTACCAGAAAATCAATATAAAGTCAATCATGTGATTAAGGATACGGTGGAGTCATATGGACATTTGTTTCATATTGTATTTTTTATGGTAATTTTTGGTCCTTTTATGGAGTCACGTCCATTTTCATCATATGAGAAAGAACTAAAACATCATCAGTGTGAAAAACATTTGTCTTTTTAATCTTTTATCAAAATTTTTTCTCCACCTCTGAGATTACTTTCCTTCACCATTTTATCTATAGCGCTTTATAAAACTCAGATCGCTTCAAAGCATCATAAACCGAAAATAATACTGTTAATGTTGCAATGTTCATCAGTTCAATTCAGCTATGAATGTCATTTCATCCCTGCTTCGACATGATTTCGTGTCATGTGATTCTGCAGTCTAATTAGTGTGTGTTTGATTGGTTCAGAGGCGGAGCTTGAGGAGGCGTGGCTCCAGGAGGCGGGTCTCTCCACGCTGGTGACAGGAACTCCGAGCGACGGGCCGGCCGAGGCTCTTCTCTCCACGCTCACGCGCTCGCAGGCCGCCATGGTGAAGAAGCGTCTGGATAACTACACACAGACGCTGCGCAAGAGGAACAAGCAGCCCATGAGACACGTGCGAGACGTGTTCTCCATGCCAGATGCGTCGGTGAGCGCAAGCGAGTCCATTTGATTAAATATTTCCTAACATTCAGTAGAAGTTTCAATCCACTCAGGCAGGTTTGCAGGTGTCGTCTTATTTTCACAGTTTGGCGCTTCCTATGATCATTTGTCGCTGCAGCTGCTGTGGCCGTTTGTTCGGCGTGTGAATGTGTCTCAAAATAACCGAGACTGGAATGAGCAGCAACACATGAGGAAACCCCAGACGTGGTTAAAATTAGCCTCATGACAGCAGATGAGACGACAAACCTTCCACATTCCTGCTGAATTGGCACATTTGAGTTCTTGTAAATGTCAAGATGACATGAATACATGTTTGAAAAAAGGTTTGAGGAGCTGTTAAAACAGAAATAGTGATAGATTTTTCGTACATCCAAGTGTTTATCGGAAAAGAAAAATGTAGGACGGGACTTGGGTCTGTGCATCGGGTGTTTAAATGTGGGCGTGGCTTTTAAACGTGGAGGCGGGGCTGAGCGTGTGCTTGCAGGGGCAGGGTTTATGCGCACTAAATGATTGGAGAATCCTGTACACATCACCGGAGGCTTCAAATAAAGATTGTATCAATTACATCGTTACACCAATAGGTGGTGACAAGTGACTGTTTAAAAACTTTATGAGTGAGTCATTGAATCATTCACGCAAACCAAATTAATTAAATATATTTTTTAACAGACTGCAGCAATTAACATTTTGTTGTCTATTCAGAATCGTGGGAGAATCATGATTTATTTATTTATTTTTAATCCAGAATCATGTAGCTTTATATATTTTAATTAATCATTTACTTTTTTTTAATGAAACATGCATGGGTGAATTGTTCACAATAACATGCATTTATAAAAAATAGATGGAGTGAATTTGCATTTCATGCCGGTTTTAAAGTTAATGTTTAAATGGTTTGTGGCGTTTCATTCCTGTAGTCCAGATAGTAGATCAGGGCGCTTGCAACGACAAGGTCATGGGTTCGATTCCCAGTGAATGCAATGTAAGCCGCTTTGAATAAAAGCATGCATATATGCATTTAATAATAATTAATAGATGGTGCCATTTTATATACTGTGGTTTCTGTTAGATTTAGAGGACGTGTGGTCAGTAAACGGTCAGCTAGTCAGACAGGATGAATCAGTCGTGAGTCACGGTCAGCTGCTCTGACAGCTGAAATATCTCATACTCTGATTGGATATGAAGGACAGATTCATTGGACTGAAATAGTCCAACAAAAGTCCAGTGTTCAGCAGGACATCATCTTTACTGACATTATAAACACATGCTGAAATGATGTATATATGACACGTGGGACATGATCTAAACTGCTTTCTTATTACTTGCAAAAAGTACTGTTGCAATTATTGATTATGGGTTATCAGAACATGTTTACCTCTGTTGGATCCGTGTGATGATGAGGATGGTATCATTGTGTTCTCTTACAGTCGGAACTGACGCCTCCCATTTCTCCAAACGGACAGATCGCTCCCAAACTGCCCCAGTGGAATCCTCCTAAAGGTTGGACAACATTTGACCATTTTTAGATTATATATTTATTCATTTAGCAGATGCTTTTATCCAAAGTGAGTCACAAATACAGAACATCCCGAGCAGCACATAATATTTACAGTAGGTGATGGGAAATAGAAGCTGGAGCAGGAGATGGAGTTATAGTGCCAGTGTTTATGGTTTTGATTTAGTTAAGAGCTCATGGAAATATTACATTTGTGATTAAATGAGCTTAATGTTGTTTGGTTTTGTGTGTCCAGTCCCTCCGACATGTCCCGTCTTCACTCCGGCGGAGAGTAATGGCTCCAGCAGCGTTTCAGAGACCATCGTATTATCGTTTGACGTGCCGTATTCAGAAGCAGCACGAGCTCATCGGAAAGGCCGTGAATGCCAAGACTGCAGGAGGATCCGTAAAGACGACAGGGATTTACCGGTGCGTCTGATCTGTCATCATGTCACTTATGCACTGATCCAGATCTGATCTGATTGACACTGAAGACTGTTAATGGAGTGAACAAATGACAGTCTAGTGTCACATGATCCTTCAGAAATCATTCTAATATGCTGATTTGCTGCTCAATGCTTTCCACTGATGAACAGAAAGTTCAAAAGAACAGCATTTATAATGTTATGAATGTCTTTACTGTCACTTTTGACTAATTTAATGCGTCCTTCCTGAATATGAAAATGTGTATATCAGGTCCAAATAAAACAGGCCAAACCCTGACCTTCTTGTCAACACAGGAAAGCATCTCACGGGGTCTCTATAATGCGTCTTTTACCGGCAGTGTTTACCGTTTTGAAACAAAATGCACCATTAACTGAAAGCATCTTAACTGGATAGTGAGGTCAGATCAGATGCTGCGGTCTAATGAGGTTTGTGGTCTGCTCTTCAGACTTTTCAGATAGTGAAGCCCAGACAGGGTGTGACGCGAGTGAACGATCTGTCGTCTGAGGACATCAGGAAGATCGGCTACATCTCTCTGATCGAGCTGACCACCTTCTACGACATCCTGGGCATCGAGATGAAAAGGAACCGTGTGGTGCGCAGCAGAGCGAGAGGTGCGTCTCAGTCATATTGGGAGTCAGAAACTGGGTAAAACTGGCTGCTAATGCTGTCGTTCGTTTCCCACAGACAGCGGGATATTTGGCGTTCCTCTTGCTACGCTGCTGGAGAACGACCAGAAGAAATACCCCGGCTCTAGAGTTCCTCTGGTCTTCAGGAAGGTACGTGGCTCTTCTTTCCTTCTTGGGTTGTTAGAAACGAGGCTGAAACACTGGAATGTTGTGATGGAGATTGTCAGAGGAAATTCCCAGTCAGCACTTCACAGGGTTCGGATACTCGTCCCTCCCGCATCCTTGGACAGATCCGTGGCTCGCTATCTCGCATTATCCTGACCTGCCAGCCCACGCTCGTCACGCTTTTCCAAAAAAACAAAGGCGGTGGCCAGAAGTGCTCTGGTTTGTTTTACACGGCTGTCTTGACCTCGATGTTTCTGTTTTTAAGCAGAATGAGGGAGGCCGTTTATTGTTTCACTAGAATTCCCTTCAGGCGCTGGAGAGATTTACTGAGGAAATGCTTAGAAACACAGAGACGGAGGATTAAAATAGACACTTTAATAAACGCTCAGCGGTGAATCTGCTCGCTCAGAGATTCTTCCCGCAATGCAACACTGTCAGTATTTGTGTTGGGTAACTTGAGACCTGACGGGAAGATACGGACGGAGACTCCCGGCTGGTGGACAGCTGATGAGTCTCAGTCTGACGCTCTTATCAGTGACTGATAAAGACTCTCTGTGTCTGAATGAGCCGGAATCTCAATCATCTCTGTCAGAAAACAACAGCACATAGATGCTGTTTACATGCTTCTCCACACTACTTCAAAGAGTACTGTGCTGTTACCATGGTACAGGCCCAAAACATATGGTGTTCCCAAGGTACATGCCTACAAAACATGGTCTTATTGTAGAAAACATTGTGTTACCATGGTAAATGTCCAGAAAATATGGTGTTTTTGTAGTAAATGTCCAGAAAACATGGTGTTGCCATAGTTAAAGTCTGGAAAACATGGTGTTACTGTAGCAAATGTCCAGAGAATACGGTGTTACCATAGTAATTATCCAGAAAACATGGTGTTACTGTTGTAAATGTCCAGAAAATGTGGTGTTGCCGTAGTAAATATCTGGAAAATATGTTGTTACTGTAGTAAAAGTTCGGAAAACATGACGTTACTGTAGTAAATTTCCAGAAAACATGTTGTTACTGTAGTAAATTTCCAGAAAACATGGTGCTACTGTAGTAAAAGTCCAAAAAATACGGTGTTACCATAGTAAAAGTCTGGAAAACATGGTGTTTTCGTAGTAAATGTCTGGAAAACAAGGTGTTACCATAGTAATTATCCAGAAAACATGGTGTTACTGTTGTAAATGTCCAGAAAATGTGGTGTTGCCGTAGTAAATATCTGGAAAATATGTTGTTACTGTAGTAAAAGTTCGGAAAACATGACGTTACTGTAGTAAATTTCCAGAAAACATGTTGTTACTGTAGTAAATTTCCAGAAAACATGGTGCTACTGTAGTAAAAGTCCAAAAAATACGGTGTTACCATAGTAAAAGTCTGGAAAACATGGTGTTTTCGTAGTAAATGTCTGGAAAACAAGGTGTTACCATAGTAATTATCCAGAAAACATGGTGTTACTGTAGTAAAAGTCTGAAAAACATGGTGTTACTGTAATAAATTTCCAGAAAACATGGTGTTACTGTAATAAATTTCCAGAAAACATGGTGTTACTGTAGTAAAAGTCCAGAAAATACGGTGTTACCATAGTAAAAGTCTGGAAAACATGGTGTTACTGTAGTAAAAGTCTGGAAAACATGGTGTTACTGTTGTAAATGTCCAGAAAACATGGTGTTTTCGTAGTAAATATCTGGAAAACAAGGTGTTACCATAGTAATTATCCAGAAAACATGGTGTTACTGTTGTAAATGTCCAGAAAACATGTTGTTACTGTAGTAAATTTCCAGAAAACATGGTGTTACTGTAGTAAATGTCCAGAAAATGTGGTGTTGCAATAGTAAATATCTGGAAAATATGTTGTTACTGTAGTAAAAGTTCGGGAAACATGACGTTACTGTAGTAAATTTCCAGAAAACATGTTGTTACTGTAGTAAATTTCCAGAAAACATGTTGTTACTGTAGTAAATTTCCAGAAAACATGTTGTTACTGTAGTAAATTTCCAGAAAACATGGTGTTTTCGTAGTTAATGTCTGGAAAACATGGTGTTTGTGTAGTAAATGTTTGGAAAACATGGTGTTACTGTAGTAAATGTCCAGAAAGCCATGTTAATACCCAGCACGTGTGTGTTTGCGTATCTCACGTGATGATGTTTGCGTTTCTGTTTTCAGTTGTTGTCTAAACTGGAGCAGACGGGGTTACAGACGGAGGGAATCCTCAGGGTTCCGGGATCAGCATCCAGAGTGAAGGTAAATCCAGATGAACACGGCCTGGTCCAGTATTTGCGTTGTTGGCTTTTTCTGACTCGTGTGGCTCAGTGACACATCCGTAAAGCATCTGACCTGGATTTCTCCCACTGATTCCAGCTGTAATTCCACAGAGCTCAGTGTCAGTTTAGCCACGAGTGAAGCTCCTGGCTGCTTATTGATGGATGTTTCACATGTTGTTCCTCCACAGCACCTGCGTCAGGAGCTGGAGTTGAAGTTCTACGAGGATCGTTTCGACTGGGATCAGGTGCGTCAGAACGACGCGGCGGGCTTGTTGAAGATGTTCATCCGCGAGCTGCCGTATCCTCTGCTGACCCAACAGCACCTGCCGGCGTTCACGGCTGCTCACTGTGAGTCTGAACATCCACACGCGTGTCCATCATTGACTGTTCAGCGTCACATCACTCATCTCTCTGTCCGTCTGTCAGGTATCTCATCACCCAAACATCAGATCCAGGCTCTTCATCTTCTCATCATGCTGCTTCCTGAAGCCAACAGAGACACGCTGAAGGTCTGTTCATCTTCTCACACACGGTTTCTGAAGATGATGCGAGTCATGCGCAAAAATCTTTAGCTATAATTTAAGGCAGCTTTTTGACTCCAACACCCCTCATTTTCAAAGACAGTAAAAGGCCCTCAGTATAACTAGTATTCTAGTTTGTGGCTTCAGAATTAGTTTTTACTCACAAATAGCAGTTTCTAGTCAATAAATTATTATAGAGCATGAAATGTATATGAATTTGCTCACAAAACATAGTAGCTAGATCCAGGATCATGAGAACCAAGTAAAAAATGATTTCAGCTTACATTTTTAGCTTATTTTAAAGCTTGAGAACTGCTGCTTTAAGGTCAGATTTGTCTCGACATGAGCTGAATCTGACAAAACCTCCATTATGGAGCAACTGGCATTTATAAAAACCAGATCTATTTATTTTATAGAGTTTTCTGTGGGTTTGTGTATATAAAACAGTAGGAATGTCCCTGTTTAGAGAACTGTGAAGTATTTAAATGATGGTGTTCTCAGGTGAAGTGGATGAACCGGTTGGACGAGCAGCATGAATTTGTGATGACACACACACACAGAGTCTCACATAGAGACATGAGAGAGAATCAGGCCTGTTTGACGTCATGTTTGTGCCCATATTCTCATGTGGAGATTCAGCGCTGATTCCGTTCCCGCTGAAATCAGCTGAAAGCGCCGTGCAGATGCAGTACAGACATGTTTACCCAGCAGAGCGTAATGCCAAGGTCACGGGTTCCACTTGCAGGGAATGAACCTTGAATGCAGTGGGAGTAAAATGAATGCATGTAAATGCGGAGGTTTCCAATGAAACTTCCTGTTTGGAGTTTGTTAGAATTTCTTCTCAAGTAATATAAATGATGATGTTTGTTCACAGGCTCTTCTGGAGTTCCTGCGAAAGGTGGTGGCGTACGAGGACAAGAACCGCATGAGCCTGTGGAACGTCTCCATGATCGTAGCGCCCAATCTCTTTACCTTCCGCGGGAAGAACGCCAAACAGGAGGAGATGCAGGGCGCCGTCGCTGCCGCCCAGCTCGTGCGTCTCCTCATTACCCATCAGGACCTGCTGTGGACGGTGAGCATCTGCACAGCTACATTAACCACATGATCACATGATATTCAGAAATGAGCTGGGCTCATGAATATTAATGAGGTGATGAAATGCCTTCGTTGACATTCACAGATTGTTGTTTTCCATGTCTTTGAGTCGTTGACGTCCATTACTCGCATCCGCAGGTCCCGTGTTTCTTGATCTCTCATGTCAGAAAAATGAACGAGGCCACCATGGGCAAGAAAACGCCGACCTCAGAGAAAAGCAAACGCAGACTTCTGAAGAGATGGAACCTGGAGAAGGACCGAGACCGCAGTGAAGTGAGTGCTCAAGGGATTGAATTTGGATGAAGGATATGGGAGAATCGTGAACCAGGGTTATTATTATAGCCAACTAAAACAATAAAAAAGAAAGTTAACTGAAATAAAAAATTTAGGCAACATTTCGAATTTTCATTTACTTGTACTTTAAGTACTAAAATAACTAAAACCTAACATTGGAATAAAATGAATAAAACTATTTAGACATTAAAAACGCTAATAAAAATGGCAAATACAGCCCTAACCCTAACTAAAAAAAGAAAATGGAAAATATTTTTTGAAAAACTAATTCAAAATATTTATAAAAACTAGAATAATATCAAAATTATGCTAAAATAACACTGCTGTGAACATGAATGTGTTGAAATATTAACTTAAAATCTCAGAGCGACTTTACATATTTGATCTCAAGATGAAAACGTGCGGGAATTTTTTTAAGTGGGGAAAAAAAAAAAGCGTTTTTATGATTTTTACTGTGACGACGGCATCTGAAATGTTGACCGTTCCAAGATGGCGGGTCGAATGTGGCATCCGTTTGGCATCTTATGTGTTTCCTTATTACCTCTACTTGTATTAAACGTTATCTAACACATTTTAACTTGAGCGCCGTGGTTTTATAACGCCTCATGTTTACATAGGCTAATGGAATCCAAAAACGCGTTCTGTCATAATATTATGAGAGAAAGAGAAACTTGAGCGTGTGCGATTACCTTCATTTGTTAATGCTTTTAATCTCCAGGTCCAGTCATAAATTCGTAAAATAATACGTAATGACCGCTGAGGAACATCCTTTTAATACCGTAACGCGGATTTCACTTGATGGGCGTCAGCGCGCGCCGAAGATAGATATAATAAAATGGCGCCTCAGATTGAGCGTTTCCACGGAAACGCGTTGCTCGACAGTTGAGCCTTTTAAGGCGGTAATAATTAAAAATCCATAGAAAGGTATAAATATGAACGTAATAATAAAACAATTATTAAAATAATTTCAACACCTTGTTTAGCTTCTAATTGACCCTTCTCCAAGAGTTTGATTGACACGCGATCTAACCAATCATAACGCCGAATCCGCCATTTTGTCGGACAAAGCAGTCAGGAGTTAGAAGATTAACCTCGGTGGACTTAAACTTGAAAACAGTGTGTACTGACGTCTTTCCACGTTTGAAACAACATTTCTTCTGATGTTCATTCATGTTTATTTGATGCTATAAATGAACTAGTAGGAAGAGATGATCGGTTCACGAGCCGCTACAGCAATCTGTCAGACACATTAACAGTTTTTATTGTTCGAATTTCTTAAAAAAAATTACATAATTTGAAAGCTGGAACTTTGTTTAATATCATAAGTAACCTGCTCTGTGTGACATGATGGCGCCATGGCTTGTTGGATAAAGCAACAGTAACTAAGGAGGGCGGGTCTTTGCGAAGGGTCATTTGAAGCAGTTTTTTGAACAAATAAAGATGTCATTTGGCACCACCTACTGGCGCAAAAAACAAACAAACCCTGCACTGACTGTAAACAAACTGAAAATTCCCAGTTCTGATACTCAGAGCACCGGAACTACCTAAAATATCAATAGTAATAATATAATAACGTCTTTCTATCTGTGTTTCTCAGGTCACTGACCTTCGTGAAGGTGTCATCAGAGTTCACGCGCCGCTTCAAGCCAAGGTATCCATGGCTATTCAGCTGAACGGCGAGATGAAGGCCAAAGACATTATGGCGCGCTTCGACATCGAGAACGGGTTAGTGAACGACTTAAACACACACAGGTCACATGACTGAACCAAACGATTTTAACCAATCACTGTCCGATTGCAGGCGCGGGTCGCGCAGCGCCAGTCGACGACAGAGACAGTTTCTGTTCGAGGTGGGAGGAAACATTGGTGAGTTAAATTCATCAGCCGATAATATTAATATTCTACTCAAACTGAAGCCATTAATCTAAAAAAACGGTTGGTTCTATGCAGGCGAGCGCTGCCTGGATCCAGACGCACATTTAATGGACGTTTACCGCGCTAACCCTCACTGCGAATGGGTCTTAAAGTCACGGCTGACCTGAGACCAGCCGAACACACGTGTGTTTACTGCAGAAACCCAGAGACCGTCAGCTGCTTCCGAGGCTCATCGGGCTGACCCAGGTCAGGGGTCAAATGCTGACGTTGACTTTTGTGGCGCGCTTCAATGCTGGTCATTGAGTTTGCTTGGTGCCAAAACTGTGACCGTCCCAGTGTGTGTGAAAGCATGTTTCATCATACCACTAGAGTGTAAAAAAGAGCATGTACATAAAGTATTTATACCACTAATTTATCCTGCTGTATGATAATTTTATATTGTTTATATACGCTGCATGTTTGTGATGAAGCCATGTGAACTGAAACACTACAAACCCTGAATCTGAGCGGCTCATATTCGCCACGAAATTACTAGAATTAAAGGGTTAGTTCACCCCAAAAATGAAGTTTCTGTCATTAATTCCTTGCCCTCATGTCGTTTCACACCTGTAAGACCTTCTTTCATCTTCAGAACACAAATGAAGATGAAATCTGAGACTCGTCCATAGACAGCGACACTTTCAAGGTCCAGAAAGGTACTAAAGACATGGTTAAAACAGTCATGTGACTGCAGTGGTTCAACCTTAATGTTACGAAGACACGAGAATATTTTTGTGCGCAAAAATAATTACTCCCGTCATTCTGCTACGCTACTTCCGTTGCAGCACTTCCGTGTTTACGTCCGAACGCTGGCTCAGTATTGGGCGACGCTGGTCACGTGATCAGCACGACACATGCTGACGCAGGAGCCGGCCAATAATGAGTCAGCGTTCTGATGTAAACATGGAAGCGCTGAACTGTGTTCACTGCGAAATTGTTGAATAAATAATTTTTTTTGTTTTTGCGCACAAAAAGTATTCTCGTCTCTTCATAACATTAAGGTTGAACCACTGCAGTCACATGACTGTTTTAACCATGTCTTTAGTACCTTTCTGGACCTTGAAAGTGTCGCTGTCTATGGACGAGTCTCGGATTTCATCTTCATTTGTGTTCTGAAGATGAACGAAGGTCTTACGGGTGTGGAACGACATGAGGGCGAGGAATTAATGACAGAAACTTCATTTTTGGGTGAACTAACCCTTTAAGAAATCACGTCCCTAAAACCTTTGACATTTTCTTGAACAAAAAACACATTTTATGTCAGATTCTCATTCTTGATGAATTACTAAAATGGGGGAAATGTTTAAATAAAATTAAAATAATGTCACCATACAAAAAAATGCAATGGTCCTAAAAAATAGACTAAATTTTGCCTGATTTTGGTTTGAAATATGAGCTGCGCAGGAAAATATGACCTCAAATTAAACCAAATGAATATTAATGCCAATATCATCAAACACGAACTGAACTGATGAAGGACTTGAGTGAAAAAACAGAAACCTTAAAAGTTGCAAAGTGACACATGAAGACAACAGAAGATCAATCAGAGGACAAGTGACCTTTGAACCATGATGAGGACTGGATAGTGTCAGCCAATAATACATCATCATCTTTGATGCTCTGAATGTTTTTCTTTTTTTCATCTAAAAGCTATTTTTTATGTATGACGTACTGAAATGTGCACCTGTTGTTTTTTTTATTTGACTTTTTTAGTATGTTGCCAACTGAATTTGTGTTCTGGTGCAGATCGTTTAGCTGTTGAAGCTCATGAAGTGTTTGGTTGGTGTTTTATCATATTGACCGTTTTACAGCAAAGCCATGATCATTTTTCTGTAGCCTCGTTTCATCAAAACCAATTTTGAAAACGTGTTGGCCAAACATGAGTATTATGAAGAACATGTAGCCATATTTCATATCATAGATACCGGATGTTAAATATGTACTAAAGTTTGATTAGTCATGCTGTAATATTTGGGTGAAACAACAGGTCATTATGAACTAATCCAATTAAAACACATGAAACCTCAGCTGTGTAAGATAATCCTCTGAACACGTTTGTGTGTAAAGCTCTTTGTTGGAATGAGTTTCACTATCAGCGTTCCGGAATGTTCCGGATAGTGAAGGAATGTTGGAGAGGCGGGAGTTTCATCATCAGTAAAACAACAAACACACTCGACTAAGAAACAAGTGAAATTTTATGAACGAGTATCAAATCTAAACAACATCTGGTAAAACTTCACAATAAGGTTTGAGTTAACATGAACGATGAAAAACATTTTTAAAATCAAACGTATTTATCATCGGTGTGAACTAACATAAAAAAATTAACAATTCGATTTTTACTACTGTTAAAAAATAAAATAAAAGTCACGTTAACAAATGAGACCTTATTATAAAGTGTTACCGACTTCTGCATGTTACGGAGTCAAAGTTCACAAACAATCATGATTAAAATCTCCAGAATTATTCTCGTACACAGTGAGCTGATTATGTAAAGCAGAAGGTTTTATGCGGCGCTTGCAGGGCAGGAATGAGGAAAGACATGCGGGTGCGCAAACGCGGCGCTGAAGTCCAGAACGTCCGTCACGTGACCCTTGAACACCCGCAGGTTCCGCATGCAGCCGCGGAACGGCTCTCTGGTGCTGAGACAGTTCTGTTTCACGTCAGCTGTGAGACAAACACAAACACACATGATCAACTTCAACAGCTCCAACAGAACATCATCATGACTGACCTCACGACAGCCAATCAAAGCTCACTGAACTGTCAGTACCTGGATGTCCGCCCACATAGATGGGGTTTTTGGTCTCGGCGGAGGTGGATGACGAGTACGGGTTCTCCACGGTCACCGTCACGCCGTCGACGGTCAGACTCAAGCTGTGCTTCTGCTTCTTGGCCACCAGGGTGCGCCAGCGGCCGTCACACATGGACACGCTGCTCCTGCTGCTCGCCGTGATCCGGCCCGCGCCGTTATTAACGTTAAACACCACCTGCGACGGGTCGAGAGCGTCAGTAACAGTCACCGTGCCATGGAGTCAGAGGATATCTAACAGCACTGACCTGTCCGTTCAGCAACTCCAGGCCGACGGCGTCCACCTTTGTGCTGCTGATTCCCAACAGAACCCCGTCCGGCGCCGTGGAGCGGAAGTCCAGACTCACCGTCACGTCCGAGCCCACGTTATAACCCTCTTTCACTGCAGGAACAGAGACAGGTCAGCATCGTGTGTTCAAGAGTGGACAAGACATATATCGGCCCTGGCATTAATACAGGTCAAAATACTGACATAAAAAGAGATTGAAATTATGAGAAGTCAATTGTGAGATAAAAACTTTGACAAAAAGTTGAAATTATGAGTCATAATTATGACAAAAAGTCAATGCTGAGAAAAAGTTATAATTATGACAAAAAAAAGACAAAAAGTTGAAAATATGACAAAGTCAATGATGATGTCAAAATTGACATACTAAATTATGATTAAAACAAAAACAATGACAAAAGACAAAATTATGACAAAAATCAAAATTGACAATTGAAAAAAATTGGCAAAAAGTTAATTATGAGGAAATAATTCATAATTATGACAAAAGAAAATGGTGGACTAAAAATTATGAGTTTTTAATCTGATAAATTATGACTTTTTATTCCATAATTATGATTTCCCAAAGCATGTTTTTTTCCTATATGGTGTAAATGGGCTTCCACAGCATGCGTTATATATTTTGTTTAAATGAAAGAGTGATATCCCATATATCGGCCTTCAGTCGGTCTGTGTGTGTGATGTCAGTGTTGAACAGGAGGGCCGCTCACTGAAAGCTGCGTATCCGCTGCCGTTGAAGAAGCTGCCGTCCTGAGCGCTGCTGAAGCAGGAGCCCGTCCCATGAGCCCACAGCGGACTGTTGAGGTTCATCGGGACGCCGTTGAGCGTCACGTCCTGCAGACACGCGGCCAGACTGTGGGTCACCTGAAGAACAGCACACAAAACACACTCCTGTTATCACTTCAAATGAGTTTATATTAAAACATTTTAGACTGAAAAACATCAGTTACGTTTCCGATTCTCTTGGCTGTATATGTGGCAGGAAGTCCGCCGAGGTACAGCTTCCCCTCCACGTCTAGCGTGTGTCCTTTAGTGGCGATGCGGTCGGAGTCGCTCCCGTCCACACTGACCATCACAGACTTCTTACCGAACTCGGCCTTCACCTGCACACAGATTATATATATATATATATATATATATATTATAGAAAATATTTAATATATTTATATCAATTTTCCAAACGTAGATCTTTCTGCCTGTTATTTGACATCTAGTCATGGTTGAGGCGGCTGGAGCAGAACTCACGGTGTGCCAGAGGCCGTCACTGATGGCGGCGGGCAGCGTGGCGCTGGCGGGTCCTTTGCCTAGGTCACATGACAGCAGCAGACGGCCGGCCTGCAGCTGCAGAACCGCGTAATCCTGCTGGTTGGCGTTGGCCATGTAGAACAGAAGGCCGCTGTGAGCGAACGTCCGCACGGACAGCTTCACCGCGAAACTGAGACGACAAACACACACAATCACACGTTACAGAGCGTCTGCATCACTGTCAACTTGTGTCAGCTGGGAAAAGTCATGTACATGTGACTATATAAAATACATATACAAATATACACCATATATTAGTGGGCAAAAGTCATGAAAATTGACATCTTCACCCTTTATTCAAATATTATTGAAGATTTTGTAGCAAGTCGATTGTTTTATTTGTGATGATAATGCAAATAAACATGACAAATTGTGCTACATAAAAGAAATTATGAACATGCAAAAACAAGAGAGAACCAATGAAATATTAATAACTGGCCAGTTGTGGTCAATGTTTGTTTTTTCCTGTCAGCTTCATGTTTTTCTGTGCATTTTTTTTGCATAGTAAAATAAAACCTGTAGCTGTAGTTTGACTTTTTTGCCAAATTATTTTGTCAGATAAACACCTTCACCAAGTTTAGTGTTTGTTCTTCTCTCATGAAGAAAATATTTTATATTTTTTAAATATATATTGATGGTTTAATCAAAGTTGTAGGGTCATTAAAAACAAATATCCCCTCCAGAAATCACTCTCAGACACTACTGTAGAAAGCTCATCATGTACTGGGCATGAAATAATTAAATAATTATATATATAAGTAATATATATGTGTATATATATATATATATATATATATACACACACACACACACACAGTATATAATTATTATATTTATTTAATAAAATATATAATGTTGATATATTTTAATATTTATATATATATTTTAAATGAATGATTATATATGTGAACATTATATTTATATATATAATAAATAAATATTAAAATATAAAAAAAATCTAAAATATTAAAAAAAATAATAATAAAACAATATATTAAAATAAATCATAAATAAATATTATATATATATATATTTATTTTAATATTTATATATTTATAAATTTTCTTTTATTAAACCATTTTTCTTTTTTCTAATATTTCTGCTCAGAATAATGTGTCCGTAAAGGTTATTTTATTGTTGAATTTGTAATATAAAAGTTTATTTTGTGTCCAATCATTGTGTATATTAATGTTTATTGTGATGCTCTTCCATCATAAGCACATTAATATGTGATTTTTGATTTTATTTTTTAGGAAATGAAGGACTAATATCAACATGGAGCCTGTACCAGCACTATGAGGGTCTCTGACTGGAGACTGATGGTTAATGTGATCGAGTCTGTTTGATTCGTTTACCTGGTTCTGACGGTCTTATTCTTGAAGCCCATGATCATGTGACTGTGTCGGGACAGTCCGAACTGGTGGGATTCTGGGATGCTGTCTGTTTGGTCCGCGGCTGCACACTGAGGAAGTGAAGTTCATTTGTTCACAATACATATATTGTTTCAGAACACGCTTGTTTCAGTGTTACCATGTGACCATATAAGGGCGAGAGACAGGTATGACATTCCTATGATGTTACAGATGTGAGTAACATGTTCTGTGTTTACAGAAACTGGATGCTATCTGAAGAATGTGTGGGGTCAAACACACCTGTCATAATGAATCGCTTTAAAATATTTTGGTACTAAAAAAAAAAAAAAAAAAAAAATGCAATAAAATAAAATACACAGGATTGAGACTGAGCTTTCAAATGACCTTTATGAAGTTTATCACGCATCTGCTGATGCAAACACTAATATAGTTATTATTCCTGATTTGCCTTTCATAACCAAAATGTGTCTTCATGTTGTTTCAGGTGACGTATGAATCTAGATATATTTGTTATAAAAATGTTGCACTAAATATTTATAAACATTTACACATTCCGGATCGCTTCACGCATCTGCAGGTGTGTTTCAGAGTGAACGTGTGTGTGACTTACGCTGGTGCTGCCCGGTGTGAGCGCGCTCAGCTCCGCCACGGGCGACAGGGGTCGTGTGGAGGGGTCAGAGGTCGGTTCCACCTCCACGTCGTCAGGTAGAAGCACACGTTTGGGTCTCTCCTCCAGTAAACAGCTGTCCATGTCCACATCCTCATAGTGCAGCGCGCCAGACAGATCCAACAACCTGCATTAGACCTTCTCATTCAGTCTCTGCAGCTGATTATATTTCATTATATAATATATATATAAATATTATATATACACACACATTTTAGTACCATTGAGATACTAATATAGTAATCAGTTGAAATCAGTTTTTTAATATTTTTTATATTTTATGTTTGATCTGTGGATGTGTGTCACTCACATGCCGTCCACTGCCGTGTTCCTGATGCAGCCATAGAAGGAGCCGCTGGATACCGGCACAGCAGCGCCCTCTCCTGGAGGAACGCCGCCGATGAAGAGCCGGCCCAGCGCCAGAGTTTTATCAGCAGAAGAGCCCAGCTTCACCGCCGCCTGGTTCTGCTCGTCCACAAACACGGCGATGGACCTGAAGCACAAACATGGAGATGAAGAAACTAAACTCAAGCATGTTCTCACTAGTAACATTCTGCTGCACACCTTTTGGTCCTCTGCAGTATGAGCGAATGCTCCTGTCCGTCACTGAAGGAGCCGTTTTGTGATTTGACGACGGCTTTGTGCACAGCCCCGCCCTCTGCCACGGCCACATGGACCTCCACCGCTCCGGACACGAGCATCACGAGCAGGAACGACTGAGAGCAGAGTGACAGATAAACACACACGCACCATCTGACACGTACAGACACACTGATGATCACGTCCTGACCTGTGGCGTCTGTCGACGCAAGCGGCCCGTGGCACCGCTGAATCCCGCTAGAATGACGCCGCTGCCCCGTCTGCTGGAGAAGGTGGTCATGATCTCCGTGTGGGAACCCAAGAGGACAGCGGGCATCTCCAGAAAACCACTGCCGAACACGGACACGCTGCGGATGGGCTGGAAACACACGGGAACATGAACATTCATCAAAGAAGTCTACAAATCAGAAACTTCAAGAGACTAAATATTCCTTCATTTATAATTATTAACTTTCTGGGGGATAATTATCACAGAATTTCTATGTTTTGTGTTTTTATTATAAGAGTTTTAGATAAAGAAAATTAATGTGGGTTAAAGAATATAATAATTACGGGAGTTTAAAATAATATTTATGAATATTTATTATTACTAAAGATTAATATAATATATTCTAAATAAGAATATATAATTATAGTAATAACATTTTCTATTGATTATAATATTTTAAGAATTTAGAGTTTTAGATAAGAAAAAAGAAAAGTGGAGGTCAAAGAATAAAATAATTAAGGGACTTTAAAAATAATCTTTAGTAATAATAAACATAAATAAATACTAATATTATATAATATAAAATAAACATTAATATAATTTATTACATTATTATAGTAATTATTAAAGTAAAGCACACACACACAAACAAAAAGAATATAATAATTAAGAGACTTTAAAAATTATCTTTGGTAATAATAAATAGAAATAGATACTAATATAATATAGTATAAATATTTATATAATCTATTATAGTAATTATTATTTTATAATTTTGCATTTTCTACTTTCAATTTAATTTTAGCAATTTTTAAAAAAAATATGTCTATACAGTTTTTATTAATATTTGTTTCAGTTTTAGTTATTTTAGTTCAAGTTAAACTAAATAAAAATGAGTAATGTTTGGTAACTAGCTGAAATAAAATACAAATAATTTATATGTTATTTCAAGTAATTAAAATATTTTTTTATGGTTTAGTTAACTATAATAACCCTGTGATTCTGTACCTTGAGGACGCAGCCTTTCTTCACCCCATACGCCTCTCTGAGCAGGTCGAAGTTCGTGCGAGCGATTTCAACGTTCTTCATACAGCCGACAAAAGAGCGGGCGACAACCTGCCTCCTGCAAAGATTCAGAAGAACGATGCATTTAAAGACAAACAAAGGAAGTATTTAAACAAAGTGATGAAGCCTTGGGAGGCCGGTCTCACCTGATTGGTCGAGAGGCTGGTAATCCACCGATGTAGATGGGGTCAAGGTCGGAGCGATTGAGGTCAGAGGCCGAACCTGGTGACTCCGCCTCCATGACCTCTCTCTCGGACGGGTTATCAGCGGCCATCACTGATAAATGGCCTGCGGACAAAACAAATGTCGCCTCATGTTAACAAACCCTTCAACAACTAACCAATTAGAATCGAGAATAAAAACGCACCTTTGCGCTTGTTCCTCTGCAGGGCGATTCTGTACCAGGTGCCAGTGTTGTACGTCCTACTAGAGGTCAGGGTGAGCGCGCCGGAGCCCAGTTCAAAGGTCAGGTGAACCTTCCCTTCCACCAGCTCGATGGACAGGAAGTCTCTCTATAAGTACAGAAGGCAAGCGTGAGGGATCTGCACACATGCAGATCAGTGAGGATCGCGAGCGCTAATGAGAACGTACCGTGCCGTTGGAGGCCAGATACAGCAGCAGGCCGTTCGGAGACAGAGTTTTGAAGAACATGATGACGCTGGTGGACATGGAGCGAAGAGACTTCTCAACCACAGAGAACCCGCTGCCGTCAAAGTGGAACGAGGTGTCTTCTGTGCGCGGACTGATGAAACAGAGGAAATGAAGAGTGTCAGTGTCTGTTTCACCTAAAACACACCTGAAGATCCGAGTGAAGGAGGTCTCTAGATGTCTGTGACGTGTTGAGTGAAAGGAGCTGACCGTCTGGTCTGAATGTCAGTAATGTATTTTTTAAACAGATGAAGGGTGTTTCACCTCATGAAGCAGCCGCCACACTCGCCCTGCCGCTCCGCGTAGTTCCATAATCCGATGTTGTTCTCGTTGAGCGAAGCTTCGCCCATGCAGCCCTTGAAATGAGTCATTTTCACCACTGGGGATTTCTGGGAAAAACGCAACAAATGTTAAAGGGGTCATGACATGGATTTTACTGTTCATTGAGGTTCACTTATACTGTTAATAAAGTGTTTTGCACAAAACAAATAATATGTATGAGAGTGTGTGAATGTGTGAGTGTGTGTGTCTGTGAGAAAGTGTGTGTGTGTGAAACAGAGAGTGTGAGTGTGTGTGTTTGTGTGTGTGTCTGTGAGAGAGTGTGTGTGTGAATGTGTGAGTGTGTGTGTGTCTGTGAGAAAGTGCGTGTGTGTGAAACAGAGTGTGAGTGTTTGTGTGTGTGTCTGTGAGAGAGTGTGTGTGTGAATGTGTGAGTGTGTGTGTCCGTGAGAGAATGTGTGTGTGTGAAACAGAGAGTGTGAGTGGGTGTGTGTGAAAAGCTTATTTTCATCCCTCATTCTGACGGTCTGAACTGATCAGTTTTGATCTGAACCCTGAGGATGTTGGCCTCACCTTCACCTGACCGCCGAGTCCTCCGACAAACACCCAGGTGGATCTGTTGACGTCCATGACGGTGGAGGAGCCGGACGCTGTGGTCTTCACGGCGGGCAGCGGCTCAGAGTCCGTCTGCTGAACGGTCAGGGTGCCGTGTCTCCCAAACCTGCGTCAACATGACAGACGTCAGTGTTTATCATTCAAAGAGAAGAAGTGAACGTGACATCAGCACTGAGAGTCACACACCGCGTCGCATTGATCCTGTGCCACTTGTCGTTGTTGATCTGAACGTTCGGATACTCCAGTTTGGTGTGTCCAGAGCCAGTATCCCATAGGAGAGACACCTTCCCATGACGCATTTCCAAAGCCATAAAATCCTCCTGATGTGAATTTAAACAGAGACTTTAAACATTGAAATATTCATACAAACATACTGCAAGAATAAAAGACATTCTGAAGCCATTTTTATCAGTTGCGATGTTGGTGTAAAGTAACACAGAATCATCCAAATGTCATGCACATGCAATAAATACACAGAGATTCATATGTGGCCATTTTACCATAGATATATATAAAATACTAAAATGACACTGTTGATCATGTGACGTACGCTGGCACTGCTGCCCATGTAGAAGAGCAGGTTGTCGGGTTCAGTGGTCTTCATGGTCAGCGTGAGGGTGTTGAAGTTACTGGACGTCACCTCCGGTCTGTACGCTCGGACACAATCCCGGTCGGCCGAAACGGCCACTTTAATCTACAGAGATCAGAGCGTGAGCGTTTGCAAAGCCATGTGTGATTTTGAGAGGCTACATGACGCGAGACTCACCGAAGCCGCCTGTTTGCGAGCCTGATTGATCAGCTCTCTGATTTCGGACAGGTTTCTGCTCAGGTTCTCTCCCAGCGTCTGCAGGGGCTTCAGACGGTCGAACAGCCGCTCGGCCGTCAGATGAGCCTCGTTCAGAGTGGATCTGGCTGCGTTGGCTGAGGGGCGAGATGGAGAGGAGACGCTCGTGAGACACTCGTGACACGCACATGAGAGATAGTCGACTGAAATCACTCACCGGTCTCCTCGGAGTCTCTGACCAGCTGGTTGGCGCTCCGGCTGCTGGTATTAGCCGCGCCGACGGCAGACGAAGACTCATCCAGCTTGATACGATAATCCTGCAAACGTTCCAGTGCTTTCTGTAAAGACGCATTCGCCGCTTCCGCCTGCTGCTTCGCCTCGAGAATCGCATCTCTGCTGCCTGAGAGAGAGAGACAGACATAGCAGCTATACCAGCTAACAGGAAACGTTCTCCCAAAGTTCTTCCAGTAACGTTAATAGAACGTTTGTTCAAAGTTATCTGGTCTTTAATAATGTTTTGAAAATGTTTGCACAAAAATGTTATTTATACATTTTTTAAAAAAATGTTTCAGAACATTCAGAAAACATTCAAAAGTAACATTCCATAATGTTTGAAGAATGATACAATGGAACGTTCTTTTAACGTTCACATAACCAAGGAAAAAAAAAAAAACGTTTTTAAAACATTATGAGAACATTCATAAATAACGTTAGCGTTCTTTGAGCTTGTTTTTGTTAGCTGGGATCACAGAATGCACTGATTGATCTTTTGAACGTACCGTTGGGAAGGTTTCTCAGGATGCTGAGGGCTTCTGGGAGCAGCTGAGTGAAGTTCTGAACATTCGCTCTAACTAGACTCAACCTGCTGCTTACTTCACTGACGTTAAACACCAGCCCTGAAACAGACAGAAACACGAATATATCAGTGTGAGTCGACAGCTTTGCACTACATCTGTTCATGTCTACAGTCATTACATACATGTTAAGATAAACTAGTACATGTTGTTGTGTCTTTTCGTTATGTCGTTTATGGAAGACTGTGAGCCAATAAAGTGTTTTACATGGTTAACTAAAACCATAAAAAACATTTTTGTTACTTGAATTAAAATGAAAATAAAATATGAAAAACAAACTTATTTTATTTCAGCTAGTTGCAAAGGCATCATTTTCTTTTAGGTTAAGTACTAAAATAACTAAAACTGAAATAAAATTAATAAAAACTATATAGACATATTTAATAAAAAAGACAAAAACACTAAAAATTTAACTAAAATTAAGATGTACTAGTTACTTGAAGAAGTAGTCTGATTACATAACAGATTACTTTTAAATTTACAAATAAAAATATCTAAGTTACTTTTTCAAATTAGTAACGCAAGTTGTGAAAGGGCTTTTACATTTTATTTTACATTTTTATTTTTAGATTTTCTGTGTTAATTGTTGGTTCAAGTTTTAGTAATGTTTTTGTCATTCTTATAAATATGGCTATATAGCTTTTATTATTTTAGTTCATTTATTTAGTGTTACTTATTTTAGTACTACGACTTTTTTATTTTATTTTATTTAAATTTCAAGTTTTTTATGGTTTTAGTTTTTTATGTTTTGTCATAGACGTGCTGTATCAGGGGATTATTATTATCTGTATGAACATCGTATTGATCTGTCATGTGGTGCGTGTTTTACCTTCTGTGATGTTCCTCAGGGTTCGGCTGGCGTCCAGAATCTCTGCGCTTGTCTGAAGCGCCCTCGTCCCCTGCTCAGTCAGCGAGTCTTCAGAATCTGACGTCTTACAGGAAACAGACAAATCAGCATTAATGACTAGTGACTTTATAATATCATCCTGCATTTTGAATAACATCTGATGACGTATAGCAGTTTTGAATCCCTTGGACGTAAAATGTTTACTAACAATCCCCCCTGAGATTTCAGGTTAATATTTAAATGATTTAACAACAAATTGTGCAATTAAATATTTAATATTTTCTTAGTAAATGTTTTATTCTGATTTAAACAATGTACTGTATATACATATAGGCCAAAAACCATCCTGTATAGTGTTAAGCTTAAGTCGACGTACCAGATTGAGGGCGGAGCTTGCGTTCTGATTGGCGGCACGAGCCAGATCTTCCGCCAGCTGTATGTTTTCTCTGATGTTGCTGTTGGGCTGACTGGCGCTGGTCACATTTACTGATGCTGATATGACCTCGGATAGAGAACTGAATGCAAGATATCGAGTCTCATTACAATCCGAACAACATTTATGACACGTTCTGTGAGATTTTTGGAGGGTGACGCACCTGTTAAGGGCTTGTGCCTCTTTGCTGAGGGCTTGCGCGTGATCCTCAGCCCTGTACACCATCTGTAGGGCGTCTCTTTTGGTCAAATCCATCACTAAAGCGTCCACATGCTTCCTGAGATTCGGACTCCACCCTTCCAGATCGTTCTTCATCTCATCCAGAGTCTGGAACGACAAACGCATCATCTGGAATTACATACACTGTGCCATATACATCTAAACAGAGTTATATGACGTAGAAACGTCACTTACAGCTGTCCCGTTGTCCATGTCTTCAGCTATATTGAGGGCATCGGTCAGCAGGTCTTGAGCTTCCTGTACTTGTGTTTCTACTTCCTGGTTCAGACTGCTGACATTGTTTCTGGAGATCTGGAGAAAGAGATCATTTTTTTTTAGCAAATCAGCATGTTAGAATGATTTCTGAAGGATCATGTGACACTGAAGACTGGAGTAATGATGCTGAAAATTCAGGTTTGATCACAGGAATAAATTACACTTTACTATATATTCACACAGAAAACAGATATTTTAAATTGCAAAAATATTTCACATTTTTTCTGCATTTTGTATCAAATAAATGCAGCCTTGGTGAGCAGGAGAGGCTCTTTCCAAAACATCTACAGTTATTTTGCCCGTTTCTGAATCATCTCTGATGAAGACCCACTGTGAGCTGCTGTAGGTTGATCTGGATGTCCTCGAGCAGACGTTTGCTGTGGTTGTTGTGGCTCTCGGCCGTGTTTAGGGCCTCCTGGACCTGCAGGACCTGCTGCTTGTATCTGCTGACTGTTGTGGAGATGTTCTCCAGTCTGAACTGGTTGTGACCGAGCGGCTGTGACATCTCATCCTGAACCTTCAGCAGCACAGACACTGCAGAACTGAACACACACACACACACATGCAGTACATTAGAAACTGGGCCGGGCGTACATGTGTTTGTGCAGATGAGTGTTGGATGTCTGTGTTTCGTGCCTGAGCTCGTTCTGTGCAGTCGTGCTGCAGTGCGTCAGATTGAAGGTCCTGATCTTCTTCAGCACCGTGTTCGTCTCCTCCAGCAGGTACGTGCCGTTCACTTCATCCAGACCGTCGTCCATCGTCACATTCACAGAATGCACCTTCTTCATCAGGCCTGAACCAATCACAAACCATCAGCAGCCAATCAAATCATGCTCTTATCAACTGATAACATTAACAGTGGTTTTAGGTGCATTACTCTCTGAGACGAATATAAATTAAAACTGAAGTCAGAGATACCGTGGATGGCAGAATGAATGTTAGTGATGAGGTCCAGCAGCTGTTTGCCCTGTGTGAATCTCTCCTCAGAGGTCAGCAGCACATCTTCACTGCCTTCAAACACACTCTGGACCTGCACATGAAGGAAAACACACACACACTGAGTCACAGCATCAGTCTGCTGGTCGCCATGGATACAGTTAGGAGGGATGTGAGCGGTACCTGCTGCTGCAGGTCAGTGATGTGATCGCTCAGGTTGCTCAAGCGTCGCTCTCCTGTGGTCAGCTGATAATCTGGGCTCTGCTCCCACGACATCAAACTCTGGGAACGATGAAACACATGCAAATTTACATATGAAGTATTCATGCATACAAAGTTACACGACTGATGCTTTATACATGCAGACTGACCTTGACCTCTTGGGTCTGGTTCTCAAGGGTCATCAGTTGGCTGTAGGGGGCGATAACAACACCCGACAGGTTCAGAGATGCGACGGACCCGTCCAAAACGTCCAGATCGTCCAATAGCACTCCGGTGCAGCCGTCATCACACGCTGCAGAAACATGAGCTGGATAATCACACTGACCGCGCAACATCAGCACTGAACTGAATCAGCACTGAACTGAACTGACTGAATCAACACTGAACTAAACTGAATCAACACTGTCACTGAACTGAATCAACACTGTCACTGAACTAAATCAACACTGTCACTGAACTGACTGAATCAACACTGAACTGAACTGAATCAACACTGTCACTGAACTGACTGAATCAACACTGAACTGAATCAACACTGAACTGAACTGAATCAACACTGTCACTGAACTGACTGAATCAACACTGAACTGAATCAACACCGTCACTGAACTGACTGAATCAAGACTGAACTAAACTGAATCAACACTGTCACTGAACTGAATCAACACTGTCACTGAACTAAATCAACACTGTCACTGAACTGACTGAATCAACACTGAACTGAACTGAATCAACACTGTCACTGAACTGACTGAATCAACACTGAACTGAATCAACACTGAACTGAACTGAATCAACACTGTCACTGAACTGACTGAATCAACACTGAACTGAATCAACACCGTCACTGAACTGACTGAATCAACACTGAACTGAACTGAATCAACACTGTCACTGAACTGACTGAATCAACACTGAACTGAATCAACACTGTCACTGAACTAAACTGATAATTGATGAATTTTGCAACATTGACACTGTTATTTTCGTTTCTCATTGTGAAGCTGCTTTGAATCAATCTATGGAAATAAAGCTGACTTACACACGCACTGCTCGCTGACCAGCATGTGTCTCTCCTTACACTGGTCACACAGGTGACCTCTGACCCCAACCTTGCACTCGCACCTCCCCGTGCGTCCGTCACAGATGCCATGCACTGACCCCGCCCCGCTGCACTGGCACGCCTGGCACCGCCCACCTGGCTCAGATGGGTTACCATAATAACCAACCGAACACCTGAGAGACGAGGGAGAGAGCGTTAGTGTATGAGTGTGTGTTTGTGTGTGTCCCGTAATGTCACATGACCTCACCTCTCACAGTAACGGCCCTCGTATCCCTCCTCACAGCGGTCGCAGCGGAAATCTCCAGCGCCCTCTAGCACACACGTCGCGCTGAAACTAAAGACACGCAAAACATCAGCTAGGGCTACACCATAAACCAAAATAATCCTGCGATTTAATCAAATAAATATTTCCAGAGTGACCTAAACAAAGTCGTATTGTGTCATGTGACCTCACCTCTGAGCCCGCAGCGGACAGGCACACAGCGAGCAGTCACTGATGGAGCCCTGCACCTTCCCATAATGCCCTGCGGCGCACACGTGGCAGTGCTCTCCTGCGGTGTTGTGCTGACATCCCTGAACACACAATTATTTAAGCATCTTAAGCAGCTGATTTTGCCTTTATCATCAGTTTGATTTGGATAAAGCAGGTTCATCGATCTGGATTTTCTCACCAGACATTCGCCCGTCTCCAGGTCACATGACAGACTGTGGTTGTTGCACCGGCACGGGACACAGGGCTGAATGAGCGGCCGGTTTTTGCCCTTCATGTTGAGCTCAGACACGGCCTGACGGTAATAACCCGGAGCACACTCCTGCAACACAGAGCATGATGGGTAAAAACATCAAATCATTAATCAGAACACCTCTTAAAACAACAGAACGGAACTGTAAGTGATGTGGAAGCGTCTCAATCAAGCATTTTTATAAACATCACACCAGTAACGGTAACTGTATCAGCATCCACACAGCACACAATATTGTTCTGTTTATTATAAGCGTCTGTCACTTTAAATGCTCGAGAACTATATCCATATACTATATCCAATACATTATACCACGTATTAACGATTAATTTTATTTTACGGTATTTATCAGAGTTTGTAAATTTAGATAAAGAACAGGAACGTTCATTATGTGACAACACTTGAACGATGATTGTAGACGATGACCCGTGATGAGGAGTTTATCTGACCTGACATGAGAGTCCAGCGTATCCCAGCGGACACTCGCACATCTCCACCAGCCGCGCCACTTCTCCACCCGAAGGAACCTCGTCCGCCTCCAGTGCCGTTTCCATGGAGATATTAGAGATCCTAGAGAGAGACGACAAATCATGAAATCAACACTGACTGTTCACTCTCATAATTCATGTCTTATTGGGAGTGATTCATCAGTTATGTTATTCTGAGGGAACATGTTCATAATCTAAATGTAGTTGTTCCACCTATTAATAACATCAGAGTTCATCCTGTCAGATAAAATCAACTCCTGCTCTACATGAAATCAGAGATTCACTCTGAAATGTGACATGATGGAAGCTGAACGATTCAGGAATAGATCCAGACACACACTGACCGGCTCTGCTGCAGTCCTGAGCCGTATGACGCTTTGATGATGATGTACTCCACGTTACTCAGCACAGACATGAAGTCGGCGTGACTCACGGCCTCATCAGACACGGAGTTGAAATACTTCCACTTGTGCTGCACACAAACAAGAGGAACGGTCAGAGATCCGGCTTTATGACACCAACACGGTCCAGAGCCGATGTAAGCAGACTCACCTCGGTCAGAGGGACTTCCTGTGCTGTGCGCACGCCGTTTTCAGGCGCGGGAGCATCGGTGTAGATAACCAGCTTGCGCAGGTGTCCGCCCCTCATCAGAACCTGCGGCTCGTGATTGGCCAGTCCGACGCCGCCGAGAGCGAAGAACGCGAGCGTGTAGGAGAGTCTTCCTCCATACGACAGCAGCTGCGAGACACGAGGAAACATTCACACATCATCAGCAAAACAACACCAACAATGAAAAACTCCTAAAACATTTACTAATGCATTATTAAAATCAAAAGTTGCATTTGTTAATATTTAATAGACCTGAACTAACATAAGTAACAATGAACAGTTGTGTTTGTATGAACGAACTCTTAACAAAAATTTATAACCACTATAACACATGTATTGCTTATTTATATTTCTGTGGGGTTTGTACCTCATTACTGGGTTTGAACCTCATTACCGTGGTATTTCTGTGGGGTTTGTACCTTGTTACCGTGGTATTTCTGAGGGAGTCTCCAGTAATACGGTCCGGTGAGGACAGACAGACTGTGCAGGTTAGCTGTGTCCAACAGCATCTCTTGATCGGTGTAATAAACGCCCTTTAGCGTCCCCTGCAGGTCACTCTGAGAGACGACACGCAGCAGAGCTGGAGCAGAACCCAATGTGATCTGAATCACAGAGAGAGAGAGAGAGAGACGTATTATAGAATGATTCATCAATACTCAAAATGTGTTCATCAGTGTCGCTTCTCACCGGTACTCGGATCAGGCCGCTCAGCTCCTCACACACGCTGGAAACCCCGAAACAGAAGCACGGACTGCAGCCGGACGGATTCTGAGTTGTCAGACCAAACGTTCCGCTCTTACACTCGTCACAGCCGCTGCCGCCAACGTTCTCCTGAAAACAGAAGAGATTAAAGTGGATTCTTTTCTACATCTTCATCTTTCTTTAGTGTGTAATGTTGCTGTTTGAGCATGAAAAAGCTTTGAGGGCATAATACGGGCATCTCCAATGATGATGTGCAAATAAAACATCTAACAGTGTACGGAAACGTCGCTGTCGTCACCTTGCAGGAACACTGTCCATGATCCTCACATCCACACACTCCCAGCGTCCTGTCGCAGAACTCCTCACGCGTGCCGTCGGGGTTGCAGTTGCAGTCGGTGCATTCTGGGAAGTTTTTGTAGCCCAAAGCGCAGCGGTCACACTTGAGGCCGGAGAACTGCAGTCTGCAGGGACACTGGGCCGACCGCAGGTCACACTGGGACGAGCTCGAGCCGACGGCACTGCAGTCACACGCCTACACACACAGAGAGACCTTTACAACAACTACTGTGGTGATACCGTAGCACACACGGTATTGACTGATGTGTCGCACCTTACAGCCGGACACGCCGTCGTGACCCCAGTGATCTTCCTCACACTCCTCACACTTCGGCCCGTGTGTGTGTGGAGGGCAGATACACTCGCCCGTCTCTGCGTTACAGTTCCCGTGTGTGTGCGCGCAGTCACATGCTAGAGGAGACACAACGAGACGAGATTACATCACACACACATATATAAATCAATGAAAATAATAAGTGGTTGATGTTCTTACGTGTGCATCCGTTCTCTCTGAAGCTGTAATATCCGCGCTGACAGCGATCACATTTATCACCTGTCACTCCAGTGATGCATTGGCACCGCCCCTCCTCGTCACATGACGCAGACAGAGAGCCTGATTGGTTGCATTCACACAGACTGCAGCCATCGCCGCTGTTAATGCCGTGATAACCAGCCTGAAACACACACAACCGTAAAACACACAAAAACATCAGATCAGGCTACACTGAGACTATTAATAAAAGATATTTATTAATGAATATTATATGAACCATCATGCAACAAAATGTTCCATTACATAAAGGTACATAAATAGATCGTAAACATCACAGCAGACGTACCTGACAGCGGTCACATGTTTGTCCGACCACGTTGGCTTTACATTCGCACTGACCCGTGATCACGTTACACACGGCGGACAGAGACCCGTTACCATAGCAACCACAGGCTAGACAGACAGAAACACAGGCAGCGTGTTTTCAGACTTGCTACAGTAAAACTGACGGTCAGTACCGCGTTTGTCCACTGGACGTCACTAGAGCTTCACCTCACAGGAGGATTTTTAAATAAATTATTTAAATATTTCTCTTTTGTATAGATAATATTACTATGATTACTTTAAACAAACATTTTATTCAGTCATTACCGCACAACAGAAAAACAGAAATGTATTGATAAAGGTCAGGTGAGGTCAATATGGAAGAATATATATTTTTTTAATTTAAAAAGTAACTACAACTTTTTATTTCACAATTCGGACTGTGAGATATAAGGCTGCAAATGCCTTTTTAAATAGTTTATTCTGTAGTGAAATTATGCACAAAATGTGACATTTTGACACAAAGTTGACCTAAAAACAAAAACAATAAAATATTTAACAAATACAATATATAAAACAGTTTTTACATTTTTATTTAAATTTATAATATTATAATTATAATACTATAAAAAATATATATGAAAAAATTACCTCAAAAAGATTTAAAAACAAAAAAAAAAATTAACAAATACTTTTTTATTTAATTTATAATAATATTATATTTCAAATAAATAATATTAATATTAAAATATACGTACACATCTCTTTTCTATGACTGGAAAAATGACTTCTGGGATTTAAAAACAAAAATAATGTCTAAATTATTTAACAAACACAGACTGGTGTTTTTGTCTCACCCTGGCAGTTTTTCCGGGTCACGGCGTCTCCGTAGAACCCGTCCTCGCAGCGCTCGCAGTGCCGACCCGACGTGTGACCCAGACACTTCAGACACTCTCCAGTGAGGCTGTCGCAGTGACCCACTTCAGACGGGTCCACGTTACCGTTACACTCGCACGCTGAACACCGCTGCCCCGGGACCGACGGGTCGCCATAGTAACCGTTAGCGCACCTGATGAGAGAGGATGAGACCAGAGGGTTCTGGGTGTTTCTGACATTTATTCTCTCAAAATCAAAACTCTTCAGCAGTGAGGCAGATCTCGTACCTCTCACACTTGGTTCCTGCGTATCCCAGCTGGCACTGGTCACAGACGACATCACTGGGACCCTGCAGAACGCACGTGGGGCTGAAACTGCAGAACACACATCCATCAGATATTACATCATATTCCATGCATATCTATATTTTTATTAAATAAAATGTAATAAAAATTTTAATTGAACACAAATTAAATTACAATTAAATGCAATTAATTTTTTCATATATATATATATATGTATGTATGTATGTGTGTGTGTGTGTATATATATATATATATATATGTATAAATATGTATGTGCAATTAATTTACTAATTTTATATGGTCTAATTTGAATGGGAAAAGTAAGACTAATTGCTTCTTGTCTAACTGCTAGTTAGAAACTAGTTCTTAAGACACAATCTTAACTTAAGTTTATACAGCTGGCCTGTTTTTAAACACACTAACGTAATGTTGGTCGTAAAGTCGTTATTTAAAAACATAATTCCAGAGATTTGATATATACTATAGTACTGCATGGTAATTCAGAGTGTTAAAAAGCATGAACGTGAGTTCTCAAGTGAAGACAGTTTGTGTTACTGTGAGAAACGCTCAGACATGCAGACACACAAAAGGCTCTCCTCCCCCTCTGGAAGCTTCCGGACAGATCCGGCACAGTTACTCACTTGTTAGACGCCAGTGTCAGCGGGCAAGCGCATCTCTGGCAGTCGCCCGGCGTGCCCTCGCTGGCGTCGCCATAGAAACCCGGCATGCAGCGATCACAGTGAGGCCCCGTGGTGTTGTGTGAGCAGCCCTGGAGAATCAATCACACCGCACTGTTACTACCGTCTCTAGACTCCACTGAGAAACCATCAGTGTCAGAGAACACCTACCACACACTCTCCGTTGATGTCACACTCGCTCGCATGATCGTTACACTCGCACTGGAGACAGTTTCCTCCGAACAAAATCCCACCGACCCGATAGAAGCCGGAAATACAGTACTAAAGAGACACACACTGCTGGGTTAGAAACTTGACAAACGCTGGTATCTGGTCATGTTCTGATGGGCTGCTGATGAATCGACCCGGATGTGGTTTCTCACCTCACAGGAAGTGCCTGAATATCCCCACGGACACTCGCACTGCTCCACATCCAGAGGGATTTTAGAGAGATCGGAGTTTGTGTCTCCAACACCTAAAGACACGTGACTCAACCTGTGGACAACAAACACGCTTACATGTTCATGATAAATAATAAAAGATTCAATAAAACAAGAAGCTAAAGTATACTGGTTTATACAACTAGAGCTAAATAACAGCTATATACAGTATATACAGAATGATATAATAACAGTTTTATGGCCAGTATGAATGACAAATTACTTGTGATATTCCTCATTTGCATAAAAGCGTCTCCGGAATGAATATAAATGTGACTTTCTCACATATTATATAAATACATATATAATTAAATTCAATAACAATTAATATAATGTAATACAATTTTATTATTTTTTAAAATTAGCTTTTATTTTTATATTTTTAGTTTTCATGTTAATTTTAGTAAAACATTTTAGTCATTTCTTTATGTGCTTTTTTTTTTAAAATTACTATTTAGGTTTAATTTATTTTTATTGCAGTTTTAGTTTTCCTTTATTTTCAGTTAATAATTTTAGTGCTTTAACTTATTTTAGTTTCAACATTTCTAATTTTCATTTAAAGTTTTTCAAGAAATATTTATATTTTCAAAATTCTAAAATTTTCCAAAATAAAAATTCTTTATATTTATTTATATAAAAATTCTAAAATAAAAATGCTATATACTGTTTACTTATCAAAATTCTAAAATTTTCTTATAACTTATAAAGTATTAAATGTATAGAATTTTTATTTTAGAATTTATATATATATATATGTATGCATGTATGTAAAATCAAAATTATATATATATATATATATATAATTTTTATTTTTAGAATATTTTAGAATTTTGATAAATAAACATATAGCATATTTATTTTTGAATTTTGATATAAATAAATAAATAGATTTTTTATTTTTGAATTTTTTTCAGAACTTTCTCTGACCGGAGCGTTCCCTCAGCGCTGCCCTCCAGCTGAGCTCGAACCCTGAGCGCAGCGACGTCCGCCAGCACTGTCATCAGCTCGTCTCTCTGAACGCTCCTCCCGGTGTGAGCGTCCATGAACGCGTGCGGCAGGATCTGCAGCGAGACGCGCTGCTCTGTGTGAGCGTTCAGCAGCAGATGAGAGGACGGATTCTGTCTCAGCGTCCAGCCGTTTCCCTGATACACACAATCATGAACAATCATGAACTGATTCTCCTTCACATTCAGACAGTCCATCGATGTGTTTACATCAGAATTACTATAAAACAAACTTGTATCTTAAACGTTTAAACCTTCACAGATTGTTGTAAGACTTCAACACGATAATCATGTAGCACATAAACAATTATATATCTAATAAACAAATCATTTGAGTCTGAACACGTGTAATTATAACAAGACATGAATGCAGAATAATTATCATCTTACCTCAATAATTACACTGAAATGTGAGCTCAGCGTTTTGTCCACGTTCTCCTCAGATATGTCGTACGCAACGCTGTAGTTCAAGAAACCTCCATACGATGTTAACTACACAGAGAAACGATGAAGATACACTAGTTAAACCTGTCAGACTGCGGTAAAAACATTTTTAATGTTCATCAATTATAAAAACTAACTCAATTTCAGCTGTAAAGCAGCTCCACAGAAGACAATAGTGCTGTTATTCAGCTCAAGTTTTGCTCTCATCTGATAGTGTTCAATAATAGTTAATTCGATAAACATACTATTTTATTATAATAATTTAAAATGTCAAGTGCAAACAATAAGTGTATTAAAAGTAGTAAAAATATCAGTCTGTTTTGACTTCATTGTGAATGGAGAGCGAGCAGCAGCTCCTCCTCTGTGAGCTGATGGAAATTAATGCTATAATTAGATATTTTAATTTCATTAATCACCTGGGGACAGACGCTGTGGATGTGTGTAAGCTAATTAGCTGTAAATGTGTTAATGAGTGTGAGTGTAATGAGCGTATGTGACCGCCTCGTGAGACGCAGAAACAAACAGAGATAGAAGAAGCGTGTCAGTCACCTTGTTGTTGAGGAAAGGCTCCGCCGCGGCCCACGACCATACGGACGGGACGCCTGCGGACGCTGAGCCATTGGACACGATGAGGTTGTCATCTGAGATGGGAGACGTGAAGATGGTGGAGCTCTGGAGAGACTGAAGGAGAACCGCGTCTCTGTGAACCACCTGAGAATCAACGACACACAAGCTCTGTTTCAAACTGCAGTCACAGCGTATATATTGAATTATGTTTTATTTCTGTATTTTTCGTTTTCATTTAAGTTAAAGTTTTTTGTCATTTTGTTGTTCAGTTTTCTCATTGTTATTAGTGTCTATATTGTAGAGTTGCACGATTCTGGATACATTTTTTTTTTTGTTTCAAATAGAGATCACAATTTTCACATGATTCTGAGCAAACAACTAAACAAACATGTAATTTACTAGAGGTTCTGACAAAATGTTAATTGCTGCCGTCTATTTGAAAATGTTTAATTGAAATGAATTATATATATATATATATATAAAAACGGTTTAAGTGAATGATTCAATGACTCACTTATAAAGACTTCACAATGTAATCGATAAAATCGTTATTTGAAGCATCAAGTTACTTTCTAAAGGTGATTTACTCTATTTTGATCGCTACTGTAGACATCAGTGTTTATATATCGAAATATAAACTTTTATTCCAGTAGTTCTGTGATGATTTGAATCTTTGCAACACAGAAATAACGAAACTGTGTGATTGAAAAGACTGTTTGTGAAGCCGTTTCATACCTAGATTACAGCTTTCTCTGGGTCAGCAGCAGCACAAATAGATTTGAATGTTTAGGTATGATTTTGTCAAAGGTTTAATAGACACCGGTGAATCGTTGTCATTTAGGAATGAGATCACGTGGGTGTCTGAATCGAGATTGTGATCTTTTAATGATTAATAGTGCAGCTTTACTATATTGTAACGATCATGTTCTGTTTTATGGACTTTTAAGTTTGTATTTCATTGTTCCCTGCGTTCTGTAACTGCTTCCTTCATTCCCCATTTTCCTGCTTTTCCATTTCCTAGTTTACTGGTTATGCCCACGGTTACTGATTGCTTTGCGCACCTGTTTCTTGTTCAGTTTGTTTCCCCTGTGTGTTTAAGCCCTCAGTTTAGTTCTCCTCGCTGTCTGCTGTTGTCTTTACTTTAGTGACGCTGTTACCATCATTCTCGCCTGCTGAAAAGCCTTCTCTGTTTTATAAATAAAAGTAAATCTGCTGCAATTGCGATCCTCTACTCCTCTTTTCTTGCAATAATTTTTTATAAATTTTTCAGATTTAGTTAAGTACATCAAGTTAAATTAAATAAAAATGAGACACAAAATTGGCACAATTTGCTTGTTTAGATTCTCTGATTGGTAGAGATTTCTTTGCAGAATCCTGGGTAATGTAGTTTTTCACCAGGTATTGAATGTTTTTTTGTTTTTTTTTGGTGTGATATTGGCAGCAATTAAACATACCGAGCTGGTGAACCAGGTGGAGCTCTCGCACACATCTGACACTCCGAAACAGAAACACTCGGTGCAGCCCTCGGGATTACTGGCCTGCAGGTTATAGAAACCCTGCTTACACAGGTCACAGTTCGAGCCCATCACGTTATCCTGCAGAGAGAGAGAGAGAGAGGTTACGCAAGTGTCATTTAATGCTAAAAGCCTGACATATGAAATAACAGACAGAAAATCATGACAAATATGTTGGTTTTTATGGCTCATATAGTCTGATATAGTGAGAATATGAAGAAAAAAATAGCAAAAATATGCATACCTTGCACACACACTCCCTGCAGGGGTCACTGTTGTGGCTTCCGTCCAGGTTACACTCGCAGCGAGTGCATTGTGGGAAATCTCTGAAGCCGAATGCACAGCGTTCACACTTCTCACCCGCAAAACCCTCCTTACACAAACACTGACCTGCAGACAGACCTACAAAACACAAACCAGCAGCTCGGACATTGCCTGAAATACTGCATTCAGAGATATTCAAGAGGAAACAGATGCAGTGATAATTCACCTGTGTCTGCGTTCGCGTGATCATCGTCTCTGACGCACACTGGACTCACCGAACCTCTCGCGTCACACTGACACTCGACACACGGGTTATCGGCGTACGGAGACACCTGAAACACACACACACGTCAACAGGTTTAATATTCACAGACTTTATTTTGGAGCAGATTCATCATGAAGATGTTTGGAAACTCTTCTGGAGCTCTAATGGAGACACATGTGACACAGCTAACAGGGAGTGCTCTCAAAACTTCTGGCAAACATCGTTAATAGAATGTTCAAAGTTATTCGGTCTTTAATAATGTTACTTGAAACATTATTTATACATCGTTTATGGAATGTTTTTTCTGAAACGTTTTAGTTTCACCCCTTTAATGTTTACTGCTGTCATCTGTCAATCACTCACACACCTGGTGTGGTCTGTAGTATCCATCTGCACAGGTTTGGCAGTTCACTCCTGCGGTGTTCTGGGAGCAGTTCACACACACGCCTCCGCCCACAAACCGACCCTGTGTGTTCAAGCTCAGCCTCAGATCTGCCACCGTCTGGTTGTAGTAACAGTCGTCGGCCTTGTTGTGACAGTTACACTCTGATCAATGAGAGAGAACACAGATCAGGAGGGTCGTGATCGGTTATAAATAAAGGTTTAAGTTTTGTGTTTGAGTGAATCTCACAGAATATGTATGCGTCATATTTATTGTCTTACTCTCGCATGTGTTTCCGTCAGAAAGCGTTCCTGGTTGCCACGGCTCCTGATGGTATCCAGGGCAACACTCATTACAGCTCTCACCACAAGTGTTGTGCTCACACACACACTGCAGCTTCTGTGAAACACAAGAGAGAACAGAGTGAGACACGCATAACAAACAGCAGAGGGGGAGGATAAAGAGAGGCGAAAGGAAATGTGTCCCAATGAGACGCCACTGACCAACAGAGAGACCACACACACACACACACACACACACTGAACTGAAATACATTATTAAAATCTGTTATAACGTTAGTTAATGCACCGTGAACCAACATGAAAAATTGTTTTTTTGGTTTTTTTTTGGATAACTTATGCTTTAACTAATGTTAACAAGTGTTTTTATGACTTTGGAGAGGCGGAGCTAAAGTTCACACCATCATCTGACTGGCAGCTTCAGTTTCAGCGGATGGTGCTTGTTGTCAGTTACCTTGGTAACAGGGTCCCATGGGCAGCTCTGGGCGTGGCCATAACAGATGCACATCCCGCCCACTGAAATGTCCTTGATGGAGTAATAATACTGAAAACCAGATGAGACCAGGATAGAGTTAGACTGTTACTGCATTAACAAAAGCTATATAAATATGGTGATCATCTCACGGCACTTCATTTATAAAAGTCTATAAATGAGCAAACATCAGAGGCGCTTCATACCCGACGGGTGACGATGGGGTCCACATCTTTGGGGTCGCGGTAGCTGAGGGTCATGAGGTCAGCGTTGAGTGTCCGGATTCTCTGCAGGCGCAGGCGGATGAATCGAGCCGAGGTGAACTCCAGCAGCTCTGGAGTCAGATCATCAGCGCTGGGACGGCCGTTTATGAGAGACGTGTGGATCTGTGGAGAGACAAGACACTTTCAGAACTCCTCGTCTGGAGAAAGGCTGTATTTTACTCTTTTAATGGGTGTAAACACACACACACACACACACATTGTTTATGCACACTACAGACACAGACACCACAGGTGAACAGGGTAACAGATATCACTTCACAGGATGATTAATCACAGTACATTAACACAACTGTTTCTGTATTGCATTTTGTATGAAATGCTATGTTTATATATGCAAATGAGGCACTATCTAATTAAATATGCACTCATTTGCATACATTTTCAGAACAGAAATCTGAACATTCCTGTTTGATTTTGCTGACATATGAAAGGTTTTTACAGAAGCTATTTTGGATTTCTCTCTTTATCACTCCATAAACCAGAAAATACTGTCAACAGAAAAGGACATTTTCACCATGTTTTTAGCAATAAAATCAGGCGATTGATATATAAACAAACCTTCTGAATATAGATATGAATAAAAGTGTAAAGTGTGTGTGTGTGTGTGTGTGAAGATTTCTGACTCAAACTCTCCGCCTTTAAAGATTGAGAGACGCAAATAGATCGAGTGCAATAAAATAAACACTTAAATGTGTGTTTTAGATGTTTTCTTTCTACTAGTCACATGCACCGCTCACCTCGCCGTGCTCCAGCGGCACCAGTCGTGAGTAGTAGGACGTACAGATGACCTCATCGTCTCTCTTGTAGGTGGGCGGGCCGAGGCGGGGCGTGATGTTGTAGCGGGTCAGACACTCGGTGTCGCTGATGGCGTAGTACTGCCATGGCTGGAAGTCCACTCCGTCCAGAGAGCGCTCCAGAATCCAGTTTCCGGGTCGCGGGGAGTTCGCCGCTTTGATGATGATGTAAGCGACCTGGAAGACCTGCGGGAGCAGGAGCAAACGCTTGGTCACGTTGACAGCAGGGTTGTTATAGTTAACTACACAATAAATAAACATAGTATAATAATAATAATAATAATAATAATAATATTAGTCTCTGGTGTCCTCAGAATGTGTGTGTGAAGTTTCAGCTCAAAATACCCCACAGATCATTTATTATAGCTTGTCAAAAACACGCTGTTTTTGTGTGTGTCCCTTTAAATGCAAATAAGCTTTCCAGAAGAGGGCGGGGCTTTAACAGCTCAACAACAACAAAACTGGAGAATCTCACGCAGCCAAAATGAGGAAAGTGTTCAGCCTTACATTGTTCAAACCGGAGTCGACACTGATGGAGAGACTCAGGAAGAAGTTACAACTTTCTGAACTTTGTAGTCCCTACCAGACATCTGTTGTAGTCCTTAAACAGAGAATTCTTTAAAAGTAAATATCTCTCTTTGCATTGAACTTTGAGCGTCGTAACTTTGCAGATGTTGTTTATGATCAAACAGCAACATTACACACTGACTGAAGTTTAAAAAGTGAAATCATAATCAACCCCCCGTTTAATGTTCCTTTGGGCTGAAGGACACTGGTGACTTCCTCTTTAAACGATTAAACTGCACATTTACACTATTTACCTTCTAATGACCCTCAGTCTCAGTAATGACTCTGAAATATCATCCACCGTCTATCCCGCTCAGACAAAACAAGTTCTGGCAGAAATCTCATGATGGGAAGCGCTGATCTGTCTCCCCTGCGGCCGTCAGACGGGCTTCAGACGCTCGATTCTCACTCACTACCTCTAGGTTGAATATATTTCTGAACTATGTGTTCAACTATGGGTATGCACCTGACTGCACAGTAATTATTTTCTTTTGTGATAATCAACATTATGCCACAAATGCACTTGATATAGCTCATCAGCCTGAAACACAGTCTATGGATAGTGATCTGACTAGTGTTTGTGCGTGTGTGTTTACTGGATGCTTAGCAATGCACAGACGAGGACAAACACAAACACGCATCTTCCTCTGATCTCAGACCTGCTCTCCTCTCATCTGAGTGTAATGACAGCGTACGAGTGTCTGTCGTCCTCTCTGCATTTGATCTGCGTTCAGGAGATTTCCGGAATCCCCGGACGCAGGCTTGGTGAAAGTTGGTGAAGACGCAGGGAAATCACGGATTACAGGGTGATTTTCCACTTTCATACAGCTGTGATGATAATCACAGGATGCTTGACTATAGAATTATGGGATGGTAGCTAGGGAAAACAACAACAACTGCTGGATTTCAATGAGTAGATCTATAAGAAATATGAGTTGAACACATGAAATGTTCATAATAAATGTACAAGTAAGACTTCAAGGAACATTTTAGGTCAAAGGGCTTCGGCTGACAAAAAACTTTGGGAATCCCTGGTGTAAAAGGAAGAGAAAGAATGAAACATCAAAAAACACATTTGATCGTGAACGACTTGTTATTTAAGTCAATGAGCAAAGATTTCTGATGGAGGTCAAACTTCACAGATCATCTCGTTCTGACACTGGAAGTTGAGTTTCGCTCCTTATCAAGGGTCTGAACTTCACATTAGACAAAATAATCATTGTTTCCTGAAGACGTAAAACATTGTTTCGTCTGGATAAACTCAAGGGCATTTGGATGATTCAAACAGCAACCGGCTGAATAACTTTTAGATAACGAAACACATCACTGCACACTTTTTGGCCTTTTTGTTTGCATCATACTTTTTTCTGTAAATGTGTATGTCTGTAATTTAACATTACCAGTGCTTTGACAACGTAAAGACTTCATCATGCTAATAAAACCACTCTCTTGTGAATCTCTCTTGGGAATTTATCAGCAAAACTGGATGAATCCCATCAGATTCACACATTCAAGATAAATAAACAGCATCAGATGAAAGCAGCCGTCTCATCATCCAGCTAACACAACCTGACCAAACAAACACAAGCTAAAGAGCCATTTGCGGGCCGTTTTCTCCTACAGTCCCCCAGACAGTGACACTATCAGACCGTAAACACACACGGTCTGCTGTCCAAACACCTCCGGAGGATCTTCAACAGCTGTGTTGGTCCTCACACACACACACACACACACACAGCTGTGAAGAAGCCGTAAACAGTGTTTCCAGATTACTCTACGACTTCACTCGACCAAACCGGCTGCTGACGTTTACTTTGAAACGTAAATATCTCTGAACGGTGACCTCTGCATCATTCATTATAAATACAAACTTGCCCAGTTTGAGCGGCGAGACACATCAACTTCTGTCTTAACTAATGACGTGAATTTGGGGCGGGGCTATCTGTTTGATCGACCAATGACAAGCGGGAAGAGCATTCAGGAAACCTGTTTGAAAACAGCCATTTCTGCAGTTCCTTAGAGGCCAGAAATTACAGTAAATGACATGATCAACATGTTAACATAAACAAAAAAAGTACCACAGTATTAATATGTTTTAATACATTTAATAACGTAATCTTTGTCTTCAAAATGATTATACACATTTTTAGGCCTTGCTAATATTAGTGCGCCTGTATTTGAGGCTTTAGACGTCGAAATACGATAGTATGCAAATCAAGGAATATGAAAAAATACAGAATAAAAAATGTCATTATTAAATGTATTTTTAATCATCTCCAAAAAAAAAAAAAAAGTTATGTGGGAGATGCATTTAATAATTTAATCTTTATTATTATTTTTCATATTCTTTGATTTTTCATGCTATCATGACATTTTAACGTCTAAAGCAGTGTTTAATGACTAATTACTGTAATTTAATTACTTTTTTAGTAAAATAAGGGATTTTTCTTAATTTGTCTGTAATTTAATTAGATACTTCTGATGTAATTGCATTAAATACTGTACAGACTATACAACAATTCTATTTAACATCGAAATGTAATGTTAAAATGTAATTTAATGTAATCTTTACCCTTTACACAATTTGGTCAGTTCAAGAATAGTTTATGCAATTGTATATTGTTTATTTAAAAGAATTAAAAGTGCAGTTTCGTGTCTGTCCTTATATTATTCAACCGGTGATATGAGATTCAGAAAGTAATCCAAGCAATCCAATACTTTTTAGAGAGAGTAGTTAGTACAGTAATCTAATTACACTGTAATTAGTAGCTAGTAATTAATTAGAGTAACTTTTTTAAAGTAACTTACCTACTGAAGTCTCAAATACATATGCAACAATATTAGCAAAAAATGTGGTATTGTCATATCAAAGTATTAAAAGTTTAGCATCTGATACCACAGAAGTGTGAATAACCACAAAATAATCTTAATTTTCAACACCACAGCTCCTCTTTTAGCATTTTAAACAGATCAAACTTCTTTTTCCTCAAATGTTTTGATTGTAAAGTGTGTTTGTGCATCTTTCTTTTAATCTAATGAATGACATTCAGCCATTAAGAGCTCAAACAGAGGCTGTAAAGCTGGTAAACCAACCTGAGCTCCACCCGTCCCCTCAGGTGTGTGTGTGTGTATGTGGGGTCCATTAGCATGTGTGATCCTGCACTGAGGGCCTGAGGCCCCGTCGGGGTCGTTTCCCTCCCCCCGCGGCCCTCACTGAACGCAGACAAAGGCCTGACTCATCCTCACTCCAGACTAACATTAAAACACATGCTCGTCTGCCTCCATCGCTGCCACATCGGCGGATTCTTTAGCCTGAGCCGCGTCAGCGCTTAAACCTTAAAGCTGGGGAATTCTGTGGTTATTCAGATTTCTGTGGCAACAGATGGTTTTTGGCACCGCATGGTGTGTTTTTGTCTTGTTTTCCAGCACAAACATTCTTAAATCAAGATACATTTATCGTCCTGCTGTGATTTGAATAAAAGCGTCTGAGTGTGAGCGACGGACGGCGGATCACGGTTAGTGGGTTGGTATGGAATAGTTGTGAGTATTATCAGTGCTGGAATGCTGCGGATTGTTTCTAGTTTTGGGATTAGCATGTCTCTAGACAAACACACTTGTGTTCGGGCAGCCCCTGAGGGGCTCGAATCGCTTCACAACACCTCCTCGCTGCTCCTCCATTCAAACACACAGGAAACCAGCAGCTAGTGTACAATTAGCACAGCATTCAGGTTAACGGCGGGACATAATGGCTGATCTACAATGACAGAGGAGGAGGAGGGGAATGTAAAAGCTTCATTTTACTAGGAAACGGCCCTCCGCTTGTTAGCTGGCACACTACAAATGCTGCTGAAACTTGAGCACCTCAGTTGTGTCCTAAATGGTGCTATGTACTCAACCGTCTACTGTATGACTTCTGAAAGGTTATTTTGCATACGTGTCTGATAGCTCCGCCCCTCCGATAAACAATTAAAACTGCGACAACTAAATGCATGAAGTGACCAACGTTCCACACTCCGTTTTTTCAGTTAATTAAGAGCATCATCTAATAATTTTCAGTGTGAACACTGGACACTTTGGACATAATCTAAAATACTACTTAATGTTGGTCAAAATAATGATTTTTTGACTTTTTACACCGTAAAATATGGAAGTAGAACTAAAAACCTCTTGTTAGCTAATGTTTAATTATGTTTACTTACTATAAATGAGGGCAACATCAAAAGACCTTAATGTTTATTGTCTTTTTTTTTTAAATTATGCATCATATCTTCTGTTGCAGACCAAGGTTAAAAATAAATACTACTTCAAAATATTAATGAAAATTACTAAAAGCTATGCTGAAATAACACTGTTGCAAACTGGTATTTGTTATTACATTATGTTATTATTATTGTAATAAACACACTGTTTATAGCGCAAAATAGTTCATTGCACATCGTTATTCTTCTAGTTATTATATAGCGCTAATGAACGCACATTCACAGGACTTCTGTGGGGCAAATTGAGGTGAAGAATAGTGACTCTGAACAGGAAACGGACTCAAAGTGAGTATCTGAACCTCAGATTTAACCAGTCGTACCTGTCTCAGGTCCAGAGTGATGGTGACCCAGTGGAACTGACGGCCGTTTTTGATGCTCGGGCTCTGCCACCACTGGTTCGTGCCGTCGATGGCATTAGTAATGGGATGTTGCTCTGTTTGAACACAAATAAACATGATCTACAGTTAAGCTAACAGGAAAAAACACTGACTAAACAGATACTGATGCACCATAAATCAGGTAGCATGTCGCGTCAGACCAGGGTTATTATAGTTAACTAGAACTATTAGCATTGGTTAACATGATCAATGAAAAATACTTCTAAAGCATTTATCAATTTAATATTAAATACCGTGACAAATGTATTGCTCATTGTTACTTATTGTTAGTTAATGCATGAACTAATGGGACATTATTGTAAAGTTGTTCCAATAAATCGAGGTGAACTCGTTACCTTTGGGATTCTGGCTGTTGGCGTCACAGATCCGACACTGAGGGTTACGGATTCGTCTTCCAGGAACATGTTCCACCAGTTTACAGTACATCTCAGGAAGGGGGTCGCCACAGGTGGCGTTGGTGGTGATTTCGGCATTGCTGGCGAGGTTCAGGATCGCAGGAAATAGCCCTGGAATGACAGACGGAGAAAGTTTAAAAAAGGCCGTGTTCTACTAGAGACGGTTTTCCTGCTCAAATGTTGATTATTTTCCTCATATTCTCCATTGTTGCAGCTCCTCTCTTCCCAGTCTGTCAGTAACGCTCTGTTTACTTCCTGTCTCTATGAAGCCCCTCCTTCTGAAAAGCACAATGTGCTCTGATTGGTTGGCTGGAGCAGTGTGTTGTGATTGGTGTTTGGTCCCGCCCCTTACCATAACCGCCAGTTTCGACACACTACTAACTAACTCAACCAGGCCCCGCCCCTTTATTCTGCGTATGAATTATTTAAATGAGGAACATTGTGACTCAAGATGGAGGCGTTTCAGGGAGTTCAGAAACACTGACACTGATATAGAGAAGAACTGGAACTTTCTAGAGCTTTTTCATGATCAAAAAGCAACACTAAAGAAAGATAAAGATGGGAAAAAAGCAGAATATGTGCTCTTTAACCACTCAAAATCACTGCATTGAAGATGCAGAACTGCTTTTTTCTCTTTCTTTCTTTGAAGAGCGACCCCCGTCCATCCGCCCACGTGTCTGTGTGCCGCCATTCATGACACAAATAACTACGCCTTGGACAACTGACAAAAGCAGCTATCAATTCTCATGAGGAGATAACCATCATCCACTGCTGACCGCTCATTACTGACAGCAAAGAGCTCAATGAGAGGGAACCGTGAAGATGAAGGAGATTTTCTTCCCTCCAGCAAGTCATGAGGTCAAAGTCTGATTTTACATCACCACATATTAACAAAATCACCATTTCTCATTTTTGTTTAGTTTAATCTGAAGTACTAAAATAACTTTAGAGACTTTAGAGGTGAAATATCTCAGTGATACTGAAATAACACGGAGTATCAGCGTGTGCAGGTTGAGTAACAGTGACCGGCAGACGGTCAGTGTCTCGGGGGATTTGGTGGACCCCGGCGGTGCTGAACACACAGAAACTTCAAACGCTCTGCAGATAAAGAGACTCTGATGACTGAAGTAATTACAGCACATCTGGCCTGCGTTTGCATGTGACAGACACGCTGAGAGCCGAGCGACCACCAGCATTCAGAGCATCAGAAAATCAATCAAACACCTTCAAACAAACACATTTGTCAGCTGCTAACTAAAGAACTTCTCAAAATCTTCTTCTTTGCACAGCTAAACTGAGAAATAAATGAGATGTTTATAACACCAGCATGAGTGGATTGACTTCTGATGCACTTTTATGGTTTAGAGATAAAGAGAAACAACTAATATATTCAACATTAAGCAGCAGACGCTCCTCACAAGGGTCAGATTCCTCCTTAAGCTTAAGAGGGATTTTAGATGAAGAAGAAGGCAAGATAATTGCTCTCCTGCTTTTTTAAGCGTCCCAGTGGCTCATTAAAGCAAAGTTTATGCAACAGCATCTCATCATGATTGACGCTTCAGACACAAATCGTTCGCTGCGGCTTTCAGTCGGGTTTGGAAAACAAGCATTTGTATTTAATTAGATTTAGGAATATTTTTAAAGAAGGAACTGGAAGAAGTTCAGGTCAAGTCAAACATCTGTGAGACACAAAGCCTCTCCTGAATCATGTCTAGAATAACTCTAAAGCATTTGAAGTGGCATGCACTGGTGATGAGATCAGCAGAGAGCGAATCAAAGCGTCTGGATGAAGAGGCTCCGGGACAAACCAGAAGATCTGCTGGATTTGCATGTGAACAGACTCTGTAATCAGATGTAAGTGGAGCTGATAAGAACCTCACAATGTGATTCAGTCAATTCAGCGTGAAATGCCCTTCAGAGATAAACGGATGGTTAGAAACCACACAGACCGACTGAAGTCATCTGAGACTACAGAATATATGCACTAGCGAATCGAAAGAGTCTCTTCTGCTCACCAAGTAACCACAGTTTAATGTATAGTAAAGTGTAATTTATTCCTGTGATCAAAGCTGAATTTTCAGTCTTCAGTGTCACATGATCCTTCAGAAATCATTCTGATATGATGATTTGCTGCTCAAGAAACATTTATGATTATTATCAATGTTGAAAACAGCACAATTCTTTGATGAAAGGAATTTTAGAATGATTTCTGAAGGATCATGTGACACTGTAATGATGCTGAAAATCACAGGAACAAATTATATTTCACTATATATTCACATAGAAAACAGATATTTTAAATTGTACAAATATTTCACATTTTTGCAGCATTTTTGATCAATTAAATGCGGCCTTGGTGAGCAGAACAGTAGCGTATAAATGTTCCACAATACACATAATTACTAAACGCCAACATTTTTAGTCCCTGTAGTGTGAAACGACTCTTCATTTCTTCATGTTATTCATGAGAATAAGTCACACTGAGAGGCTTTTATGACCAGTTACAGAACTAAACATCCCGGATTAGCCGTTAATGGAGCCGTACAGGAGTCTCATGTGACCCGAGCTCACGCATACATTCGTCTGGAATAAACACAAAGAACACACACAGATCAGATGAAGGTTCAGTCTGTAGCGTTTCACAGGACTGAGGTGTAAGAAGACACTCTCTGCTTTTACGGGTCACAGCTAAAACTACATTAGTGGCTTCCTGACCTCACCGGTGGAAACGTGTTAAACAAACCTGTGGGTGAGAAATCTCGTTAATGTGGCTGTACTATCTATGCAAATACCCAAAGCAACCGTTAACATAATGGCATGATCATTTGCTGCATGTTAATTGATTTAGACCATATGAAGCATTTAACATTTACTAAGCTTTGACTATTTAACACTTAAAGGGATAATGTAAATTCTGTCATCATTTCCTGAATATGAATATCTTTCTTCTGAAAAGAAGATATTTTGAAGAATGTCGGTGACCGAACAGTTGATGGACCCCATTGACTTCCATAGTAGAAAAAAAAGTCAATGGGGTCCATCAACTGTTCGGTCACCGACATTCTTCAAAATATCTTCTTTTCAGAAGAAAGATATTCATACAGGTTTGGAACAACTTGAGGGTGAATTCAGGTTGATGGGACACTTTTTTCCAGTCATCTCAGTGGCAAAAAGTGTCTAAATCAACCTGAAATCACCCCTAAATGATGACAGAATTTTATTTTTTTAATTTAAGCCCATTTAATGGCTTAATTCATCACTCACCCATGTTCACATATCTATAAAATGATTTATTTCGACATGGCAATATACTCTATTCTGTAAATTCCATGGTATCACCATCATTTAGTAAAGTACTGAAAATATTTTATAGAATATCTGCAGTAAATACTAAATCTAAACACATTGGAAGAGAGTAAATGCACACAATGAGCAGAATAAAGAGTTTCAGTTGCTCATGCTCTAATCTAAAATCTTATATTTTAAATATTATTATTATTTACACGGTTTAATCTCTTAGTTTGAGTAATGAAGAGCACAATTTGTTTATATATTTGAGCTCACCTCTTTGCTGAGCCTGAACACAAATCACTGAGGAGAAAATCACCGCGAACCGCCACAGCATCTTCATCCTCATCTTCTCTGAAAATAACTCAATTAATAAACTACTAAATCAAATTTAAATTGTGCAGGTATCATCAGAGTTTTGTGTAGATGTCCATTGATTCTGGTCCTTCTTTCTTTCTCTCTCTCTCTCTCTCTTTCATTCAAACTTTAGTCATTCAGTCCCGCTACATAAACTCCGCTGGAATGTACCATGAGTTTAGAGAGGGGCGGGAATCCCGCTGGAATGTACCATGTGTTCATGTGAGGGGTTTATTTTATTTTCGCCCTGTATCTCTCCAAACACGAATGAAATTGTGAAGTTATGCTATGAGATTTTTATCTGCTGGACGGAAAAACAGATGAAATAATCCCACAGTAAACAGCTCCAACCACAAGAACAAAGGCAGCGGCGGGAAATCTGTCCAGGCCACGCTAGCAACGCGCTTAAAGTCGCTGCTTTCTTTCAGCTATGACTGTATTTTAATCATTAACGCGAAATAAATAATATAGAAATTAGGTATTATTATTATTATTATTATTACACGTTGTTAGTAATATCAGAAAATGCTTTGTTACAGTTCCTTTCGCGATTTTTATATTTTAATCAAGTATAAATGTTTAGTTGATTTTTTTTTTTTATGAAACACTTTTATTTCGACACACTTCTAAAGATGGTTTCGTTACATTTGCGACTGCAACTCGCAGAAAATAAGAAAACCCGTCGGGAAAGGGTCGGTGATAGCGATCCGATTCGCGAATGAATCACTTGAGTCGAATCCTATGATCATCAAAGAGAATCGTGAATCTCTGATAAGGTGCAATGAATCTCCACTGCGAGATGAAGCTGTTTTGTAAGTTCCAGTCTGTGTTTATTGATTTTAAGTTTTTAATAATGTAGAGAATTATGAACGCGAAGATATTTGAAAATGCGAACAATCCCGTCAAGAATCGTTTGTGATAGGTCAAATAATATATGGTTTCCATTTAATCAAAGTGTTATCTGTGAATCAGTAATGCGCAGATGCACTTATAAATGTGAAACATTATTAACAGTATCTTAATTTAATATTTTCTGAAGAAAATGTCAGTTGCTGAGGTGTTCCCAGTCGTTTTTAGCGTTGCTGTTTTGTTGCTAGGGTGTTGTAGGTGGTTTCTAGGGAGTTGCTCTACAATTACTGATTTAGCGCGTTGCTATGGTGTTCTAGGTTGTGACGTACAGGGCCAAGTCAAAGCAGCCCACCCCGTTTAATATCAGTTTCTTTAATATTTTTACTTATTTATATTTCGATTGGATATTTTATACAATATTATCACTATTATTATGGTTTCTGTCCTTCATGTTGAACTAATTACTGATTGAACACTATTGTTTGGCTACTTTGCAAGCACTTACTTCCTTTACGAAAATCCAAATAATTTCTATATATCCTGTATCTCAAAAACAACACCACGCCAAGGTCATGGGTTCGAGTCCCAGTGAATGCCTTCCCAATGCGTGGCGCGTCACAGAGCAGCATTTGTGGTTAAAAAGTATATAATTTTATAAAACGTCCGACGGTTTCTCTGGATAAGACTCTTATTCCTCGTCTGGGATCGTGAAGCTGCACTGAAACTGACATTTGGACCCGTTGAACCCCAGTGAAGTCCACTATATGGAGAACAATCCTGAATGTTTTCCTCAATTTCTTTTCCACTGAAGAAAGACATCTTGGATGACATGGAGTAAATGATCAGGAAATGTTAATTCAGAAGATAAAAGCATCTGCCAAATGCATTAGTGTAAATGCTAATGCATATTTCTGTTTGTTACGTCTTGAGGTTTAACGCCACTAAAGTCAAATGTGCAAGAACCTCATGATAATCATTTGTGTTCTTTGTGTGGGTTTTGCTGCCATCTTCTGGAAACCATCTATATCTAGAGATCTAACCTCACATGAACTCTTGAAGCTGAAGCTGGACCTCATTCAAGGTGTGTTGAATGTTTCGTCTTTGTTGTTGCTTTGAGAGAGCACACTTTAAAGGCACTGTACAAATAAAATGATTATTATTAATATTCATTACACCTGCTGAGTTAGAGGAGCAGGTGAGCTCCAGTACAATAAGTAGTTATTTTTCTTTCTTTCTATCTTTGCTTTTGTTATTATTAACAGTCAGGCTACACATATTAACCTCCAGCCATTATATTGATTATGCTCCAGTTTGTCCAGCAGGGGTCAGCGACGGCTGATAAACTGTTCTCGGACTGACTCTCTCCTCTTATTCTGTGTTTCAGTGCTTAGCAACCCTGAGAGAAATATTATGACTGCTCCACTAACAGACTAAACAGCTAGCATAGAGACACATGATGCACATTTACAGGAAGTGTTTTCATGGCCAGTACTTTTTGAAGAAAAGAGCCTCTAATGAATGATAAACGTCCTACGCTGACATTTGTGCCATTACTGTCTGCTAGAAGAGAATGTACAGCTATAAAAATATAATGCTTTTTGTTTGCAAAGCATCATTATAGCGGGATCTGACTCTGATTAGGCCGTGAAGTTCATTTCCTCTCAGAATAAAGTTCAGCACTGGCTCCTGACCATGTTATTAGATGAACGTTGAACTGTTTTGGCCCCGTTTATCATCATCAAGTCTGCCTTGCGTCGCGCTCTGTCTGGCTTCAGTTAAAATCACAGAACTGTAATGGCACAGACGGGCGTAACGCAGCTGAAGGCGTTTTGGCTGCTGTGTTCGCCTTCATCAAGGCCCGGTTCTGTTGCCCACCTGGCAGAATACGCTTGATCCAGCGGGATGAGCTGCACCGTCAACCAGCTGCGCCTGTTTGAGATCTATCTATCTATTTATACATGTTTTTGAGATGTTGTCATGTTGTGCTTGTCTCGTTTCATCGCTTCGGTTCCTCTATATTCACGAGGACCGCTCTGGCCTGTGTGTAACTGCATTAGTTCTTCTCATTCCACAGACATTACAAATGGCATCTTTATACTGTGTAATAGTGTGTGTCCTCCCCATCGATTCATCATCCTCAGCCACTTCTTCTCCCATTTTATCTCCCTTTACTCTCACACTTCCATTTTCCCTCTCGCTGCTGCTGAAGAACTCGATGAAGAAATTATAGCTGAGATATTAAACTGTCTCTGGTGAGCACTTGCATCTATTACACAACACTTGCCCACCAGCACTTACAAATCACACTAAAAGAGCGGAAAGAAATAGACAAGATTATCTAGAGATGCAGACAAAATGTGGGAAGAAATGCTCAGATCTCAAATGCTCGTTCCCAGTTAGTTAGTAACCACACCTTTGCTCGGTTATGCTACAGTTCTGATTAAAAAAGGCAAAGTCATTGAAGAATAATATCCCGTTTTGACACAGAAATAACATTATGAGCGTAAAACGGGTTGTGAAGTTAACCCATAACATGATAGGCTGCTCTGCTTGTGTTAATGCTAAAGAATCAGAAGGTCAAGTATTCAGAGTTTATTTATATGTCAGCTGGGCTCAGAGAGGTCAGGTTTAGGGCTAAATGGAGGCTGTAGGTCAAAAGGTGATTTTCATCAGGTCCTTAAAGACTTTCGAGAGTCAAACTTGAATTATAAATACTGAACATATCTTTATTATTGGGTTATTTATATTCTTAATAACCTAAACGACATACTCAGACTGTATTATTTACTCCTACAGTAGTTTATGGATTCAGCCGTGTTCTCGTTTACACACAGAAGTTGTATCTGATATACATTGTATGGAAGAGTGGTGAATTTCTTCTTGTAAATCAGCTGACAGGACAAGCATAATCCAAATACTTCTGTATATTTACGTACATGTGTTTGTGATGTAAATGCACAGTAAAGGCAGCAAAACCCAATCAGTGGGCTGTATGTACACACTCTTGAGACTGTGAGCGTCTCCAGATGTTTTCTGACCTACGTTTATGAGCCGTGTCATCTACATCACCTTCACATCAGCACGTTCTTGTCCGAGTCTGAAGATAAATGGTAGCAGCTTCACACTAACGGGGAACGTTCTGGCAATGTTCTCTCAAAGTTATGAAGAAACTGGGATTGGGCTTGTTTTGACCAACCTGCTGGTCAGTTTGATTTAACTCAACTATTGTTTAAAAATCACTATATCTCTGGCTTAAAATGAACCCAAAATATGTTGGAAATTAAAAATCAGACACATAATTACTAGAGGCAACAATAATAATCAAAAGGTGAACATTTATTAATAATTAATTAAAAAATATTATTCAATAAACATATTAATAAATGTTAATTACCAACATATTTTGGGTTCATTTTAAGCAACAATACAGTAATTTTTAAACAATAGTTGAGTTAAATAAAACTACCCATTCACTGGTTTAAAACAACCCAACTGTTGGGTTAAAACAACCCAATCACTGGGTTAAAACAACCCAACTGTTGGGTTAAAACAACTCAATCCTGGGTTAAAACAACCCATTCGCTGGGATAAAACAACCCAATCACTGGGTTAAAACAACCCAACTGTTGGGTTAAAACAACCCAATCACTGGGTTAAAACAACCCAACTGTTGGGTTAAAACAACCCAATCGCTGGGTTAAAACAACCCATTCGCTGGGTTAAAACAACCTAATCGCTGGGTTAAAACTTGTTGGGATAAAACAACCCAATAGCTTGGTTAAAACAACCCATTCGCTGGGTTAAAACAACCTAATCGCTGGGTTAAAACTTGTTGGGATAAAACAACCCAATAGCTTGGTTAAAACAACCCATTCGCTGGGTTAAAACGACTCAATCGCTGGGTTAAACCAACCCATTCGCTGGTTTAAAATAACCTAATCGCTGGGTTAAAACTTGTTGGGTTAAAACAATCCATTCGCTGGGTTAAAAACAACCCAACTGTTGGGTTAAAACAACCCAATTGTTGAGTTAAAACAACCCAATCGCTGGGTTAAAACGAATCAATAGCTTGGTTAAAACAACCTAATCGCTGGGTTAAAACTTGTTGGGATAAAACAACCCAATCGCTGGGTTAAAGCAATCCATTCGCTGGGTTTGTCCATTTTCAACCCAACTTGGGTTGTTTTTAACCCAGCATTGTTGAGTAAGTGTAATATTTAGTGTAATATCAGCTGGTCTGTCTGTCTCTGTACAGCTGAAATTGATCTTAAATCATCAAACTCAGTATGCTTCAATTCTCAAATGTCATTAATGTCATTATTGTAAAATCCATTTAGTTTGCTAAATGGATTTTACACCCTGAGAATAATGTTATGAAACCCAGTCTGAGGTGGTGAAATACAAACACATACTAAACTCATGTTTCATGCCGTTAATGACGGATCATCCATGCGATACATGAGTTCTTGAGAGATTTCTGCTGGAAATCAACCAGCTAAACACACTTGAACTACTGAATGTGATTTATTACTGATTTCCGTCTCTCTGTTCATGGCGGAACGCTGCAGATTTACGATTATTTGGCAGCGAGATGCCAAGAGGCAAAGCCAAGAACTGCAGACACTTAATATTGAACCACGACACCATTTATAATCCTTTAATCTGTGGCTATTTAATATGCTGAGAAATAACGAGTAAAGTTACAGGCTTCAACTGAACTACAGCATCAAATAACATGCATGGACGTTTCACTACTGGTTCTGACAAGCTGTTTGAGTGTTTGTTTACATACTTGAAATGAAGCTCAGGATAGAAACATTTGAGCTACCAGGTCAACGTCCGTCGGGGGATTTGATCTATAAATAGGTCACTCGTTTATGTCAAAGCACCTCCGTTTGTGCTGATAAAGATGTGTTATAGTAAAGCACCCAGTGTTGTTTTAGTATCTTTGATATAAAATGATTTGAAGTTGTAAAAACAGCACAAGAAAATACTCTTTCAGTCTTTCTACATCAAAATGTCATGATTAATTATTACTTGGCGGTTCTTCTTTCTCTCTTGTAAGTTGCATTGGATAAAAGTATGCATACATGTAAAGTAAAGTATTTAAGTAATGGTTTTAGTTTTAGTTAACCCTGAAAGGAGGCTAACTTTATCATAAACAGTTGTCTATTTCATAACTCGGACTTCATGCATGACTTCATTTTGGGTCATGAGTGGCATGAGAGGTCAACGCCATCATATTTCACCCCAAAAATGTCCGTCCTCGTCTCTGGCCACAATCAAGGGTAGTTATCGCCAGCCGCCCGCGCTCAAGTGACAGGAGCAACTGGACAAGAGGGTCGTGAAACTCAGTAGGAGTTGCCAAGGGGATGTTGTTTCCAATCCACACCAGGTCTCCGGACTGTCAGCATGTGGAACGTGTTAGTGACGTCCTTTGAATGTCTTGGCTTTAATTCTCTAGCAGACGAGAAGGAGCGTCTAGCTGAGAAGGAGACCAGAAATGGGTGGAAAGAAATCAAAGCAGAGCGTGGCAGACGATGCAAGAAAGAGCACGTGTCCCGACGAAAACCTTCCGACGGTCGAACGCATACGCAAGCACATGACCAAGCACTTCGGCTACAGCGTGCTCAGCCTTGCACGCCACGGCATGCTGGATCCTCCGGAGGAGTTATGGGAGCTGACCGAACTGCAGAAGCTCAACCTGTCGCTCAACGCGCTGCGGTCCGTCCCGTCCTCTCTGGGTTTGCTGCAAAACCTGGTGGTGCTGAATCTGTGGGGAAACCAGCTGACCAGTTTGCCGCCTGAAATCGGCCAACTCAGAAACCTGAAGGTGCTTTTCGCGTATCGCAATCGTCTGAGCGAGGTTCCCGAAGAACTGGGCTCCTGCACCAAACTGGAGGTGTTGAGTCTCGCCAACAACCAGCTGACCGGCCTCCCGCCGACGCTCTCGGCCCTCGCCGGACTCAAGAAGCTCAACCTGAGCCACAATCACATCACTCACATCCCTGGCTGTGTTTACACCATGAAGAGCCTGGTGTTTCTGCAGCTGGCCTGCAACAGACTCGAAAACATCGCCGATCAGATCCAGGCGCTGGCCGACTTGAAGATCCTCATCGTTGAGGGCAACTGCATCCACTCGCTTCCCAAGATGCTCTGCAGTCTGACCAAGCTGGAGCTCCTGAATGTGGATTTCAACGACATCCAGAACGTTCCAGCGGAGATGCACCGGCTGAGACGGCTGGAGAAGTTAGCGTGCCATCCGCTGGACAAAGGACTTCACATCATGCACAATCCCCTGCTGAAACCCATCAAAGAGGTTCTGGACGGAGGTCTGCAAGCACTCTACAGCTATCTGAAGGCCACGTGAAACACTAAACCTCTTGAAATAACCTTGTTTACCGTCTCTGAGAGATGCAGCTTCACCAAGGTCTCAAGAATTGTATTATTTTTAATCACAGAGTTCATGTGCCTGCCTGCTGTTCAAAATGGGTTTACTATAAATTCAGAACAGTGATAATTTACTTTAAAGCATGTTTTACATCTGAGAAGCAGGAAACCTAACTAACACGAACTAAACTACTAAAGTATAGGGTAAACGTACCTATTAAGCTCAAGTACCCATTACGCACACTACCATCTTTGAGCTCAGATTATAAAAAGAGAAAATAATGTATTATCCTACTTGATGTCTTAACCAATTGATGTGTTTGTTACTACATACCTCCTGTAATTTCAAGAAAATCAGACCATTGCACACTGAGATATGGGTTTCCATGTGTTCACACTGTCTGGCGGCCATTTTGAAAGCTGTCTGAAAACGTTCACCAAAAGAGGAGCCTCTTAAATGTGCATTTTTAAGGTGGTTAAGCCTTTTTTTGGGGGGTAGTTATAACTACTTACTGCAAAATTAAGAGATTAATGTTTAGACTTTTGCATAGTACAACCTGAAACCTGTATGTGGAAAATTATTACAGTTAGATCCAAAAGATAGTTTTAGCAACATAGCGCAGATGCTACAGAGTTGCATAAGATTGTGTACACTAATATAGTACTTTACAGGCATTACTGGCTTGTACTTTTAAATCCATAATATTACACATGTACAGTTTATTGATGGTCTGTGGTTTTAAACTGCTGCAGTTTTTAAAGACTTCATATTATTGTAAGGTGAGCTTGAAGGGTGCACTACTCTGAAAATCAATAAGAAAAAGTATAATTTCATAGATATTGTCAATAATAGTTGTTCATATTAAAATATGCATAAACTTAATACATGACCTGGATTATTTATCAAAATCGTGTCCTTTAAATTTAATGTAATATGTATTAATTAAAAATTGTTGCTGCTCATACTTCATAAACAGACTTTAAATATTAACTGATGGTCGTCACTTTAAGTTAATCTTTATAAAATGATTAATAACTTATTATCACAGCCTTAAAGGGTTGGTTTACCCAAAAATGAAAATTAGCCCATGATTTACTCACCATCAAGCTAGGTGTATCCTCAGACTAGTACAATCGGAGTTATATTAACATTTTTGGTATTAAATAATGTCCTGGCTCTTCCAAGCTTTATAATGACAGTAAACAGAGGATGAGATTTTGAAGCCCAAAAAAGTGCAACCATCCATAATAAAGATATCCACACGGCTCCGGGGGTTAATAAGGGCCTTCTGAAGCAAAGCGATGCATTTGTGAAAGAAAAATATCCATATTTAAAACTTTAAAAACTAAAATAACTAGCTTCTGACAGACGGCCGTACACATCGATTTACTGAAACTGAATGCCTTGATTTTAGTGTTCTGTGTTTTTTTTTTTTTTTTTGGTGATTGACTCTGCACCTTTAAATAAAAAAAATTCTATTCTTTAAAAAGGTTGTTTAAAATAAACAAGAATTTTTAATAAAACATGCTGTGAGCTTAATGGCAACAGGGGTGTGTACCCATTAATTATAATGTCATTTAAAATTAAATTAAATATTATTGCGTGAGAGATTAATATTTTATTTTAACATAACTTCTTGTACTGAAATCAATATCCTGTGCACTAAAAATGTCTCAATATAGATTTTGTTGAGCTTAATAGGTACGTTTACCCTAGTATCTGTAAAATAATTAATTGGTTTGAGTAGGGCAAACTCAAATTAAACAAATTAGTTAACTTTTATGAGTATTTACAACTTTCTTTTAAGTAATCGGAATTGTTTCATTGTTTTGAGTTTCATGAACTTGTTTCTTTTAATTTAGACAAACTTAAATTTACCTGATTTACCTGGGATTTCCAGCATGCTTTGCCATGACACACGAAAGGGAGAATAAATGCTAAAATTAAGTTTTATATAATGTTTTTTTTTTGTGTGTGTATGATTTAGTAGTGTTTAATGCTTTGCTATCCCAGTTTAGTTTACCAGCTTGGGCTTAGTTTGAGAACAGGTATTTCATAAATGCTCTACATGGCCGATAATTTGCGAGATTACATGATAATTCTAAGTTTAATGCATGATTTATCTTACTCAAAAATTTCAAGTTAAGAACAATTACATTAAATTGTACGAGTACAAAATTGAAATCTGCCACTTCTGCTTAGTTTTGCCAACTTATTTGGGTTTACAGTGCAGTTTAGTTTGATATAAGAACTTATTTGTCTGTACAGAATATGAATACTTACTAAATACTGTGCAATATACACAGAATGCTATTTATAAAAATGTTGAGTGAAACCGTATGCTTTATAAACGTTTCACTGTAGTCACATGACCTCTTCATGTTGCATATCTATTTTAATGAATCCTGTCCAGTTACAATCTCAGAAATTAAATGTTTTGTATTGATAATTCAGTGTTTCAAGTGTGAGATACTGCAGAAGTAGTAAGAGTAGAACGCTTGATTGCGGGTTCAGTATGCAATAAATGCAGACAAACCACTGTTTCCAACAATGGTTTATTGAGCTGTACATTTGTCTTGTTTGATTGTTTCAAAGCAGCTTTACAGCGATAACAGGAAAATGATGCAACAAAGTTGCAGCTAACAAAGGTTCCGAACACACATTCTTCCAGGAAAGTTAAAGGATTAGTTCGGAATTAACATTTCCTGATCATTTACTCCATGTCATCCAAGATGTTCATGTCTGTCTTTCTTCAGTGGAAAAGAGGAAAACATTCAGGATTGTTCTCCATATAGTGGACTTCACTGGGGTTCAACGGGTCCAAATGTCAGTTTCAGTGCAGCTTCACGATCCCAGACGAGAGTCTTATCTAGAGAAATCATCGGATTTTTCTCTAAAACTATATACTTTTTAACCACAAATGCTGGTATGTGACGCGCCACGCATGACGTAATCATGTTGGAAAGGTCACGTGACGTAGGCGGAAGTACCGATCCAGTGTTTACAAAGCGAACGTGCAAATGTCAGGTATCTGGTCTTTAATAATGTTCTCAATACATCATTCATGGAACTTTTTAAAACTTCGTCTAACATTTTTAAATGTCGCTACTTGTTTTGGAATGTTTAGATTTAAAAGTAACGTTCCCATAATGTTTGAAGAATGATGAAATGGAATGTTCCCTTAACTTTCGTATAACCAAGAAAAAACGTTTTTAAAACATTTTAGAAATGGCGTTTTTGACAAGAACGTTCTTAGAATGTTTCCTGTTAACTGGGATTCCACAGACGCTGATGGATCTCAACTCTGGGACTGTTTTAAGAGCACGTGTGTGTTGTGTAGTGAGTCAAGTGCTGGTGCTTCTTTATTCCAGACCCTCACAGCAACTCAAACCCAAAGAGGCTGATGTGAATGTGTTGAGAGGGTCGTAAGTCACCGCAGCGTCTCTGAGCCGGTGAAGGTCAGTCGTATTGAAATCTTCCGTTTGTTGTCTGAGAGGGCACGGTAAACCACACCAAACAAACACTCAATTCCTCGTCCTTTGACTCGCTGATCTCTGTTTCTTCTGCAAAAAGCTCCGCGACTGAAAGAAGTGCAGCTGTAGGTAAACAGCAGAGAATAAACACACGTCCATTACTGAGAGAAGGTCAGACCGAAGACCTCTGTATTGAGCGCTGTGGGTTTGTTTAGCTGCAGACGCTTGGATTTATTGTGTTTTAGCACTCAGAGACCAGACTTACACACACAAATGTAGAAATCCATGTGATTAATGCTCAATTTATGTTTCATTTTTGTGTTAAGGTGTAATGCCTATTATGCAGATACCAT